>CADEHL010000631.1:5063004-5139369 GCA_902827135.1 Harpagifer antarcticus
CTCTCTCTCTCTCTCTCTCTCTCTCTCTCTCTCTCTCTCTCTCTCTCTCTCGCGCACAAAATGGCTCGTTCCACACACACATACACACAGGGCCGAGCTTTAATGAAACACAGAGACCCAGACGTAATAGTACTGTACTGCATCATATTATCTTCGAATCAAAACATTTTCAAATTATGATTTTTTTTAGCTTTTAATTTATTTATTTGTTAGCTTTTTTCCTCCTGGTCTCCCCCCCCCCCCCTGGCATGCCTCTGCGCCCCCCACTTTGAGAACCACTGGGTTAGAGGCAGGTAATGTTTCTGAGGTAGAAAAAGTGTTTAGTCTGCATTGGGTAGAGGCAAGAGGTAGGGGGTTGAGATTGAGAATGATACCAAGGTTGCAGACCTGGATAGAGGGGGTGATGTTGGACCCTTTAATAGTTAATGAGAAGGACTGGAAATAATGGATTAGGGATTTTGGGCCGAGGATCAGTGTTTCTGATTTGTTGAAGATGACGGAAGTTTTTTTGCATACATGATATAATATTCATAAGATAATGGGAGTGGAATGGGTGGTTGGTGTGATGGTCTGGGAGGAGAGCTAAAGCTGTTGAAACCGATGCCATGTGGGCAAAGGATTCGTCCAAGGGGAAGGTTGTGCAGGAAGAATAGTAGGGGGGTCGAGAACTGAACCCTGGGGGACACCATGAGTGAGCCGGGTGGTGAAGGGGTGACAGTTATTTATGGAGATGTATTGATGTCTGTCAGAGAAACAGATAACATTTTGACACTTGTTGACATTAGTTTTAGCACAAAGATACAGCTTCATTGCCTATGATGACACAAACATGTACACGCATGTTAAAATAGAGCAAAGGGAACAAGAGAAGGCACGACATTCGGAACAAAATGTTCAAATGCTGCAGAAGATTTGGAGATAAAACTTTTGAAGCAGTTGCAGTGGCGAACAAAAAATGTCTGAAAGATGTTTATGTGTAAAATTGAAGTATCTTGGAAGTTTAAAAATGCTGAAAGGAGATAAAGATCTAAATGAAGTTTGAAGGTTCTCTGTCAAAGCTCAGAGCATATCTATGATGGAGGGACTCTGCACGGCTCTCAACATGGGGAGTGTGAGCAGCTAACAGTGTGAACAGTGGCATCTATTGCACGTCTGTCCGTCCTGGGAGAGGGATCCCTCCTCTGTTGCTCTCCCTGAGGTTTCTCCCATGTTCCCCTTTAAACTGTGGGTTTTCTCTGGAAGTTTTTCCTTGAACGATGTGAGGGTCTAAGGACAGAGGGTGTCGTATTGTCATACTGATATTCTGTACTGTGAAGTCCACTGAGACAAATGTAACATTTGTGATATTGGGCTATATAAATAAACATTGATTGATTGATCAGTGCAAAAGAGCTAGCATTATTAACCTGAGGGGCTTTGAGAACAACGACCTCAACAGTAACCGTCGTAAGGGCGCAGTGCAGAGCAGCAACCATAGCCACAGTCAGGGACTTACTCTGAATGGCTACATGAACAAATCACAGGGCGACAGACTTCATTGCTGCTCATCTAGACTTTACCACAACATATCTTTACATAGCAAGTAGTTGTTTGCTGATTAGTAAAGCTCTGAATGCTCCAAACCTCTAAGGTGTACAAATTAATTTGAGCTGATTAGAGGAAGTGTAATGATTAATTGAGCTGGAAGTATCAGTTGAAGTGCACTGTAATGAAACGTACCGTGAAATTCACAGTATTTAACTGGCAGCAATTGACAAGTTACTTACTGTAAAATGAATTACAGTGAGTAACTTGTCAATTGCTGCCAGTTAAATACTGTTAAGGTAATCACAGTATTTACAAGTTTTTATTTACAGTAACAGTGTAACATGAAACACAGTAACTTCCAAGTACTGTATTTGTGTTTACGGTAATAGTGTTTTAACTGTAAAATGAAACAGTAATATTTAATTACTTTATTGTTTGTTATAGCTTTAAAGTAAAACAGCAATTTCCAAGCATTGTATTTTTGTTTAAGGGAATAGTATTTTAACTATAAAATAAAACACTGCCATTTAAAAAGTACTGTAATAGTAATAGTGTTTCAATTGTAAAATAGAAACTTTAATGCTATAATTTTAAGTTACAGTATCAGTATTGTAACTGTAAAACAATTTATTATAGTATACTTCATGTCATGCTGGTAATTTACAGATTACCAGAAATTCTTGACACAATTTTAACCTCTTAAGCCCTGAGCCTGTTTTTAGTGCTCACCAATAAATGCAGGGAGACAAACACATTTTAATAATGTATTCTTAATTGTTGAACGGTATCAAGACCATGTACTTTCTTGTGCTAAATTATAAATATTTTCATCCATAAAACAATCGATATTAATATCCAAAAACATGGAGATTGCATTTTTAAAACAGTGGCGATAACAAAACACAAAGAATATGAAGCCATTTCTTCGGCCAAGCCATTTTAGAGACGTGCTGTAGTTGAAAAGGTGTCACGACCGACAAACTGGACAACCCAAATGCACGACCCAGAGACACAGTCTTGAATGTAACAAACATTTTCTTTTTAATGTCATTGAACAACACACTCTCACTCCATAATCGTCCAGGAGCGACGTTTGGTCAGTGTTCGTGGTGTGCAGTTGTGACGCTCCTAGGCTCCTTCAGCTTCATAAAGGGACGCAAATAGATTTCAACTGATTGCAATGTATTCCCATCTGCGGCGGGATTTGACGCTCATGGAAGCACGGCATTCGTTTGTGTCGGCTGCCCTTAAAGGGAATGTGAGCGTCCATTCTCATTGGATAACGGAGAATTGTACACCCGGAAGTAAGTATTCCCCTTACTGTCGATTGATTTTACAGTGATATCTGCACTACTCATCGACTAAAAAACACCAGATTATCCTTGTTAATTGCACAACATTGATTGGTTTAAATTGTGTGCAATGCTTTTGTAGTTTTCCCCTTCGATTCGGAGAAACAAATGTTTTTCCGGAGTAAAGGATGGCAGAAGACACTACACTACCCAGAATCCCCAGCTATCGTTTGGACTACACCATGTGCTCTGTTTGACAAACCCCGTGATAGTCCTCAAGCTCTGTGATTGGAGAGTGTGCTCCGAGGGTTACGCCGAGCCTCGAACAGCACTTGAAATGGGATGGAACCACGGCAGACTGTCCAAAACTGGATTTGAAGGGGTCCACCGCCGTTCAGAGGCACATTTTGCAAATGTGGCAGTAGCCATCGATCAGCTTAAGATAATATATACTTTATTGATCCCAAGTTGGAACATTTGCGTTACATCAGCATGTGTACAGTTGTAAATAGCAGTGGTGTTTATTTGTAAATCATTTAGTATAATCACACAAATTCTGTGTTTTATATTTAACAATTCTGTGTTCTTTATTTATTGATTGTTCAATACCTGACAAGGCCGGAGATGAAATATCTACATACATCTTATAAGAGTATAATACATTATAATATCAGTTAAAATAAGTGCTTCAACATAGTTAACATTGCTGGAGGTATGCACAAATATTGATAGATGTCTTGTAATGCACTATTGAGGAACCTGCGACCCAAGTTTTTCATTCAATGCATAACTACACCATAGTTGTGTAGGCCTATATGATATGTCAATAAACCTTAGAACATCTTGATGTGCAAAATAGTCATTATATACAGTCTTTAATTAACTATTAGTAGAGAATAACGAGTAATGAATATACTTTATAGGGATCCTATTAATATCTAATAATAAAAATAATGAAATTCAATAACATGCTTTAACCACTAGGTGTCCCTTTATATCAGCTGTGCACCTTTATGGTGTAAATACAGCCTATCTACCAATTGGATCAAATATAAAAGTCAGCCGAATTAGTGTTGATACTGCAAGGAGACGTATTGTGTGAAAAGAAATGTAAGATGTTGTTTAATGGCGGATATATTTATGATCCACGTCACGTTTTCAGTTCCTCACGTTTGTCTAGAAGTCTTCTCATCAGGGCTCTATAAATACAGAACTACGGCAGATATGTAATATTTAATGCAGCCGAACCGTGTATTACAATGCCGTTATGTGATGACTTTCAAAGAGAAAAGCAAGCACACTCGGAATAAAGTATTATTTTATTTTTAAAAAATGTTTTCGGTCTGTTCCCGGTATTTGTTAATGACGATGTGCTGTGAGATGTGAGACTGGAATTGCATAGGGGAAAATAATGTAGGCTATCTTTAGATGCGGATTTTGTTAAACTAATATGTTTGCGCTGTGGACCAACACTATACATTGACGGGGAAGGGGGTAGCAATAAAGATAACACCATTAAACAGTTACACAACATAACAGAAAAAATATTGATAGCAGCGTCCCTAGCAACCACCTTGGTAACAATGAAAACGTTCTATGGAAGCAATTTCCTTCGTAAGTAAAGTAATCTTCGTAATAACAAGCAAACTAAAGATCATGTACATCCACTGCACACATAATCTGAAATAACAACTCATATTTCTCGCATCAAATGACATCAAAACGCATTTTAATGGCCAAACTAACTGTAGCGGCCAAAATCATATAGAACTAAAACAGATAGTTAACTTAACAGCCGCTGAGGCACTAGTTAGCGGATCTTACACAGGGCAATGATCCAGGTCCAGACAAGATTCTCCGTTGTGCATTTTATTCCTATAACAAAATACAATGAACAGGTTTCCTATATCTCTTTCCTTAAGCCTTTCCTATGGCTTTCCCTTGTGTAGCTTGAAACACCCTGGTAAAAAACCGTTTGCCTACTAGTGCTCTGCTCCCACCACCCACCTGTCTCCAATGTATACAATTACACCAGGTGCTCTAATCACCCAGTGCCCAAACATGCCTTCAAAATAAAAGCATATAAACTACTTTAACTTATGACGCTAACTAAGAATACATATAAATAAATGATAATAACACTATAAACAGCAAGAAAATAAATGTTAAACTATTAAATAATATAAAGAGATATATGGCTCCAACACTAACTTTAAAATAGGCATTTTCCACCGAGAATAAAACGAAGTTCGGCCATGTTTTTTTTTTCTGCAGGGAGAAATTTGAAGATCACGTGACATAGCTAGCCATTGGAATGAATGGTGAAAAAAAACGGGGTTTGTCAAACAGAGGACATGGTGTAGTCCAAACGATAGCTGGGGATTCTGGGTAGTGTAGTGTCTTCTGCCATCCTTTACTCCGGAAAAATATTTGTTTCTCCGAATCGAAGGGGAAAAATACAAAAGCATTGCACACAATTTAAACCAATCAATGTTGTGTAATTAACAAGGATAATCTGGTGTTTTTTAGTCGATGAGTAGTGCAGATATCGCTTTAAAATCAATCGACAGTAAGGGGAATACTTACTTCCGGGTGTACAATTCTCCGTTATCCAATGAGAGTGGACGCTCACATTGCCTTTAAGGGCAGCTGACACAAACGAATGCCGTGCTTCCATGAGCGTCAAATCCCGCCGCAGATGGGAATACATTGCAATCAGTTGAAAGCTATTTGCGTCCCTTTATGAAGCTGAAGGAGCCGAGGAGCGTCACAACTGCACGCCACGGACACTGACCAAACGTCGCTCCTGGACGCTTAGGGAGTGAGAGTGTGTTGCATTAAACAGAAAATCCCTCTTAACAGAATAAGTACTGGAACAACAACAAAAACACTCACAAGGAGGAAAAAACTAAGCAAAAAGAGAACTTAAGATAAACTTAAACTAACAAAACCTGACAAGACTGGAAACAATCCTCTCTTTGCTGAGGCCTGGCACGACCACACGTGGGAAAAAACAAGATGAACTGACACAGGACAGGGGGAGACAGGACTATTTAAACATGAGGTGAGTGGGAACAGGTGGAAACAATCAGGGGCGGGGCAGATGCTGACAATGGCGGGAAAACACACAAAGGGAGGAAGTAACAGGACCTGAAATGAGAGACTAGAGGTAAGTAGAAAACGAGACACGGGGACTTAACTAGAGATGAATGACATAAATAGACCTGACGTGAATAAACATGAAAACCTGACTAAACATGAAATGACAGACATAATACATAAACATAACTAAGACATTTGACGAGACACAACAAAAGGCACTGTTTGGCAAATACATTATCACTATTCTTAGATAATACACAATATTTGAAAACACTTTGAATACAAACAACCAAATGCATGCAGGAATGAACTTACAAACCTTACACGTGTAAGACATTTTGATAAGCTTGCCGAGTACAGTTAGCTTAACTTGCTTTTTCACTAAGCGGCCTGACGTCGGACTGTCAAACTTTGGCTAGGGTTACATAAATTAACTCACAAATGTATTTGTATTAATTACTTTCTTTGTCTCTTGAGTTACCATGTCCATTGAGGGAGTTTACTTCCTGGTTCATCAAAGGGCGTGGCCTAGCACTGAGGACTCATAAATACTGCAAGGAGCCAATTGGGACAGATTGGGAAAAACCACCTGCTTCGATGTTAAAGGGGGGATTTGGGTTGAGTCAGTGTCCTTTGTGTTTTCTGTTACTATTAATTATCCCTTGGTTTCAACTTGGTTTGGCCAAGCCACTACATAGGTTCCTTAGTTTTTCATTGTAGCAGGTTGATCATTTACGGCAGTTTATAGCAAACTCTTTTGGAGAACAAGCTCTTGGGAGACGGCGGTGGCAACACTGGACTGTGACTGGACGAGAGATGGCGGACGGAAGTGACGAGGCAGGAAGCGAGTTAGGAGACATGGACGTAGCAGGCGGGAGTTGTGAAAATGGAAAATGGGATATAGTGAGGAGAAAGAAACGTAAAAAGGGAGGAAATACTCATTCGGATGAGAGCAATAGTGAGGGTGAAAGGAGAGAGAGTAGTCGGAAATAGGCAACAGGAGTTCACGGTGGTTGTGAAACTTGCGCAAGAGGGTGCTTCGTTCGGCGTGTGGAACCCTATACGGTTAACTAAATCCATCAGTAAAGACATCGGGGAGGTAATGAGTGCTAAAGTATTGAGGAATGGATCAATGTTGATCAAATGTAGGGATAGAGAGCAACAGGGGAGAGCAATAAAGATGAGTACCGTGGAGGGTAAGAAAGCGGAATGTTCACTGTTCAGTGGTAGAAAGCTAGTCAGGGGAGTTGTGACAGGAATCCCTGTCCGAATATCAGCTGATGTGAAAGGGAATATAACAAATGCAAAAATAAGTGATGTCAAACGCATGAAAGCAAACCGCGATGGGATTAAAGAATTTCGGTTCTGATCACCTTTGATGAAAAAAGGCTTCCGGAAAAGATACTTATTGGATATATGTGTTATGATGTGAGACCGTATGTTCCACCACCAATAAGATGTTTTAAATGTCAGAGATTTGGACATGTGGCGGCAGTGTGCAAGGGAAAACAAAGGTGTGGTGGAGATCATGAATACGGAAAATGTCAAGAAGGGGCAAAGCTGAAATGTTGCAATTGCGGAGGGGATCATAGCTCAGCGTACCGTGGATGTGAGGTTAGCAAGAAAGCAGAAGAGGTGCAGCGAGTCAGGGTGACGCAGGGAGTTAGCTATGCAGAGGCAGCAAAGACAGTTTCAGGAGGAACGCAGGTTAAAATGGGGAAACAACAATAAGAGCAAAGAAACAGGAAAAGTCCACAACTGTGTTAAGTTGAAGGAGGACACTCTGATAGTGAGTAAAAGAGAGTTTGTACTTTGTTTATGGCAGAGATTATCAACTGTTCAGTGCAGACTACAAGCCGGAATGAAAGAATCAAAATAATTGTCAAATCAGCTGAAAAGTAACTTGATGTGAAAGATATCCTAAATGATGACGTCCAACAACCTCAGACATGGACTGGATCATCATGATGGTGTTAATTGTACTGCAGTGGAATGCTAGAAGTTTAATTGCAAATGGACAAGAGTTCAAAAAATATATTGACAACCTGGGAGAGAAACCTAATGTACTTTGTATTCAGGAAACATGGCTGAAACTACAACTGGATTGTATTGTGAAGGGATATACTGCAGTTAGACGAGATAGGGACTCTGGCAGAGGGGGAGGAGTTGCAACATTCATACAGTGGGATAAGTTACAAAGTTATGCATGTAAGTACAGATCATGAAGCAATAGTTATAAGGGTATGGAATGATAGAGGACCTATAGATATAGTACATTATTATAATCCATGTGGGAAATTAGATCAAAGTATATTAGAGGATGCTGGGGCTTCACTGCAAGACAAAGTAATATGGTGTGGGGATTTTAATTCACATAGCTCGCTATGGGGAAGCAGTAGCACAGATGCAAATGGTGCAGTAGTTGATAAATGTATAGATGACCACGGGCTAGTGTGCATTAACACTGGAGAAGGAAGACGATATAATTGCACGAAGAATATAGAAACAGTACTCGATCTGACATTTGTATCTAGTGCAATAGCAGGTATAAGTACATGGAATGTGGTAAAGCATACTACAGTGGGCAGCGATCATTATCCGGTAATGACTAAAGTTGGGACCAACATAATGTTTGAAAAGGAAAAGAAAATTCCTAGAAGGAAATTGGGAAAGGCTAATTGGGATGCCTTCCAAGTTGTAAGTACGAATAGATGTAAAACACTTCAAGAGGAAAATGATGATGATAGAAATAAATTCAATGATGAGCTGGTTGTTTAATAGGGTGTGGGATTCTGGCCAACTTCCTTCAGTGTGGAAACAAGCAATAATAGTGCCCATCCTAAAGCCAGGGAAAGACCCTTCAGATCCATCTAGCTACAGACCTATTGCCCTGACATCTCATGTATGCAAAATCATGGAAAGAATGGTTACAGAAAGGGTAACATATATCTTAGAAAGTAAAGCTCTGTTGTCCACATATCAAAGTGGGTTCCGTAGGGGTCAGAATACAATGGATTCTATATTGTGCTTAGAATCAAACATCAGGAAAGCACAGACCAACAAGGAAGTAGTGATTGCAGTCTTCTTTGATATTGAAAAGGCTTATGACATGCTCTGGAAGGAAGGACTACTAATCAAGTTAAAATCTTTGGGAATTGGTGGTAAAGCATATAATTGGGTTATGATTGTTTTACTGGACAGAAAAATAAAAGTAAGAGTAGGTGCAGAATATTCAAGTGTTTATGCTGTGGAAAATAGGAAAGGAGGTTTCAAACTTCCTTTATAACCTCCTTTAGCTTAGGAACCACTGGACCTCCCTCACCGAAAGGAGAGGAGAAAATGCTGCCCCACAATGCATTGCAGCCGCAGCATTTGACGTCACAACAGTCGGCCGTTCACAGAAACAATCGATTATGAGGAGAAATGATATCATGAAAGTTACGGTGCTTATTAAGCTTTTTTAAACGTATGTGGTAAGTTGCCAAAGTGCTTTGTTTTGAACGTTCATCAGTATTATAATCAAAAAGAGAAATATGAACGTTAGTTTTTACTGAAATTATCAAATAAAGTCAACATTTCACTGAGCTGTGTGGGGTTTGTTCAACTTTTAAAAGATGTTTGAATGGTGATGTACACACTGATAGATGTTAAGGACTCACGTTTATAATAAATACATTTGTATTGATTTTAAGATATTTTCATAGTTCATACAATCATACGCATTGGGATCATTTTTTGTATTGATGTGGACCGGAGGGAGAGGGTGACGAGCATACGTTTCACTTTCCTTTTTTATTTCAATTCCAACTTTGGTCATGAAGAATATGTTTCTCTGTTGTCCACGTTCATAAAGCATAAAGCAACAGCATCAGAGCACGGTGCAGAGTCTCTAGATGAGTTTACAGTAGTCCCTCGTTCTTATTAAACATCCATGTTGTAGTCCGCTGTATAGAAAACTGTAGTTTCCATAGTTTCCCCACAGCAGCAGACGCACAAAATTACATCCGCTGGCGCATCATAAACACGTCGGATAGTGAAAGTGCAGTCGGATTCTCTAAAGTACCGCAGTCTCTTCTCCTAAATCCTTTTGAATTCTCCTATCCACTATCCCTTAACCCCGTGACGTTTCACTCAGAGGTCAAGGAATAGGAGATAGGGTTAGAACTTAGGAGCTGATCTTTAAACTATCCGAACGCAACCGAGTTCTCATTTCTCAAACCGCCTGCTGCTTCCCCTCCTCTCTCCTCGGTTCCTCGCCTCGCATCTCCTGTGGGCGGGACTAAGTCTCGAGGATAGGATTCGAGGAGGGGAGTCGAGGAGGGGAGTTAGAGAAATGAGAAGGGGCCCATGTGTCAGTCTACACCACAGAGTTGTTGGCATTGGTGTTGTCATTGAAATGGATAGAGGAGAAAGAAATACATAATAGTGTAATTGCATCTGACAGCTTTTCAGCATTATCAAGTATAGGACCAGGCAGATCTTCATTTAGAATGGACATAATAAATGAAATATTTCTGCAAATCAAAGGCATAGCAACTCGTTTCATCTGGGTTCCTGCTCATGTTGGTATGGAGGGTAATGAACAGGTGGATATTCTGGCCAAACAAACACTCAGAAGTATGAACATAGACATATAAGTTCCACTCAGCAAAGCGAAGGTTAAAACATTCATTCAGAAATATGCACAAACAACATGGCAAGAACATTGGGACCTTATGGCACGTTTCCACTGCAGCGGGTAGCTCGCTTTAAGCGTGCCGAGCCGTGAGGGCCCCGTTCTTGGTTGCGTTTCCACTTGGCCTAGTTTTGGCCTGGGGCTACTTTTTCACCTTTTTTCTGGCCCGACTAAATCGTGGTTCTAGGACCAGGAACAACCAGGCTGAGTCGGGCTGAGTATGCTAAACTAGAGAGAGAATCGCTGGCAAGGGGGCTACAACTACAACAAGATGAACATATTTGACCGTGATTTAATTGTAATACACGTTTCAAAATGATGCCGAAGTAACAACATTAGTAAAAACCATGAATTAATGCTTTGACAAGTCTGCAGACAGACGGCAGGCGAAAAACCTTTTAGAATGCGTGTTTTCTAAATGGAGCTTGGCTAAGCTAACGTTATATATGCTCCGACCGTCCACACTCACAACAACGGCCTATACAGACATAAATAAACCAGCGACTGTATTCACCATGACACAGGCAGTCTGTGGTTTGTACTTGTTTAACTTTTGTCTAGTTTCTGAACAGATATGAAGAGCTGTGAGCTTTGAGTGCTAACAGCTAACGGCTATGTTGTTTTTCTGGAGCTCTTTTTGAAGATGACGTCACGGCTCCGCCTACACTGCGTTACTATAGAGAACCGCAGTGACGCGTCGTAAAACCCGGAAGTAAGTTAGCATTTTTAGCACTTCCGGTTCCTTAGTCAAAAAGCAATGCATTTTCTCCATAGGGTTTTGGAAAATAGCTCGAAATATGGTCTGTGGTTGACACAAATTTAAGAGATAAATCACGTTTTGTTCTACGACATTAAATACATCAGCAGTGACCCCACTGGTGATTTTTGAAGAGTTTACGTGTCTGAAAAACGATGGTTGTTACCGAGTGGCTGAATAGGACTACAGAAATTGTCGAGGCCGTTGTACGTCATTACGCCTAACACGTAAACACTCCCACTAAGTTTTTTTTCCCCTGTGTTCTGCTTGAAAGCAAGTACCTGCCTATCTTTAGTATCTGTAGTATCTGTAGCAGGGTTGCCAACTCTCACGCATCTGGCGTGTGACACACGCTTTCACTCTCAATCTCACGCTCTCACGCTGCCCAAACTATTCTCACGCCAAAAACAAAAATACCGAAGACTAGAAACGGTTTTGAAAACTTTTGTCACGTAGTGATCGTCTTCTCAATAGAACATCTTTGATAATGTCTTCTGGCCAATCAGAATCAAGATAACGGCGTGGTGTTGTTCCAGGAAATCCCGACGGAGAATACTTTTACTGTAGTACATCTCTATATACATCGATACAACATTACGTGTTGATAGAAATCAACACGTAATGAAATAAGACCCCAAGGTTTGATGATTGATAGGTGTGTGGGCTGTCTTTCATTTTGACACACAGAACAATGGGGGCTATCCACCCTTATCCACAATGTAAAGTAACTCACACAGCCTCTTCCCTCTTCTCTCTGTGAGGAGCAGCAGGTTCAGCTTTCAGAACAAAGTAACAACAAACTAAAATGGCATTAATTTTTTTAATATGTCGTGTAGTAATAGATTTATTTATTTTTCTTCTCAAGAGAGTACCAGAATGTGTATTTTATGTTAGTAGCCTATTTCAAAACAAACAAAAAAAAAATCTCCTGAGGGATAATCCGCCCAGACCCCCCTGCAGGGGTTGGGCTTTCTGCAGGTCAACTCTTTCACTTGTGGGGAAATTGCAGGATTGGCTCCAGGTCGCCCTTTTTATTTACTACAAGACAAATGTGCCTTTTTATTTCATACAGTTCAATTTGGATTGAGACAGGGAAATCATCTAAACCACACGCGTGGCGTTTAACTGTCAAGGGGAGCGTGTAATTACATTGCAAATACTGACTTCACCCCACCACTGTATGGGTTAGCCCTACCATAGATTACCCAACAAAAATACTCTCTCGCAACTGCCGACCCGTATTGCGCATGCGCAGATCTAAGATCCAGTAGAAATGATAAAAAAGTAAAAGTCTGCTGCTTATTGTTCTACTAGGCCAAAATCAGTCAAAGAGTATATGAGTGAGAGTGTGTTAATTAATATGTTTGGCAGTTTGGAGTAAGTCTGTAGATTTGTTTGTGTGTGTGTTTCATGTATAGGCCTCTCATGATAATTTATTTTGTTGTATACATTTTCCCGGAAATTATTGCGATAAAGGATAATATTGTCTGCACCGTTGTATGACCATTTTAGACCACTGACATATGATAATGATAATATATAATAATAATTCAAGTACATCCTTTCAAACGGCTAGTCACATCCTCATGTAAATGGCAATTTATGGAGTTCATTTTTATTTATCGTACGATACGTCAATTAATTGCTTATCGCGACAGGCACACAATAAAACAGTGGAAACAAACATGTGTTTGACTTTCATTAGTGAATGAAACTTTGTGCCCTTTATAGTCTGTGTCCAATATTGTGTATTTGTATATATTGTATATATATCATATATATATATATGCTAAGGTCCCGCTGCTGACACGATAGCAGTCATTTCCTGCGCATATGTAATTAAACCCATAATATCAAAATATCACTCCAGCCAGGTACCCAAAGTTGGCAACCCTGTCTTTAGTATCTGTATATCTATATCTGACCATTAGAATCTGTATTTTTGAAATTGTCATTTTTAACACCGTAGTTTTACAAATTATAGAATTAATTAATTACCAGTGTTTTCCATGTTTACTCGGCAGTTCGTTTCGTTAGCTAAAGCTAGTGCTACTAGTTAGCTACGCAATGGTTTGTTGCTTTGCTCCGGGTTGGAGCCACAGGTCTTCGCATGAAACGTGCTCGTTCTATCGTTTCCAGGCCAATGTTTTCCAAAGGAGAGTCTGGATTCGTGCCATGAGGTAAACTGACATTACATTTTTGTCCATGTCACGGTGAAATTTAAATGATGGGTAGTGACTGTATCGCCGTTTTAGAGATGGCGCTGCTGAAAAGACTGCAACATAAGTAAAGATACTGAATACATCCTATTAAAACCTGTGTCGCTTATATGATAAGTCTAATTAGTACAAGCAGCATAATGTTTCACCATGTAACTAAAGATTGTAGTCAGGGAAATCAGTTTGACATATTGAACTAATAACAAATCACCTCTGGCTGGCAGAGAACTCTCTGCTCCATAGCTTCTCTTGGACGTAAAATCACATGTACATTTTACATTTATATTCAATTTAATATTCCATTCCTCACATACTTTTGTATATATAATAACTTATATTTTGTTTTTCTTGTTATGCTGCTGCAACACAAACATTTCCCAAATTGGGATCAATACAGTAATATCTTATCTTAATTAATTAAGAAATATAACTATTATAATTAGTGTAGCAGCTGACACCTATTTTCAATATGGATTAATCTACCATTTATTTCTTTAGTTCAATTTTCATCTATAAAAATTTCAAAATAGTGAAAATGTTCACAAGACAAAGTGCAAGGTTATATCTTTAGATGTTTTGTTTTAGCCTATGTACTGTATGTCTTAATGCTCTTATATGTGACGGTGTGACTTCCATGAAACTAATATTTTATATCTTCCCAACAGACGAGCTGACAGGAAACCTAACACTCTTACAACCACAACATTGCAAAGGCGAGCAAATGTAAATTAAAAACGATTCACAATTTTTTAATTTCTTCTTCTTTCTTGCAGTGAGGTGAAGCTGTCCTTGCACTTGGTGCCAGTAGGGATGTTCCTCACGCAGGCTGAATGTTTCTCCCTCCTTACTGACACAAAAGCCCTTGATTTGCAATGCTTCACTAATGGTCATTTCCCTGGCTCCGGAGGGACACTTTACCTCCAGCACAGCGGAAGACCCTACCAGACCATCTGGAGATGCCCCCAACACTCCTGATTGGGAGAGCCACAAACCTGACTCATGGACCTGCATCTGGGTTGCAGTGGTGAATGCCCTGACGCCCTCACATTCATTCATAGTCCCCCACTGTACAGACAAAACACCATCAAGGGCCTGTTGTTGCCCTAGCACCCTGGCAATAAGGGAAGCAGTCACACGCTTTGACCTCAGGACAGCTCCAAAATTGCTGGCAGTCAACCTTCCTTTCCTGAACAAATGCCAGTTTGGGTTGGTTCGCTGACCAGTGGTAGCCACCTGAATTGCCCTCTGTTGCTCTTCAGACAATGCCATGCTTGCCACAATTGCTTCAGGTCCCTGATGACCAACAGATTTGATAATTTCAGGAACAGTAAGTGTTTCCAAGCTGTAGTGTTCATCTTCTGGCTCGGGGGAGAGAAGCCAAGACATTCTTGAGAACCTGCCCCCGAGTCTGTCCCTCAGCCAGTCGATCTTCGGAGGTGGGCTCTCTTGTCAGCGGGTTGAATGAGTTATTGGTTGGAGGAAATAGCTCCTCCACTGAATGTGTACGTTTTGCTGCCTTTGGCTTCTTCCATTGACAGTGGGAGTCAGTGCAGCTGGAACTGTGGATGGCAAAGATGGCTAATGCAGCCGCATGACTGCATTTCCATTCTCCACGTGGGCATTCACATTTTGTGGAGAGAATTCCCTCTTCTTCTGTAAATACCTGTGGTGGTGGGATTGTTTTATTATTTAAAATATATTTACATTTGTAATGCCTTCCCAATTATCCCTTTAAATGTTTATAGCCTACTGTATGTTTATTTCATGGATATTTCTGTGTTTTCTGGTGTGTAATATTTGTAATCTTGGAGCCTCTTCTCTTTAACGTCTACATGCCACCACTGGCTCAGATAATGAAGAACAACAAAATAAGTTACCATAGCTATGCAGATGACACACAGATTTACGTAACCATTTCACCAGGAGACTATGCTCCAATTCAAACACTGAGTAAGTGCATTGAACAAATCAATGACTGGATGTGTCAGAACTCTCTACAATTAAACAAAGATAAAACTGAGGTAATGGTTTTTGGAGCCAAGGCAGAACGTATAAAAGTTAGCGCTGAGCTTCAGTCTGCAATGTGCTCTGACCTGAGCTTCAACAGTCACATTAAAACAGTTACTAAATCAGCCTACTATCACCTAAAGAACATATCTCGGATTAAAAGACTAATGTCACAGCAAAATTTGGAAAAACTTGTCCATGCTTTTATCTTCAGTAGACTGGACTACTGTAATGGTGTCTTTGCAGGTCTCACTAAAAAATCTATTAGAAAGCTGTAGCTAATTCAGAACGCCGCTGCTCGAGTCCTCACTAACACTAAGAAAGTGGATCACATCACTCCTGTTCTGAAGTCTTTACACTGGCTTCCTGTGTGTCAAGGAATAGATTTCAAAATACTGCTGCTGGTTTATAAAGCACTGAATGGTTTACGCCCAAAATACATTTCTGAACCTTATGAACCATCCAGATCTCTCAGGTCTTCAGGGACTGGTCAGCTTTCTGTCCCCAGAGTCAGAACTAAACATGGTAAAGCAGCGTTTAGTTATTGTGCTCCAAATATCTGGAACAAACTCCCAGAAACCTGCAGGTCCGCTACAACTCTTACTACTTTTAAATCCAGACTTTTCTTTTTGCCGCTGCTTTTAATTGAACTATTCATATCTTAGACTGCACTGTAACTTTTATTCATGTATTTTTTCTTTTAATGTTTATTTTATTAGCTTTTCTTTTTAATGACTGATTTTAAATGCCATTTTATTAATGTCTTTCATTTTTTGTAAAGCACTTTGACTTGCCTTGTGTTGAAAAGTGCTATATAAATAAACTTACCTTGCCTAATAAAGATTTCATGTGACACATAAAATGGATTTGTTGATGGGAATTAATGTGAATAAATTAACTCTAGGTTAACGGTACTCTTGCTATCACTACTCACCGACACTATAAACCTTGTCCCTCATGCTAGCCCTGACAACACCGGTAAGCACACCTTCATCGAGGCTGCACTGTTTTACGTGTCCTGACTCATCATGTTGGACCTGTCAGCTGCATTCGACACGGATCTGATGGTTCGACACGGTGAACCATCAGATCCTCCTTCGCACTCTCCAAGAACTTGGAGTTTCAAGCTCTGCACTTTCCCTCCTCACCTCATACCTCAAAGACCGTACCTACAGGGTAACTTGGAGAGGGTCCGAGTCCGACCCTTGTTAATTAACTACAGGGGTCCCTCAGGGCTCTGTTCTTGGTCCCCTCCTCTTCTCCCTGTACACAAACTCGCTCGGATCGGTCATTAGCCCGCATGGTTTTTCATACCACTGCTATGCTGACGACACCCAATTAATTCTGTCCTTTCCCCGCTCAGAGACCCAGGTCATCTCTGCTTGTCTAGCTGACATCTCTCAGTGGATGTCTGCTCACCACCTCAAGCTCAACCTTGACAAGACTGAACTGTTTTTCCTTCCGGGAAAAGATTGTCCCACTCTTGACCTGACAATCAACATCGGCACCTCTGTTGTTTCCCCGACTCAGACTGCAAGGAATCTGGGTGTGACCCTAGATAACAACCTGTCCTTCACTGCAAACATCGCTGCTACAACCCGTTGCTGCAGATATACGCTGTACAACATCAGGAAGATTCGTCCCCAGCTGACCCAGAAAGCCACCCAGGTTCTGGTCCAGGCTCTCGTCACCTCACGCCTAGACTATTGCAACTCCCTCCTGGCTGGTCTACCTGCATGTGCCATCCGACCTCTGCAGCTCATCCAGAATGCAGCGGCTCGTCTGGTCTTCAACCTTCCTAAATGTTCCCACACCACTCCGCTCCTCCGCTCCCTTCACTGGCTCCCGGTAACTGCTAGAATCCACTTCAAGACACTAGTACTTGCGTACCATGCTGCGAATGGATCTGGCCCTTCCTACATCCAGGACATGGTTAAACTGTACACCCCAGCGCGTGCACTCCGCTCTGCATCAGCCAAACGACTCGCTGCACCCTCGCTGCGAGGGGGACCCAAGTTCCCATCAGCAAAAACACGTGGGTTTGCTATCCTGGCTCCAAAATGGTGGAATGAGCTCCCCATTGACATCAGGACAGCAGAAAGCCTGCACATCTTCCGGCGCAGACTGAAAACTCATCTCTTTCGACTCCACTTCGAGCGATAGAATTAATAACAAGGCACTTATATACTAATATAGGACTGGCTTATCTATAGCCAGCTGAGTAGCACTTGAAATGTTTGGCTCTATGATACCTGATGTACTTATATGATTCTGTTTTCTTCAGGGTTGTGTCTTCCTGGTCGTATGTACTTATTGTAAGTCGCTTTGGATAAAAGCGTCAGCTAAATGCAATGTAATGTAATGTAATGTAATGTAATGTAATGTAGTGGTTCTCTCCTCTATCTACACTCTTCTTGTCATCTTTGTAAAACGATATCAGACAGGTAATTGACACAGCCATGACTTCTAGTTAAATTCAGTGTGGCTAAAATGAAAAGCTTTGTTAAAATATGCAAGCACGCGAAAGTCAAAGTCAGCTTTATTGTCAAAAACTCTACATGTGTTCCATCCAGAAATATCGTTTCCCACAGTGTGATATGTATACATAAAACAAAACAAAAAGGGCCGAGATAAACGTGGTATACATTAAACAAAACAAAAAGGGCCTAGATTACCGGAGTATACAGTTTAAAATGTTAATATATTTAAAGTGTTCAAAGTGCAGTTTCAGTGCAAGTCCGTTGAAACGATCTTAAGTTGGCGTGACGTTGAAGTCGTGCGACCCTGCTGCTGTACATGCTTGTAGTTCGTTTATAGCATAACGTTAGCAATTCGCTTTTGGCGACTAGATTTATGATTAAAAAATTATAAAAGTAGGGGAGACATGTGGAGATTATCCGGCTGAACAAAACGTGATCCCTCTCTTACATGTGTGTCAACCACAGACCTTATTTCGAGCTATTTTCCAAAATCCTATGGAGAATTTGCATTGGGTTTTCACGAAGGAACCGGAAGAAGTTTACTTCCGGGTTTTACGATGCGTCACTGCGGTTCTCTATAGTAACTACCCCAGTTCCTAAACTGTAATGGAAGCGCAGCATTAAAGTGAGCCGGTTAATAAGGCCTAACCAAACCGAGCGAGGCCGAGCGAGGCCTGCAGTGGAAACGCGCCATTAGTGATACAGGAAGACATCTTTATAAAATTCAATATAAAATTCAAAGGTATGTGGGGGATGGACAGAAGGTAGGGTTTAAAAGAAGGGAGGAAAATGTCATTTCTCGGATGAGAATAGGTCATACAGGTCTCAATCATACATTAAGTATAATAGGAAAGCATCCAACCGGAAAGTGTATACACTGTAGCCAGCCAGAAACGGTTGAGCATGTTTTACTGCTTTGCAGGAAATATAGTAGGCTACTCAGAGAAATGTGCTTTTCCACACACTGAAGAAAAGCACATTTCCATGACTTGTCGCTATCAGGGCTGTTAGGGAAAACATCAGGCAATATATATTGTGAGATTATTACGTTTCTAAGAGAAATTGATCAATTTAAAATAATCTAGAGTTTTGGTTCTTTGTTTTGTTTATTGTTTTCTGCATAGTCTCTTGTCCACACTCCAGTCCAGTTGGTGGCGGTAATGCACCTACAAGTTGGTTTGCCAACCGCCAATAAACACTAAAGAAGAAGAAGAAGAATTGTAGCAGGTCAGTTGGTTGAGTTAACACCTAAGTGTTAAGTTGATGCCATGTTTCTTTGAGGTATTTTCTGTTGACCTCTTTTATAGGCCTAGTTATTAGAAATTATTGATTTAGGGTGTTTTCTGTGGACTTTTGGGTAAATAAAAAACTTTTATTTAAGTTTATTTAAACCACTCCTGTGTCCTGTTGTTCATACCCCTCACTGTTTATTCATCATTCAATTCATTCTAAATTGTATTCTGTAGATTGTGTACATTACTTTTCACTTTACTGCTTGTTGCATTTCATTGTCTCAGTAGGCCTACCTGTAATCTGTGCAATAACAATAAAGTTGAATCTAATCTTGAGCAGGAACTAATGTATTTACTTAGTACATATCTGACATTAACCATTAAACACATTTGTGCATTCTTTATAAATGCAAACTGGTCAAGACCAAAGACGGAAGTAGTTTTGCAAAGTAGTGGTTCTGTCTTTTACATGTAGGATTCAACCCCCCTTGTATTGATTTGTTTTAAAATGAACAGACACTTGAGTCATTCATTTGTAGTGATATAATAATTGTTCATCTGCAATGAAGAACGCCAACGCAAATTCCGCCATTGCAAACCGAGTCAAGCCGACTCCGAGCTGTCCAACTTCAGGCAAGCTTTTTGAGACCTCCCCCAGCTGCAATTGGCTATTCTCGACTACTTTCCAGCCGCCGCCACAATAATAATCAAAATGATGATTATTACCTTACTTTTGTGTATTGTTATTCCTCTGTGTTGCATTTTTAAGGTGCAATGCCAAGACACATTCTTTGTATAAATCAGCACCACATTTGTAGTTCTTCCGGTTTGCAAAGACATAGGGTCTTACAAATATATATCTACTAAGTATATAAAAATATCTAGTATATCCAAACTAGTAATTACACTGCATCAAGATTATGTATATTAAGAAAAATATGTTGGTTTATTTAAGATATTTTAGATATTTTAGCTATTCTAGAAATGGGGTTTTTCGGTTGGTTCTTTCTTTTTTGGTTACTGTGAATATACAGTACATTGTTGCTTACTGTGATCTTCTACAGTACATTGTTGCTTACTGTGATCTTCTACAGTACATTGTTGCTTACTGTGATGTTCTGCAGTACATTGTTGGTTACTGTGAATATCTACAGTACATTGTTGCTTACTGTGATCTTCTACAGTACATTGTTGCTTACTGTGATGTTCTGTAGTACATTGTTGCTTACTGTGATGTTCTGCAGTACATTGTTGCTTACTGTGATGTTCTGCAGTACATTGTTGGTTACTGTGAATATCTACAGTACATTGTTGGTTACTGTGATCTTCTACAGTACATTGTTGCTTACTGTAATGTTCTGCAGTACATTGTTGCTTACTGTGATGTTCTGCAGTACATTGTTGCTTACTGTGATGTTCTGCAGTACATTGTTGCTTACTGTGATGTTCTGCAGTACATTGTTGGTTACTGTGAATATCTACAGTACATTGTTGGTTACTGTGAATATCTACAGTACATTGTTGGTTACTGTGAATATCTACAGTACATTGTTGGTTACTGTGATCTTCTACAGTACATTGTTGCTTACTGTGATGTTTTGCAGTACATTGTTGGTTACTGTGAATATCTACAGTACATTGTTGGTTACTGTGATGTTCTACAGTACATTGTTGGTTACTGTGATGTTCTACAGTACATTGTTGCTTACTGTGATGTTCTGCAGTACATTGTTGGTTACTGTGATGTTCTGCAGTACATTGTTGGTTACTGTGAATATCTACAGTACATTGTTGGTTACTGTGATCTTCTACAGTACATTGTTGCTTACTGTGATGTTATAGAGTTGGGACGTTACTACTGCTATTTCTACAGTAACTCCAGAGTTGCTGTAATTTTTGGTTGGAAACACGGTATTATACTCTAAAATGGTATACAGTAATTTACTGTGCACAAACACTGTAAATAACTGTGGATTTCACAGCCATTTTTTTACAGTGTGTCATCAGAGGCAGAAAAGCTCTTCAATAATAAGAGATGTGGTATAACTGTGTGAGGGATAAGAACAATCAAAGTGTCGGTGGCAAAGTTGAAAAACTGTTTTAATTCGTTAAAGCTCACCTATTATGCTATATTTGAACAATATATTATAGGGCCATTTCTATACAAAACATGTCTCTGAAGTGTTTTGCTCAAAATACCAAACAATTCACCCATTGTAGCATGCCTCAAAGTCCTCTATTTCAGCCCTGTTACTAAAGTGCTGATTCTGGGTCTGGCCTAGAAAATAAAAATACAGTGACAAGTTTTACAAAGAAAATATGGACAAAAATGATTTTGGTGAAATATAAACATGTCAAGTTACACATTGGTTACACATATTACTTCCAGAACACGTCTCACATTGTTTCTGATTCAGCACATAGCTTGACATACTTTACTTTATTAAGTGTTTACTGCTAGAACAGTGCCATTATATGTACAGTATTATATATAACAACTTTACTTTAAGTCCCTCTCGTACACACACACAGCTGAGGGGGCGATTCAGCTAGCGACTGTATATGGGGATGATAGGTGGGGATTTGACTTTCAATTTGCTTACTTTGTTTTCCCAAACCCCGCCAGCAATACATTTTAAACCAAATATATATCAAATGAAAGTTGTTATATGAACATTAATTATATATAACGATAAAATTGTAATCGCTCTACAAATGTAAGTTTGGAAACATAAAGCTGTGTTTTAGAAACAGTTCTTCTGACAGTTGTACGAGTTTTTAACTCACCATTTTAATGATATCAAGGATTAAGGTTATACATCATTAAGAGCGTGGCTGCTTTGAGTGACAGACGGGCCTTCACAGGAAGCTAGCTGCTAGCTGTCTGCTATGCTGTATCACTTGGGCCCGCCTCAGTTCCAGCATTAATCCACCTCGTTGCCCATCTTTGGATAAGCTGCAAGATTAGCAGTGTGGTCAATGGCAACGGCTGAAGCCCCCGATATTGATCTTGCCAACGGCTCCTCAGAAACAAAATGGTGACCTCAGAGAGAGTACATCCATTTCTTATACATTCTTTGATTTAAATAAGCTACGGACCAAGATCCGGGAATTGACCCTGGTGTGGCCGAAGTAGTGTTGCAAGGGATTCTAGGTTAGCGTAGCTCTCCTCCAGGCTCTCCTAGTTTTGCATACATTTGATACATTTTGCAATGCAAGCGGCCACAGCATAAACCAGATATGGGATTGTCACTATAGAGGCCCTCCTCTACAGTGACAATCCCATATCTGGTTTATGTAAATATACCTGTGCTCCTTTGTTCATTAACATTGAGGATATATTAAAATAAAAATGGTGGTAAGTGGTAATTCAGTAGGTAGCAAACACTATCATTGATTAATGATAAGTTATAATATTATTATATCCTGTCATGCACACATTTTCATATCCATGAATATGCACTCAGGCCTCAAACAATGTGCAAAACATCTCTGACAATGTGGGAGACAAGACTAAATGTAACCCTTCCACATCTTTCAAACAAAAATATGCTTGCCAAATATGACATTTTACAATACAAAGCATTTGACATCCTCTGAGTTTATGCATGTATGTTTGTTAAAGCCACATTTCTCATTATTGTTCCTCTTAGCAACAAGACAGACTATAAACTTTACACAACAAGGCAAAGCAGAAAGTCAACCTGACATTGGCATCATTTACTCAAGCACACACCCTCCCCCGGAGAGAGACGAAGAGCTGTGAGAGTGTCATTATGATGTTTTAGCTTTAGAGAATTGAATTGATTTCAAGGGGCAGTACATTAATCAACATATTAAAAACATGTAAAAGTACTTGAATTAGCCAAAAGGCTAGTTTTCACCGATAGTCCATTTGCCAGATGGTAATAGACATCCTAAAAGCAATAATACAAATACCACAACATTGTTATACCAACAAATAAAATAAAATGTACATATTTACAATAGATGACATCACTGAATACAGATAAGAGCAAGTCATGATAATAAATAAAACATTTACAATACTCACTCATACACACACCTACACCCACACATCAGTGCTGACACTGTTGGTTTTCAATGAGCCACTTTTTAACACTGCTCGAATGTGTAGTAGGATGAGGATTCTCTTATTGGTTGTGGTATTGAATTCCATTGATGGGATGCGTGGAATGAAAAGACAGCCTGGCTCAATGCGCTTTTCCTAAATGGGATGGTGCAGTCTCCCCTAGCCACACTTCTAGTAACCCTGGTTGAGGTGGACTTTAGGCTGATGAACCAGCCAGAGGAGGAGGAGCCAATCTTATAAACTAAGCAGACATTTTTGTAAACTATGAGATTGAAATGATAAAAATAAAAGAATCTCCCCACTCTTATTTCATGGCTGTAATTAATGATGAACAGACTCACGTCAAAGACACTAGCTCACATAAATATTTTTTGTTTGGACGAAGAAAATGTAATCAAGAGAAATCCAGCTGTTTCATATGCAGCTGAACGGGGATGGGGTCAGGATATGGTGGACCAGATGAGGATATGCAACACGACTTCATAGTGATAAAAGATGAGTTCTCAAAAAGATAATGTTTCTTGAATGGCTAAAGCTGGTTCTTTAGGGAATGGGGATTCAATCAATCTTCCACCGCACGTTTGATTTCCTATTTGTGAGAACATTGCAATGTATCAACAAGTGCATGTCAAACAATACAAATAGTTTTCATTGTCTCAGAGGTGCAGACATATTCCTTACTGTGGAAAATCCCACAGGTGAGAAAACACATGCTTAGATTCTACAAACACAGAGCAACCATTCATATGTTCCCATGAAAAACAAAACCTCAACAGCAAACAATGATACTGCACAAGATGATTTTTGTAGCTTGTGAATAAGCATAATACTGAACATTGATCATATATTTGGGGAAAACCACATTAGTGAAGCAGCAATGACCCTTAACAAAAGAATATATATCTATATCTAAATATAGTGAAACATGTTCTTTCTCAAAAATTGAGTTCTAAAACTCAAGGTAATGCCTAGGTTGATGGTTTTATTTGACCAACAGTCTAAAACCAACCTTGAGAGATATGTTTATGTTACTGAATCATCACAATCTGATTTTCATTTGCAAACTGTATGCAGTCAAAACTAAGTATACACTTACACAGTTTAACAGAGTTAATTTGCTCCTATACACAATATAATATAATACATAAAAATATAATAATACAATATATTATAATATAATATGTTATATTATATTATTATATAATAAGATACAATATAATATAATATATAAAATAGTAAATGATGTCCATCATAAAAATATATGTTTAACATGTTTTATTTGTCATGGGGCTCTTCGTAAGCATTCAAGCTGTACCTTACAGTTGTTATTAGCTTTTGCTCTGTTGCTATTTTCAAATGCAAAACTAGGCTGTATAGCATATGCTTATTTATAATTCATGGCAAAGTTGAACAGATCAGCATGAGAGAAAAAATGTCTCTAAATCAGTATACAATATTCTTCTTCAGAGTAATTAACCCCACAATGAGAGCCAGAGCAAGAAGCTGAGACAAACTGAGAGTGAAGTTGAGCCTGAGAAAGAGAGTGAACAGAAAGCAGCCTCCACAGTCTCACTGAGAGAGAGAACCTCCACACAGTGAGAGAGAGGCTGGACTATGCCATGGAGATGCAGCTCGTGCTTTCGTCATCAGCCCGGCGCAACCAAACATGCTTCTGTACTGCTGCCTTTGTCCCGCCCTTATTTCTCTGCACCACAAGTGATATTTCCTTTGTGGAATCGGTATCTTGTCTATCTAGTTAGAAAAAAACAAAAACAAAACATTTATCAAATCTGAAACTCTTATTGTCTGATGTTTTTTGAACTGTAAAGAGTAATATTACGGTTAAAGTGAAGAGTTTAGTAGCATGTCAATCATTCTCGTCATCAGGCTAGGTTGAGACTGCGGAGCTTTTCCACGTCAGTGTGTTTACCAAGGCCAGATTGACAGCTGCAGGAAGGTGTTCACTTTATTCACTTATGGAGCATTATTTTGAAGAGTGAATGAATACGTGGTGTTTGGAATTATTACAGTATCACGCAGTGGAATGTCCGAAAACATTAGTTTTTCCTGTTGTCGTGCTGAACTGAACTTTGGTCTTCTTCATTCACTGTTGGCCGGCTAGCCTGCTAGCTTGTCGAGCTAGGCTAGCATAAGCTACAGCAGGACTCCATCTCCGAAACAGCAGCCACTCACAGGTAACCTCATTATTTCTTAACAACCACAGACGCGTACGTATATATATCTTCCAACAGGCGTTTTGATATTATGTCATGAAAAGAGTACTGTTGTCCGAGAGGACATACACGGAAGACACCTCTCCTTAGCAAATCAACACGTAGCTAAGTAGTTAGCTGTGGTCTTTCTGGGTAGGAAATATATTAAACTATTTTTAAAACGAGTAGGTCGATTTATATGAACTTAATAGTAGTCACTTGTCCTTTTATTGTGTTTGTGTTTGTCCCAGAGGTCTGCCAACAGGTTTTCAACACCATGGTATGGTGAAGAGCTAGCTTGATAGCTTCGCCTCTGAATATATGCCACTGACATACTGTAGCTAGGTAATCTAATTAGCCTGCTAGCACCTTCTTACCTGACAGACAACAAGCTGACTTGTATCAGTAGCTTTTATTCTATGACTGCATTATGTTACTTATGTGTTGGGAGTGACAGGCAGAGATGTTCATCCACCCAGCTGATTGTTAGCATTGATATCAGAGCAAAGAAAAAAGTCTTACATCTTCTCCAAAAGGTTCAGTGGTCCATGTGCTTCTTTGCAAGTCTGTCTCCAGAAAAGCTCTTTTCATGCAGAGAATGTGTTAACACCATCACCTGGCAAAAATAAACTGTTCCATAAACGCTTTTAATCTAGATGATCTAGAACCATTGTGAAACGCAGAGTCCCTCTGGCCCCTGAGCTTCCATTCACATGGAGTGAAAGGTACTGAAAGGGAGACATGTACACGTTTGAGATGGCTTTATCTACTTTGATGAGTTGAAAGTGTTGATTGGAAGCATTTGTGTTCCTGTCTGGTACCCAGTCTTATGAAACAATGGTCTACATACTGTACATTGTCTCCTGCTCCAATAAGCAGCTGATGTGAGACAGTATGCAGTGACTTATACTTGCCTGCTCAATACAAATAGAGCATTTATTACTATTATGAAGGAAAGAGAGACTTACTTTTTATTGTTAAAACATTTTCCAATGATTAAAGGTAAACTGTGTTGCAGGTTTTTCCTGAACTAATATGTTTCCACTAAGTTGACAGTTTACTGTCCCTGCACTGTGCAGATTTCTTGGGAAATACAATATCAGACCCGGACTTAACCCCACTGATTCAAATAAGAATTGTTGTTTTGAAAATCCTGTTTGCTAGTGGAGCCTCGTATATGACAGTCTTATCAGCTGTACGCCTATCCCTATGCCTCTACATCCCGTCCTCTACCTTCCATATTTTAATCGTCTTATCTTATTGAATATGGTGCTTACCTTGAATTTAAAGAATGTGGCCTCTGTCACCTAGTCCATACATTCATACATCTTCCTGTAATGTAAGAGTATTATATGACATGGCTTTCATGACACAGGGAAAAGGTTAATCCAACCACTTTGTGGTATACTGCTTGTCAAATATGAACAGTATGTCATTCTGATTTTGTTTGGTTATCCATATTGGTTTAAGACCTTCTCAATGTACACATGGAAATGTGCTGTTTGCTTCTCAGAATGTATATTCATTTTAGGGTAAAGGTTTTGAGTTGAAATATAAGCTTACAGTCTAATCTATTATATACTTCATGCAGAATTTCATAATTTAATATTGTCTAAAGGATTGCATATCCGACTTGAAATACATGAATCTCATGACAAAATATGTTTGCCACGAGAAGCACAATCAGATTGAATTAATGTCGAGGTGGTATCAATTTCATTATTTATAGTAAGCCGTTTATTCCTATTTCTCATGTCAATTCTGTTTCTTTTGTATAGACATAGAAGTATATACTATAGAAGTACATTTTCTGATAATGTCACAACATAATAGATAACAATGTGTTAATATGTTAAGCGGTTTGTTGTTTTTTTGTCTCAAATTCACAACAGATATCAGTGATGTCTCACTGACACTGAAGTCACTGTAAAATGACGTATCCTGAAGAGCTGATAATAAGTGTTCATCAGGCTGACTGAAACGTTTTGAAATAGTAGAAGGAAGACACATTTCAAATGAAATATTTGAGAAATGGGTTATTTGATGAAAGATTTGAATAAAATGCATACATACATACATAGATACATACATACATACATACATACATACATACATAGATAGCAACGCATAGCTAGTACATAGTTAAATACAATACAATTGATAATATATCATTATGGGCCAAACTAACCTCCGTTTGTCTCTCAGAAAGCAGCATGGTGGACAAGAACATCTACATCGTCCAGGGTGAGATTAGTACCGTTGTTGGAGCTATCAAGAGGAACTCCAGGTGGAATACCCACACTCCACTGGTGAGTTAATCACAACAATTATATTTGCACTATACTTTATTTGAATAAAGACTAGCTCTAATAAAGATATACAAATGGACTAAATGGTATAAGGTTTTGTGATTTGACAAAACCTTTGAATAAACTGCTTCCAAACAACGGCAGAGGGGCTGCTCAGTGGGCAGAAAGAGAGCCAACACTTTGCAGTCTGTCGGGTTCCCCATCTAACCAACGTTTGTGACAGTGAGAAAAACTCTGATTTTGGTACATTTCCTTTTTGATTTGAGGTTTGTTTTCTGCTGCTCGGCCTCTCAAACCCATATCCAGATATACTGTATTTTGGTTGTTGGGCTTATGGTGGCGGAGCATTTGAACATATCGCCCCTTGAGGGTAGAACTTTTTCTTGCCACTGATTCTTTCTCTGCTCATCATAACTCTGATATTGTGATGAAAGCTTCATTTTGAAATGAACTGTTTTCCCAATGATAAACTCAGGAATGGCTAAAGAGTCCACACAAACGTCTGAATAACCTCATCTTTACTTCTTTTGCATGCTAGTGTAGAAGGACCAGCATGCATTTGGGTCCCTGGTTTAGAAACGATAGGGATGATTTGAAACTATGTTTTTTCAGATACTTGATCTGAAATGAGACAGATGTATTATTAATACTTTTTATAATGAATTTACTCAAATTAAATAATGCTTCTTTAAAAAAAAAAGAATCTAAAACATGTAGCTCAAGTTCCTAAGGCTTTTTGGAACCCGAGCCCTTGCAGCGAGGTAACATGGCTGTGACCAGAGATGGGGTCGTTACTAAAAAAAAGTAATATATTACATATTACTTTTTAAAAAAAAGCAATATATTACACTACTTCGTTACTCTCTACATAAAGTAACTCGTTACTTTACTCGTTACTTTACTCGCAGGGCCGGCCCGCCCCTCCCTACAGGCAGATCACGCAGACTGCTAAAGTTTCAAATGTTCTCTTTAGTTCAGTTTCCATTGTCACATAAGACTTATAAAAATTATATAATTATAAAAGTAGCGTGTTACACTACACCGTTACCGACAAAAGTAATATTATTACAGTAACGCGTTACACCCAACTCTGGCTGTGACCACTCGGCTACAAAGACACTCCACATTAAGCCAAGCTCTTTTCAGTGGCACATTCTGGATGACTTCTAAGCATATAGGATTTATAGGGGCCTTATTACCTATTAACCAACGCCTCTCTTAAGAGCCTTAAGATAAAGTGAAAGCAACCAAACACAAACCTTTTGATATAGCTATAGAATGTGTGCCCTCACATTTGTTGTAATAACAACATAACATTAAGAGTAATATGATGTTTAATTGTACAGCAGGACATTTGAGCAGTGCCAAGATTTGGCTTATTTAGAGGTAATCTTTTTCTACATGCAGATCCATATACCTTTTACATGCTGCTGTAATTAAAAAGTCTCAACTTAATATTCTAAATAATTGCTGTCACTAGAGTTGTTGGTTTTATAGCACACATTCAATATAATAGACCCTGAAACTGAATATTATATTATATTTGCACTACTTTGAATGTCTTAGTGCTCTCATCATGTTTTTCTCTGCACAGGATGAAGAGCAGGACCCTCTACTTAACAGCTTTGCCCACCTGAAAGAAACCCTCAACTACATTAAAGGTACGTGGCTGATAGGGTGTACGTGATGGGATTAGTTCAGGTTTTACAAGCTGTTTGACCTCATGTTGACATGAAATGAGGCTCTTATGTCAACTACCATGTCAACTGAAATATGAATAACACTGGGTGGCTGAAATGAGAGTGGTACCAGGGTCTGGTCTGGTTCAGGAAAAGCCATGAATTCAGCTCTGGAGCTGATAGTATTGGTGGGGCCAACAGCACGTGCATTGGGCCCCTTTCTCTCTTTGTCCATCAGGTTTGCAGTGATAAAAGAATTAAAGGTGGGGTAGGTAAGAATGGAGAAACCAGCTCGAGTGTGCTAGAATTTGAAAATACACAACCGAAAAAAATCTGCCCCTTCCTCACAGAGCCCCTCCTCCAACACACACGAACGTGCACATGACCAATGAGGGCACGAGATAAGTTTGTGCACAGGTGGAAGGCTGACAGGCAGGTAGGCCATCCAGTTATCTGCTGCTGGCCGAGGCAGATAATTGGACTAGCTTTTTACAGCGCCACCGCTTCCACAGATGAAATATTTGTATGTATCTTTTGTCAAAGCATTTAATGTGTTCCTTGCTATCGGGATGTTAAGAGCATTCCATGGAATATAACAAAAAGTGTTTCTGAAGTGAATTACCCTCCCTACCTTTAAGCTTTTAATCAGGGGTTGAGATTGATCAGTTTATTGGATCTGGACAAAAGCGTCAGCTAAATGCAATGTAATCTAATAATCCTAGACCTTCTCCAGTCTAGTCACACTAACACTCAGTGTGGTGCCTGATCATTTGTGAGTCCCTGAGTGTGTAAATGCAGTGGTGGTGTCTGACAGCACCTCTTCTTATGAGAGAGCCAAGCTGGCCTGAGGACAGTCCTGCATGTTGTCATGCCTTTGCAATGAGAGCTCTGGAAGCTCCCACAGCCCTGCAGATCAAGTTGTAGAAGTTGTGAGCAATGGCAGAGATGCAAAACATCAAGCTGCACAGTGTGAGCCCCCCCCTCCCCCTGCTGCTGCCTCCCTCCAGGGAATGCCAGTGCTGCTGTGAGATGGACAGGCACTGCTGGCTGAGGAGGAATCTACCCACCTCTTTTCTTTTTCCTCCCTCTTTAACCCTTTCCCCACAGCCCTTAAATCACCACAAGCCTGTGCTCCTCTGTTCCCTCACTTAAACCCATTCTCTGACACTGTACTGTATTGTATTTTAATAGAATGGAAGTCGAATAAAAAATACTGAATTTTTTTTAGGGCATTTGCATGAAGTAATGAAACCATGTCAAGGAGGTTTGAAAGCCTTTGTTGCATCCTTAAGCCCAAATCCCCTGTGCCCCCGGTCTCTGAAATGTTACATCCCTGCCCTGATGAGAGACAAAATGGAGATCAAATAACCACAGTAGGGCTCAATTCTGTGCCTGACAGACTGATCAATTTGTTTTGTTTTTGCAGCAGCATACCAACCGAATAGATCTCGTAAAGAAAAGAAACACAGCAATATTTTGTCAGGAAGTCTTGTAGGTGGGCTGTGTTTTGTTGCTGCTTTGAGGCTTCGCAGCAGCCCAGCTGTCTGCTTAATAAAAGCCCAGTAATTCCATTCACTCTGGTGTGTAACTCCTCTCCTTCTAACAACTAACGCCAACCAGCGAAGGCAATATGAATTAGTCCCCACAAGGTTTTTCAGCCCCTCTGTCTTTCTTCTCTTATTTCCTTTCTTTCCATATTTCTCAGTCCCTCTCTCCGTCTGGCTGAGGGTCTCACTGCCCTGGCGTTCCTGTTCTGTTGTAACTAATGTGATTGACAGGACCATGTGCCAAAGAGCTGGAGAGCAGTGCAGCTGGAAGTATATCATTGGCAATTTTAGTTGGGTAAATATAGCAGGGAGTCTTGTCAAGCAGAGAGATAAATTGTTCTGGGAAAGGAAGTCTTGTCTCACTTTTCTTAAAGCAGGAAAAAAAAAGTTTCCTTCTGCTCCTGGAGAATGTAAGGTCGTCTCCCCGCTCCTGAACAATGAGAGCACAGTTGACGCAGACGGGCCAATGATGGACCATGTGTTGTGATGCTTCAGCTCCACCTTGCTCCCAGGAAGCAGGGGACTTTCCTCTGATTTAAATGGGATGGTTTGGGTTGAGCTTGATATCTAATGCCCTATCCCTAACCTCATTAGACCCATATCATTGAGTGCTTTCCACAGCTTTGTGGCCAGCATCTGTCTTTAAGTATGTACTGGCTTAGAAAAATATATTTTGTTCTGTCCTACAAGGTTCTTTGGTTTACACTTAAATAGTAAAATAGTACATAGGTTTAAACTTTGAGTAATAATGACACGTATGCCTTGTTCCTTTAATACGTTGTTGCTATATATTGTGCACAACTTAATATTAGTGTGGTTATTATTTTGAATATGTTCATTTATTGTTTAACCTTAACAATCCTTCAGGTGTGATTTGACTTCACCAGTGCTAGTTTGTGAGCAGTGTCTTTTTAGATGACATGAATAGGCCATCTGGATTGGGTATACAGGGTCTAACCTGGAATAAAAACAAGCAACTGATGTAGGACAAACTGGCTTTTATTTGTTGTTATTGCATACAAGCTTGAACTTTGATTATCAACTAACAAAGAAAACAGAAATAGTGAAAGTATTATTGTATTAAATGTTCTGGAACTTTGTATTGATCTGCAGCTGTAGTATTTCTCTCCCACCTTGACACTGGCAGGGGGTCTCTCCTGTATACCATTTTCATCGCACAGACAAATCTCTCTCAATCTCTTGTTGAATAATTCTATGAATTTATTTTATTGCAGGACTATACCTCAGAGAGTTAGAAAGACCGGAGAACCGCCTCTCAATCTGACATACATATCTTACCCTCTATCTTTTTTCAGTTGGACCTCTTTTATCCAGAAGTCACTCAGCTTCTTAAATCTCCAATTCTTTCCTTCCATCACCCCCCTCTGCTGCAGCGAAGGTCATATTTTTGACAAGTCTGCAGAAGAAACAGTCTGCTGCTAAATCCCTTCATTTTTATTCATACAAATACAGGTTTAGAGCCCCTTGCAGCCCCCAGGTACAAAGCCAGAGTGGCCTTTTAACTGACAGCTTTCTCCTTTTCATCCAAACACTAACAAAATTCACAAGCACACCTCTAATTGACTGTAATCACCAGCATAGCACCGGAGGTAGATATCAGGCGGCATGGCAGTGGATTTGCAGAGTGAACATTGTAGAGGATGATTTGATTACTCTCCTGCTGACCTTTACAATAATTACTCTGGTTTCCCCAAAGATGAGCACAAAGCAAAGCTAATTCTGCATGGAATAGTAGAATTATTGCAGAAAAATATATCTTTTTAATTACATAGTTTGAGGCACCGATGTGTAATGCTCGTTGTGTGCACTGTTTTTTCTTTTTTGTTGCAATAAAAAGGTGCTCAGTGGCAGCGGTATAATGATACCAGGGTTTCCCACACAGACTTTACTTGGGTGGGCCGCCCAGGTATATTAACGGCCGCCAAAGTATACTTCGCGACCCATTTCATTAGTTTTTTCTCTCCGTCCGCGAGCACGACCCCATCTGCGATCGATTAACTAGTGGACAATGATCCCTCGCTCTACGCCTCCTGTCCCTGTTCGCTCTGTGGGAAACACTGTGATACTATGATGTTTTGAATATATTTCCTTCATGTTTTCACAGTGTAATCCATGCATTACTGACAACCTCACTAATTCATCACATTTTGCCGTCATGTCAGTCATCAGGAGAGAATGCACACATGCCGTCTCTGTGTTATTTCAAGGTCAAGCGTGAGTGTGTGTTGTCTTGGGTCCCCAGCTGTAGTCAGGCAGGCGCTGGTGAGCACTTGGGATCTAGTTGTGGCCTTTTACCCCCCCTTACACCCTCTCACCCCTCCCTTCCTCTTTCCCGCCACCTGATCTTCACACATATATCACTCCCAATTGAACTGGCAGAAGGCAGCTGGTAAATGCCGAGGAAGAGGAGCCATAATTCATGTCGTTCAGCCACTTATGCAAATATGTTTACTCATGGAGGCATTCTGAGTAAGGATAATCTGACTCACTGCAATTCTTTACATGTCTGCCCCGCTGTCTTGAAGCTTTAACCATGAGATCAGGGGTTACATTTTCAGTCCTGCTGTCAGTTATTTTTATGACACGGTCAAAAGATAATAAACTGTGTGGGCGGAGATGTCACTTACATTAATGTCAGTCAGATTTATAGCCTCAGGTCAACATAGGGTGTTTCTCAATGTCGAGGACGCTTCCTTGTCTTACGAGTCAGGTCCATCAGAGGCTAGGCAAGAATCCTTCCTGGAATTCGGAGAATGAAGAATGGAACAGGCTAGCAAGTGTGCAGGCGTCATATGAGAGGCCCGCCTTACATTTTCCGCCAAAAATTTGGGAAATTGGTCCGTGCGCAAAGCATTGTGGGGATTTTAATACCGCGGAGGCTACACATGTGCAGCCTCAAAATGTCCCGCAACGAAGTGCGCCGGCCTCTGTAGAATTCCAAGCATCCTGGACATTGGAACAGTCCTTCGGCGAGACTCGATGACGCAGTATCCTTGAAATAGTGGCTCTGGAACCGGTTTCCTCGACAATGAGAAACACCCATAGTCTCAGATAAATGAATCCCTTAATATTTGTACATGCACAGAGAAAACCCTGATTATTTCCACTATTGATTCATTAGATCATTTCTTTGGATCATAACATTCTTAAATTAAAGTTAGTATTTTCAAATTGGTTGTTGCACTGAAAACCCCAAAGATATTTTATATATATATATATATATATATATATATATATATATATATATATTAAACAAAGAAGCAAATCTTTACATTTGAGAACCCTGAACTCGTAGAATTTGATTATTACAATAATGGAATGACTGATTAATACATTATTTGTGCTGTAGTCAAGGCAACAGCAATTCAGAAAACTACAAGAATAAGGTATTTTAATGGAAAATAGTGTTGGCAACCTGCACAATGTTTTGGGCCTGAATTTCATCCACATGGCTAAAGGTGTTCTTGCTCGCATGTCTTTGTCATCGTTTCATTCTCATAACTGACATATTCAGTAAGGCAAGCGTCGTTTTTCAGCAACTTCCCATCTATATGCATAATCAGCGATGCATGTATGGTAACACCAGGTACTGCACAATCTGAGTTTCCTTAACTGTTGCTCATTTCATGTTTTTATTTTCAACCTTTCAATCAATACATTTTTTATTGTATTATTAATGATTTGATTTATTTTAAATTGTTCTTGTTTTGTCTATAAAATGTAAAAAAAAAACTTCCTAGAGCCCGGGCTGAAAGAGTAAAGATATTCACTCTACAATTTAAAAGCAGCAAAGCCTAACATGTTTTTTCTTTGATACATTACTTCGTCATTCAACTGTTTGAATTGTTGGAAAATCCTTTTCAGTCAGCCTATTATTTGACATGACAGTTAAAAAGTTATTTAATAAAAAATCTATGGATCCAACAAGCCATGGTATCACAGAGAATAACAATGCTAGCTACATTGGTGTGTAGTTGTTGATGTATGGTTGATGGGAGGTGCCATGGATTATACAGGTGTTATACAGTGGCAAGCCTTTGGCCTACTGGTTGTAAAAGCCCCCATCACAATAACTATGATTAATAGGAGTGTCCCCCCCTCTCCAGACACACTGCCACCTAGTACTGGTTAGTAGCTGTAAATCTGGCCAGTTAACAGTACCCTAACCGGGGCCTGACAGGCAGGGCTTATGCCCGGTGTGAAGAGGGGATGCAACTGTTGTACTGTTTCAACGGCTCTCAACAATGTGCTGAGTGGATGGAGCGTCCCAGCAGAGGGCTATTAATCATGCTGGGGGTGTCTGTAGGGTCGGGCTCAGGCATAGACAGAGCCCATCCAGGGTGCCGCCGAGGATACGGATGTGCTGACAGGAACAGTGGGCAAGATGTGAGCGAAACAAACTATCCCCCCTGAGCACCAAGAGAGGAGGGTGAGGTGGAGGGCAGGCTGGACTGAGGGGGACACACAACAAAAGACACAACAAAGCCTCCAGCATATACAGAAGGAATTCTTTATTTTTCTTATGTTTCCTTATTTAATTTTTTAAGAAGGGACAATGCACATTAATCAACATGAGCACTTGACTCATGTTATTTACTTTGTTACAAAAAGGTTTGACAACTCTACCCTTAAAACAGAAGCCTCAGACTGCTTATAATAAGTGGAAATCGGAAGAGTATATTTCAAGCTTGTTATGCAAATAAGTTATTGGGCTTTTTTTTTAATCAACTAAGATTTGTTAGAAATGTTTTCAAATGAAATGATAGAATTTATTTGAGAAGTGGGCCTATCAACACATGAATACTACTGTGTAATATACGTAAGGCAAGCACAAGTTTCATGTGTCGGCCATTGTCCATTATACTTTTAGAATCTGCTGAGGGTCAATTCAAAATGGACCGTGGCCGCAATTTGGTCCCCGGGCCGTAGTTTGGACACTCCTGCCATAAAGGCTTATTTTCATCTGCAGTCCCTGGCAGGTTGATGGCATTACAAGAAAACATACACATAAGCACAGAAAAACACATGAGCAGAATTAAAACACATAAACTTACGATTGAAGCACATAAAACACATGGGCCCAGTTAAAAGCCCTTTTTAGAATCCCATTAACATGCAACAGACATCAAATCGGATACATAAGCAGGGATAAGAGCTAAATAGCAGTATGACAGTATGAAAAACAATGATATGACCCTTAAGAATGTTTTATATATTAAACTTTTTTATTTGTATTTACTTTAAAGAGACAAAAGTGTAAGAGTTTTAAACAAACACTGCTCTGGCTTGATATTGATAAAGCATTTTCCTTAATGGTTTCCGTTTCAATTATTATTTAACTGATAAAGGAAACTTAATGCACAATCCTCCTAATACATACATTTTTATCGGTTGCTGTCAGGAACCCGTTGTTGGGTCTTCGTGTCCTCAGTTTCGTTGGAGCGCACCATAGTGTGACCTACTCGCCTATCAGCTTCATTTTCTCACCTCAGCACAGCTAGAAATTCCGTACATGAATTTACAGTACACTGCAGTGTGTTATCTTCCAAATATTACTATGAACACACATTTGGGAGAATGTGCTTTGTCTTTCAACATCCATCACAGTTTAAAGGCTCACTCCCTGCTGCGACTTTGACCACTGTACTCATTGGTTTTACCTTCAATTAAAGTGTTTTCTGACCACTCAGGTTTAGTTTTGTTTGTATTCTTTCAGACTTATGTTAAGCTGGCCCTTGTCTTTTCCACGCATGGCCCACAGAGTCAGATGGATCAGTGAAGGTCTAAAGACCTTCACTGTGTTGTCAGCTGTGACTCGTTGCTGAGAATTTAGTGTTTTCCTCTGTGCAACCTGGATTCTGTTTTAATATTCTGTTAAGCGTATTGTTATGAGGTGGTAATTGGGGTTCAGCACAAGGCAAGGCAAGGCAAGTTTATTTATATAGCACTTTTCAACACAAGGCAATTCAAAGTGCTTTACAAAAAAAGAAAAAGAAAATGGCATTTAAAATCAGTCATTAAAAAGAAAAGCTAATAAAATAAACATTAAAAGAAAAAATACATGGATAAAAGTTACAGTGATACAAGTTACAGTGCAGTCTAAGATATGAATAGTTCAATTAAAAGCAGCGACAAAAGGAAAAGTCTTCAGCCTGGATTTAAAAGTAGTCAGAGTTGCAGCGGACCTGCAGGTTTCTGGGAGTTTGTTCCAGATGTTTGGAGCATAATAACTGAACGCTGCTTTACCATGTTTAGTTCTGACTCTGGGGACAGAAAGCTGACCAGTCCCTGAAGACCTGAGAGATCTGGATGGTTCATAATTTAGCAGTAGGTCAGAAATGTATTTTGGGCCTAAACCATTCAGTGCTTTATAAACCAGCAGCAGTATTTTGAAATCTATTCTTTGACACACAGGAAGCCAGTGTAAAGACTTCAGAACAAGAGTGATGTGATCCACTTTCTTAGTGTTAGTGACTCGAGCAGCGGCGTTCTGAATCAGCTGCAGCTTTCTAATAGATTTTTTAGTGAGACCTGTAAAGACACCATTGCAGTAGTCCAGTCTACTGAAGATAAAAGCATGGACAAGTTTTTCCAAATCCTGCTGTGACATTAGTCTTTTAATCCTAGATATATTCTTTAGGTGATAGTAGGCTGATTTAGTAACTGTTTTAATGTGACTGTTGAAACTGTTGTTTTGAACATTGCAGACTGAAGCTCAGCGCTAACTTCATACGTTCTGCCTTGGCTCCAAAAACCATTACCTCAGTTTTATCTTTGTTTAATTGGAGAAAGTTCTGACACATCCAGTCATTGATTTGTTCAATGCACTTACTCAGTGTTTGAATTGGAGCATAGTCTCCTGGTGAAATTGTTACGTAAATGTGTGTGTCATCCGCATAGCTATGGTAACTTATTTTGTTGTTTTTCATTATCTGAGCCAGTGGTAGCATGTAGATGTTAAAGAGAAGATGCCCCAAGATGGAGCCTTGAGGAACCCCACATGTCATATTTGTCAACTCAGATGTGTATTTACCTATAGAAACAAAGTTGTTTCTGTCCTTTAAAGGTGACCTATCATGCTATATTTAAATGATATAGTGTATGACCATACCTATATAAGGTATATTTATACATTTTATTTTTCAAAATACCAAACAGATCATTTTTTAGCCATGCCTCGTTTCGCTCATTTTCGCTTTATTCCAAACCTGCCTATGAAAATTCTGAGCAGCAGCTGACCACGCCCCCCTGCAGAAGAGCCGGCGAGAGTCACGTTACCATGCTTGCTGTGATTACGAGTGTGGAATACACATGTCATCTCAGAGCAATGCATGTGTTCAAGCATATTATGAATTTGATCCAGAAACTGAAGCAGCGGAGGTTTTGGTGGAGGTGCAAACATCTCGGTTGCAGCAGCACGTTTCTGAATGGTTAGTTGACAAGCTGTTGTCAGTTTGTAACTTAGAGTTTGTAACTTAGAGTTTGTAACGCAAACACAGCGATACATATATATATTTATAAAGGGAGACATTCATATTTTCAGCATATATACAATGGCCTCATTGCGTTTAATAGTTTACAGTCCTTTTCTTCCAACATCGTGCAACAACCGTTGGAAAGTTCAATAACTTAGGGTGATAAAAAGTATAACTCCAACACCTCAGTTGTCAGCATTATGTGTTTCATGTGTTTTTAAAAGCTCAGTTATTGACTTCTTTCTAAAGGGGTACATGTGCAACTTGCGCCACGATGCCTTCTGAACCGGAGCATGTGCTGCATGGAGATACCACACGTAACATTAGCTTCACTAAGTTGTCTGTTTAGAGAATACATTTTTCACATGTCATTCAATATATGTTTATCACACTAGGTGTAAAGACGGATGCAGGAACATGAGGACTCTGTAACCTGTGTGGTGGACCATCCTGGATTTGGTTTTGACTGAAATTGTAAAACGAATGCTAATATTGTTCATGGAAATAAATACTGGTGTATATGGCTTTATGCAATCTTTCATTCTGTCATTGTACATGTACTATTATATACTACACAGCAATGGCATAACACACCCATGTGTACGACAACAAGTCCACACACAACCTTATGCTTTTGAAATCAGAATATTCTTTACCCATCCAAACATGAATAATCACGACACATTTGATATCAACTCGGAACTTTATTGTCAAAATCAACGGTTATTTGAATCAGGATCAGAGTGTTGATTCCGGCCTGCGTTGTCCTCTGATCCGTGAAATGTCTGTTAGGTTCAGACAGCAGCCAAATTGAACCGTGTAGCATACCCGGCGATGACCTCCTCCCTGTCAGGTTGCTCATAATGGTGCAAGGTCCACAAAGACTTGGTCGAAGATGAGGTCCATCAAGTTGGCCACGTAGCCTGTGCAAGGTTAAAAAAAGCACAACAAACAAAGTGGTTTAGATTAGAATATGCATGTCGTCAACAACAACATACCAGGGCTTTAGCTCCGTTTTACTCGTGGTGTGTGTCCCCTCGCATACATACATACAGTGTTGTATCCTAACACACCCCCATTTATATTCATGTGCGCAAACAAGTAAACATGCAAAAGCTTTTCCATATAACGCTGCAAAAAACGGCATGTCTCATTAGCTTAGCTTAGCGTAGCTTACAGATCGATGATATATGATCGTTCTTACAGACTACAATCACAAAAGCTTTTCCATATAACGCTGCAAAAAACGGCATGTCTCATTAGCGTAGCTTAGCTTACAGATCGATGATATATGATCGTTCTTACAGACTACAATCACAAAAGCTTTTCCATATAGCGCTGCAAAAAACGGCATGTCTCATTAGCGTAGCGTAGCTTACAGGTCGATGATATATGATCGTTCTTACAAACTACAATCACAAAAGCTTTTACATAACGCTGGAAAAAACGGCACTTACCTCCAGAAGATTACGTTTGTTATTATAACTTACTCAATATGATTTTTTAGAGGATACAAAATACTAATACATAGGAGAATAAATACTTGTGTTATCGGCTAGGCTAGGCGTGGCTTTACAGCCTTCACACAGATCGCCATTACGGCAGTCTGAACATGTTCGCAAATGCCTGATAATTAAAATAAAAGACAAAGCAAAGACTGCGGAGCGTACAAAATAAAATGTTACAAGAACATATAAACACCTAACCGATTACTAGTTGGGGTTGAGGCGACATTGATACGGCGAAGCTACATGCTACATGCTACAAGCAAGAGATAGCTTTATCAGGAAAAAACACCGCTAAATAAAAACTTACAGCTTCAGAATTGGATGTGTCCTCACTGGCCTGGTCCCGGATGGTTGGTATTGATCCCAGGTGTAGCATTAGTTTGGAGGCATATCCGTGTTGGACTTGAGAGAAGTTCATAAACATGTCCGTGGTAAAATGTTTGGAACACACACACAGAAATCTGCCGGGGTCTTCTGGCACATGTCCCTTGAAAATGAAGTCTAGCCACAGATTATTCTCTTTTTGCACTGATGGCATTGCATGCAGTCCCCTGTTCCGAGTCTTGCAGCCAACAACAGCACAACGTTTAACTGGCTTAGACATCCTAGCAAGAGCAGGCAGAAACACAGATATGACTGGGGTTGATTTAGCCTGCCGATAGCCTATATGCGAATGAGAGGTTTGGCAATGCACGTGGCCGTGGCTCATTCCCCTGATAGGTGGAGAGTTGACCAATAAGCGGAGTACGTCTTTGTGACGTAGAAAAGTGTCGGAATGTGGATCCTTTTTTTTCAGATCCGTTGCAGCCCCTTTTTTAGAGATTTGGCGAAGGAGGAAAATAGAGAGGGTTGTGTTTTCTGACACTTGGCGAGTTCCCTGGAACACCGGGGACACATAATCATGTATAAAAGACGTACAAAGGTGCATTTTGCATGATAGGTGCCCTTTAAGTAGGATTCAAACCAATTTAGAACTGTTTCCGAAAGTCCCACCCAGTTTTCCAGTCGGTCTAGTAATATGCTGTGGTCAACAGTGTCAAACGCAGCACTGAGATCTAATAATACTAACACTGAAGTTCTGCCACTGTCTGTGTTTAAGTGGATGTCATTAAAGACCTTTACAAGAGCAGTCTCAGTGCTGTAGTTTGGACGAAAGCCTGACTGGAACACATCGAAACAGTTATTTAAATGCAAGAAATTACTCAACTGTTGAAAAACAACTTTTTCAATGATTTTACCTAGAAATGGGAGGTTTGATATGGGCCTGTAATTGTTCATTACTGAATCATCTAGATTATTCTTTTTTAAGAGCGGTTTAATGACTGCAGTTTTCAGGGCCTGTGGAAAAATACCTGAGTGAAGAGATTTGTTTACTATATGAAGTAGATCTGAGGCCATGCAAGGCAAAACATCTTTGAAAAATCCTGTTGGAATAATATCAAGGCAGCAGGAGGAGGATTTCAGAAGTTGTATAATGTCCTCTAGGTTTTTATCATTAATCTGATGGAATTGTGTCATGGTGTTTGAATTGATGTTAAGTGGACACAGAGACAACACATTTGCTGTACCTGATGCAGAGGCACTGACTGCTTGTCTGATTTTCTGAATTTTGTCAGTGAAGAAGGAGGCAAAATCATTGCACACCCCGGTGGATAGAAATTCAGAGGCTACTGACACTGGGGGGTTAGTTAGTCTTTCGACGGTAGCAAACAAGGCACGTGCGTTGTTTTTGTTTTTGGTAATGATGTCCGAGAAGAACGATTGTCGTGCGTTTTTCAATTCCAAATTATAAAGGCCAAGTCTCTCTTTATAGATTTCAAAGTGCACCTGGAGATTTGTTTTTCGCCACCTGCGTTCAGCTTTTCTGTTTTGACGGTCATGGCCTTTCTCCATGGAGATATTTTCTTCCCAGTCACTTCCTTTAGCTTAGTTGGAGCAATGGCATCTATAACATTTTTAATTTTTGAATTAAAATGATCTACTAGCTCATTTACTGAGATGTTAGCAGGGGCAAGTGTGGAAGAAAAATTCTGAGTAAACATTTCCCTAGTATTTTCAGTTAAATATCGCTTTGTGGTTACCTCTTTTTGAAAAATGTTGTGAACAGAAATAGAGCTCTCAAAGAACACACAGGAATGATCAGAGAGTGTAACATCAGTCACCACAACCTTAGAGATATTCAGACCCTTTGAGATAATTAAGTCCAGAGTGTGCCCCTTATTGTGCGTGGGCTCCGTCACATGCTGAGTCAGTCCATAGCTATCAAGAACACAAAACAATTCTTTTGCCCCTCTGTCCTGGGGGTTGTCAACATGGATGTTAAAATCACCAACAATGACTAGACGGTCAAATTCAATACACACTATAGACAGCAGTTCAGTAAAGTCATCAAAAAAGCTTGCACAGTATTTGGGTGGTCTATAGATATTTAGGAACAGAGCTCGAGAGGAGCATTTCAGCTGAAGGGCCACATATTCAAAAGAATCAAAATTCCCATAAGATGTCTTCCTGCATTGAAGAGAATCATTGAACAGAATAGCAACTCCACCCCCTTTCTTATGCATTCATTCCTGACTCATAAAACTAAAGTTGGGAGGGGTTGATCCGATAAGAACAGCTGCACTGTTATTTTGTATTTCTGTTAAAAACATAAAATCGAGATTGTGCTCAGTGATAAAATCATTGATTAAAAATGTTTTTCCTGTCAAAGACCTGATATTTAATAAAGCTAGTTTAAGTTCGTTAAACACACTATCAGTCAGATGTTTAGTGACAAGCTGTGGCTGACATGGAATCACAGCTAAATTAGATAAACTCACACAAACGTTTGAGCGCTTCCTGTGTCTAAGATGATTTACGGCTCTTAATCTATTACCTATCAACACAGATATCGGCAAAGCTATAGGCAGGCAGGGCCCTGGCATGTCCTGGAAAGAGTTGAGTGCCATACGCCCTTGAGCCTGGACCCAGCACATATCAGTAAGAGTTTGTTGCATTTTGTACACACACATCCTTATCAGGCTTCGGAGACTGCAGATGCTTTCTTGATGAAGATGGGGGAGATGGTGCGCGTCTCTGGTTCAGTGATTTTGGTGGGCGTCGTTGAGGAGCGGGGGTAAAGGACATGCTGCCAGTCCTGCGTATCGCCTTAGTTTGGTTATTGAACTCCAGGAAGGAATCGGTGACAACCCTCTGTATCTCCTTCATGTGTTCAACGATCTCCAGGACAGCACAGACAGATACCCTGACACACAACAACGACAGATACCCTGACACACAACAACCTTGCCTAAGCTTACTCCAGAGCTAGCGAGCTTTAAGTTAAGTGTTGCTTTAATTACTCACCCTGATCACTGAGCATTTATACAACAGCAGGTATCCAGGTGGGGTTTAAAGCTGTTTCAACACCTCTGAATCCAGCTGAAGGTCTGCTCTAAAAACAGCCCTGTGCTCTGACCGTGCTGACAAGTTGATCGGCTGAACAGCATTACAGATTGACTATATAAGCTGGTATTGACAATTTCTGAAGATGTCAAGTTTAGGTTTTGAATGTGTAAATGAATGTGCCTCTAAGTTTAGCCCCTATGCTAGGCAGAGTTAGTGAGCATCTGAATTGCTTTTGCATGACCTGCAGTGTGACTTACTGTCACTTGAAATTCCCATGATGCCCACATCCATTCATCACAGAAGAGAAAACGCGTTATACATGAAATGTACCACTTACAGTCTTAGGCCCCGTCCACACGGAGACGATATCAGTTGTATCCGCTAACGTTCTCTATCTAGACCAGGGGTGCCCAACCTTTTTTGAACCGAGAGCTACTTTTAAAGTTGCCAGTCTGCCGAGATCTACCAGTCCAAATAGAGAGGCGTAGCCATTACTGACAGCCTACTACCAGGTAAATACACATTTCTACTTGTATAAAACTGACCTTTGTAAGATGAATACTTCATAAAATACTGCAGATCCTTTATCTTACCTCTTTCTAATCTACACACATACAAATATTTAACTGAAGTTACACAACAGTGTTGTTGATACAGAGTTGGAGTTTATTCACACGTCACATACTACAGTGGGTAATGTTTTCAAGAAACATTGAACAGTGCTGCCACATATGACACAGGAAAAAAAGAAAAGACACTGAACCCTTTCTTTGCCATTATATAAAAATAGTGTTGCTACAAAAGTATAAATTAGGCTTACTAATAAGACAACTCAGATCTGAAGCTACACAGGAATCTGCTGCCAAAGTGCAATAAAAAAGACTAAATTAATAGAATCAAACCCTTTTTTTGTTGCATTTTAGTAGAGTATAAAAATAAATGCCTTTTTTAAAATAGGATGCAAGCAACACTAGTTTCTTAACCTGAATTGATAATAGTCATCAGCAATAATAATAATATAATATAATAATAATAATAATAATAATCGTCATTGGTCTTCTTCGCTGCTTTTGGTGTATTTTGTGGGGGAACTACAGCGCCATTTACAGGCCCAGCATATGTGCTACAGCGTCTCCAGCCTTTTCGAGCGTTTTCGTGTAGATGGACACGTTTCTTTCGCCGATTCCGTGTGGACGGAAGACTTTTTTGAAAACGACTTCGGCTCGTTTTCAGTTTCGTCTCTGTGTGGAAGGGGCCTTAGTTTAGTCTGATGGTCTGCTTTGATGCCATTTATTATGGTTTCATCTGAAATAATGGTATATACATTTGTTCATATCTAAGCTTATGGAGTGATTATTTAAGTTTTTAACCTCTAATTCTAGTTTGTTGGTGCAAGATTCAGATTGTCATCTCGTCAAATGAAACAAACTAAATTCTATCCATATAATTTACGACTAATAGGTTTGGTCTTGAACTTGGAAGTAGTAGTTTGATTGACCTTTTGTTAAATACAAATATACTTAATATTTTTACTTTTGCTTTTAATAGTAAGACGATTTAGCAATATCAACCTTCTCATGAAGACTGTGTAACGAATGTTCTCTCATTCTCTTTCCTATATTTTCTTGTAGCACTACAGAAATTGGCAGTTGTTTAAAGGTTTGATTGATCGATTATTTGCAAGTTTCCTATCCCAAGATTTCAGAGATCCTGCACAGTGTTCCCACGGTAGGCACAACTGCCATGTTTCACCCTAAAAAACCAAGTTTGAAACACCAACGACATATATCCCCATTGAAAATAGTTTTATCAACCAACAAACATTTGGAAATGTTTATTTACAATAAGAGTTTTATGGTACAAGTTAAACCTAGCCTGCATTTCAAGACATCTTATCAGGTTTATTTTCTTCATATTTAATTTAGCTTTTAAAATAAATTGACAACGAGATTTGTAGCCCTTCTAGAATGGTTTCTACTTTCTACATCAAGAAAATCTACCTTAACCATCTTTAATAATGTTCTCATTGTAGAGAGGTAGGATAGTTTATTGCTGGAGCACATCCCAACAGAAATAGGGCGAGCATGCTTATGTCACAGAACTGTAGTTTGTCTTGTCAGGGAGTTGTATTATGTGAACAATGCATGGCTAGTTAATGTTGTTACTGCCATTCTGATGTCTGGTATGTGTCCATGCTGCTGGTTGTAAAATGTGTTATTCAGAACAGTTACTAAAATAGGTGTTTAAATTCGCTGCACTTTTGACAGTGCTCTGTAATTCCATATTGACAGTTATATAGTGTAAAGTCCTGTAAAGTGGGCTTCACACCGTCCTGTCGGTCATTACCATAAACAAACAGTGTTGTGCAGTGTGAATCACAATGGAAAGGCAATGCTGAAGAATCGAGGATGGTGTTGATAATCTCCTGAGTGGGTCAGCAAAGCCGGTCGAATCAAGCACACAGTCCACTAGCTGTGGAAGCAGAGCTGATATAGAGGGGTTGGCTGTGTGTGTGTGTGGGGGGGGGGGGGGGTGGTAAAAAATAAGGGTCCATATTAGTATTTCGGACGGACGCTGTCTTGCTGTCTTGCTTGTGTGGCGCTCACATCCTTAAGCCTTTGGTGTCTCAGTGTGAATCCCACACTGCCTTGATGGACTGGGTTAATAAACCTCTCAGCAACCATCCCTCACACACACACACACACACACACACACACACACACACACACACACACACACACACACACACACACACACACACACACTGAACACACACACACACACATACAAACTGAGCACGCACACACACACATACAAACTGAGCACACACACACACACACACACACACACACACACACACACACATACAAACTGAGCACGCACACACACAAACTGAGCACACACACACACAAACTGAGCACACACACACACACACAAACTGAGCACACACACACACACACACACACACACACACACACACACACACACACACACACAAACTGAGCACACACACACACAAACTGAGCACACATACATGTGAAGTCTCTTGACACACACAGCTGCTTGTTATTTCATACCCCATAAGGGTGCTGTGACCACGGACATTGTAATACACATATCCAATTAGCCAAGCATTGCATTGCACATTGGTCTCAAGCTGGGATTCTCACAGATACATACAGTATATGCTCTATCATACTGGACATACTATTTATTTTCTTGTCAGTCTTGAAATACTCTTTTATTTCCAGCAGAACTTCACTCACATTTAACATTTAGTTGCACCATTTATCTTAGCACATTGTAGTTGTTTGTTTCAGGCTTTTTTTCTTAGCTTATCTGGTCACTTCATATTGTTCACTATTTGCAGTTGGAAGTCATGTTTCTAAAGTCGGTGTCACAGTTGATTTAACAATATTCTTCTGTTCTATTTAGGACAAGTATATTTTAGGAAGAGTCAACTGTAGGTTTGTTTATGGTGTGATTGAACTCACCATGGCCCTGACCACATTAAAAAACATAAGGTTGCCATTTTAGAACATAATTGAATTAGCTGACTATAAGTCCATTAAGCTAAGTCTTAACATTTAACCCATCAGAAACCAATCACTTAAAAATGACATCTTTTGTCTGTCTGAAGCAAGTTTGGATGAACGGCAAAAGTTAGTTGGCATCAGGTATTGGACACGATTGGCAGACTGACACCCACCTGTTTCGCTTGTACCTTGACTATGAAACACAACACAAACAACTAAAATTGTAGCACTGATGCACTGGCATTTCCAATGGTTTGTCTTTTTTGAAGTGAATAAACCTGCATGTTTTTGTTGTTATGAGTTGGTATCATTATTGTTTATCAAACGCATTGCACGTTGCTTTAGAAAATGGAAAGAGTTTTGTTGAATAAATATAAAAAAAAGCTGACGATATGCAGGCCTATTCACTGAAAATGGAAAGGTAGGTTCCAGAAATCACAAACTCTACACAACATCCATCATTGTCATCCGTCTCCTGTTTGAGCTTGGAACAGGACACTGGCACAGGGCACTCGCCTTTTCAGTGGACACCCAGAATTAAAAAAAGCTGTCCTATTTCTGGGCTGCAGCTGGGGCTTTGAAACGATTGTGTGCTGTAAAGGTGACATAGGTCAAACATTTTGTGTGGGAGAATGATGGGGAGGTGACTGGTGGGTGAAGGAGGACATTCGTACTGGTGGGCATAGTTGGCGGCCGATTAAACAACTGGCCATATTTCATGGCACAAATATTGAATGAAAAAGAGGTGACACATTCAGCAAGAGGGTCTTAAACCTGTTGACGTGCCCCTTCTTAAATAGAGGGGGATCAGTGGAGAGAGCATTGCAGCTGACCACGAGACATGCTAACAACCTGTGACAAAAAGAAGGTGTTGATTGCTCTGAAGCAAAATAGAAATGCCGTTATATTCAGCCAGGTTCACTCCCTGCTCTGTAAATCACTGCTCACTCCAGGCCCTGGCTTCCCGCTCAGCTACGACAGCAGTCCGGAGAGAGATGTGTAGGATGGCGTATTGCCACTGCGCCACCGTTGTACGCCAACACACATTTAATAGCATCACCCAGATGAGCCGAACTCCTTATCCCCTCTAATCAAGCAAACAAACCAGTTCTGTTTTTTTCAGATACAAAAACAGAACTGGTTTACACTATTTCTGAAGCAATCTGCATTTTAAATGGCATATAACTTTGACACTAAAAGAAATAAAACAGTGTGCCGTTGCATTCAGTATGACTATGTTTTATGAATGTTACTCTGAATTTATAGCAGCATATACCCTAGTTCAACTCGCCCCACACACATAAGGATGTCTTCATTCAAAAGTAAGTGCCCCTTTCTGGCTGCTCCCTGTAGGCTGTAACTGTACTACTTAACATGGAACGTATTTAAAACAGAGAGGTGTCTTTTAGTTTTACGTCTGGGCGGGCAAACAGGGCTTTAGCCTTTTTCTACAGAACAGCTTATCCAAATAACTTTATGCTCCAGGCGTGAAGAAGATCAGTTCAATGGTTGTATTTTTGAAAACCGAGTACGTTCGCAATGTCAATTTGGGTTAGTCCTGCTGTGATTGACAAAATTGCAAATACACTACAAATAACAAAACCATGACTGCACTTTGACATTAAAGTAAAGGGAGACACTTCATTACAGAAGCAGTTGAATGATACCAGGGGATTGTTATCAAATGAAGAAATATTAGCAAGTTGCATCTTATATTTATCCTTTTTTTACAATAGTGATATCATTTGAAAATATATAAATCAAAACAATTATTATGTCCAAGTTGGACTCTAACGCTAGGCTACTGCAAGCGGACATGTGAACAATGGTTTGTGTGTTTATTCTCTACATCATTAACACATACAGTTTCCCCACAGGTGGTAATAACGTAGTGTACAGCAGTTGGAGATATTTATCCCTAGATATCTGCATTGTACTTTGTAATCCCTGTGTGAGACAAGCATCCTCCCAGTCTGACCAGCGTCTGTATGCACAAGGCAGCCAGCAGCCATCCCAGATATGCAGATATGTCTATGCTAGTTTTTAACTGGAAACAAATTCTTCAAACTGGCAGGAGCTAAGCAGTTTATGAGTGGTGAATGGTGCTAAATTTACGACCTGGAAGGACTTGTGACGTGCAGCCGCTCAGGGGTTGGCGGACAAAGATGGGGGTGGTGAAGAGTCAGACGCAGAGGTCAGTGGAGAATGAACTTTTGAACCATTGGGCATCAATGTTGAAGTCAAGTATAGGTCAAACTAATCCAGGGCTCAAAGCACAGATTCCTCTCAACTCAACACCACAGATGTATCGGTCTGGGATTTTTCCTGTGTGTGCTCTACAAAACACTGAACTTGTACTAAAAGGGGCTGGAGCATTTTGAGAAGGAATGCACAGATTTATCTCGCATTGTTGATGTCTGTCTGTTGCGTCATATCAATTTTGCACTGGCAATGTTTTAGGTATTTTCAGTTGGACAGTTGGACAAGAAAAATTATTGTGGATACATTTTGGTACAATTTTGTACCCAGACACTGGTTTGCCTGCTCTTTTAGTGACGAGAGATTGGTCAACACATATTCTTATTTATTTATGAAGCTATTTTTCAACATCTCTCATCCCTACTTTCTTGGAATGTTGGTAGTCAATGTAATCATTCACTGAAAAACCATGCAGGTGCCAGAAATGTATAAAGAGTTAAATACATTTTCTGTGCCCTACATACTGCCATGTGTATGTCCTTAGCACTTCCAAAGGCAGGTTAAAGGAAAAAAAAGACCAGCACACTACAGCTAGAGTCAAAGCTAGTGTGGAAAAGCCAGTTGTGACCCATTGACAGAAGAATTAATTGATTTTCTTTCTTTCTCTATGCAGCCTTTTAATTTATATTCAACCCAATGAATTCATTTTATAATACAAAGAGTGATTTTATTTTATTAGGGATAGATGTCTGGATAAGTATTTTTTGGCCCCTGATTCAGATGAATGTCCTTTGATGTTGAGTATACGGTATGCTGATTCTGAGTGCGATCCAATACTTATATAATGTTGATTGAATATATTGTATATCCGTCACATTTTAATAACAGCTGTTGACTAGTTTGCTACAACTTACTTATTATTGATAATGTTTAGGGATATCCATGCTCAGTCGACTGGTAGACCCATAGTCGGTACTATAAATACTAGTCAGTTAAACATATTCATATGAGCACTGGCTCTAAATAGCTGTTGTTTTTGAGTTACTGCTAATAACAACCCAACAATTCCTGGTGTTGATTTTAATGGAGATGCAAAACCTTGCTGTGCTGGACTAGTCAAACCAAGCCAGGACATGTGTATGGGAAAAAAAGTTTAGCTAGCATCCGGCTAGTACGTATGGTGATCGTGTTGATCTCTTCACCTTCAATCTAGATACTCTGGTACTATTACCTAATAACATTATCATTCACCTTAACTTTAGTTTGTGTCTAGTTCCAATTTGCATTTCAGCAAATGGATGCAAACACCTTAAACTAAGATGATTTTGATTCTCCTTTAAACCCTCCAAGAACTGGAGTTTCAGGCTATGCACTTCGCCTGCTTACATCATCTCAGTGGATGTCTGCTCACCACTTGAAACTCAATTTTAACAAAACAAACCTGCTCTCCCATCCATGACCTTTCTATCAGCATCTCTGTTTTTACCAAGCGGCAAACTCTGGGGAACAGCCGGGACGCCAATACGGAAGTGCCACACACTGCAGTTCATACATGGGCCGCTAGGGACTGGCTGCAGAAAGGAGCAATTTCCATAGACCTCATGTTAAAATGCCCAACTTTAAAAACATGTTTCTACCCATGGATGCAATAAATATTATTATCGAGTTAGATTCCACCTTCATAATTATGAATCTGTGAGTGAATTGTTTTCTAACACGACCCTTTTATTTATATTAGGTCTTAAAGTTTTTGCATAAATTAGGGCGTGGTCACTTTGATGGACACGTACATGCCTCACTGTCAGCTAACAGCAACTTGTCCACTCTGCTAGGCTACAACCATAGAGGCTACAACGTTAGTTAGTCATAGTACTGTACTTGACCCTTTAGCTTTAGCCGTGTTCGTGGTGATTGTGCCTTTTAGGGAATATTGTTACAAATACCAGACAATTCAAATGTCATGCTGTGCGCTTGAATGTACTAACAGAACTTCCAAGAAGTCTAAAATGATAATATTATACATGTTAACCTCGTTCACAGGTGTTTGTGTGCTTGGTAGCTTAGCTTGTTACTTATTAGCCAGCTAAGGACGTAACCCTTTATACATACATATACATTTTAGTTTATGATTCAGCCTTGGGTAAGACTTTTATAGTCTATGGCTATGCCGCCCATAATGCTAAACGGGAGCAAATGTTAATAGGGGACCCAATTATCCCAGTGGTGGCCACCGGAGCTAACGGAGCCGCAGGGGGCTAGCTCCAGCCGGCTTCCCGGAGCTAGCACACTGCGGCTCCGTTAGGTCCGGGCGGTGGAGTCCGTCTTTTCTCAACGTGTGAATGACAAGCATTAAGAATAACAAAATATGGCTAATTCTCTTGCAGATTGTCTCATTTGATTATGAATGTAACGTTTATATAGGGGAACTACACTGTTAGCAGTAACTTGGTATGCATGTATTTCATGTGAGCTTAGCTTCTTAGCCTGAGCTAGCTCTGTTTACTTCCAGTACGGAGGCAGCTGGTCCCGCCTCGGCTCCGCCTCTTTGCCCTTATTTGGAGCAGGCGGAATCTGCAGAATCCTGACGTCACGGGTGACGTCACGGACACTACGTACATTTATATATACAGTCTATGGTTTTTACCCACATCGCTTAACAACACACTACTGCAAATGCACTCTCTACAATATCAGGGAGTATGTCTCCTAATAATCCAGAAAGCAATGTCGGTTTTGCTCCAGGCTCCTCATGTCATCTCCCATGCTTGCCCAAACCCGAACTCTTCAACTCATCTAGAATGCAGCACCAATAAAAAAGCTTAGATTTGTTTATTTGTTACGTTGTTTACTTTATTTGTTAAGGGGTGGCCACAATCGCGGACATGCTGGCGGCACAGGGACGAGGCACGCAATCCCTCTTCAGTGAAGTGGACAAGCTTCTATGGCTGTATTTGACTGTGCCGATGTCCAATGCAACAGCTGAGCGGAGCTTCTCCAGCCTCCGTCGGTTGAAGACGTTCCTTCGTTCAACTAGTCCGAGCGCCGCTTAAATCACCTTCTCTTCCTCCACATCCACAAAGATTTGACCGACGGCCTGGACCTCAAAAAAGTGCTCCGGAGTTTCTGCTTTGCCAGTGAGCGAAGGGAGGTTTACTTTGGCAAAATGTAGAAAGATTAAGTAGGCTAGATTTAGCCACGTGGGGATTTTTGTTTTGCTTTACCCTATGTATTGTGGGACATTTTGTTTGAAGGTTGCTCCACCCTCATCTGTTATTGGACATTTTAGTCATGTGATTTTAATTACACAACATCACAGCTTGTGTTACTGTTAACAAGCTTGTTATAGGCCTACGTTCTTTTCACAAGAATTGTTGTTTGGTTCGGTTAAATAAATAATTTATGTCCATTTCTTGAATTTCTTGAAATAAGTGTCATGAATTGCATCACCTGTAGCCAGAAGTAGGCTACCTGACCGGTCTCAACGCTGTGTGTGTCGGTCAGGAAACACGCTGTTTACAAGTAGCCTAGTTCCAGGCTTCCAGCAAACATCCACTGATAAATTGCGATGCTAACAACCTCATGATAACCTCATATGTTTTTAACTTAGGATCATACCTGTGTTTAGTCTAGAAAAAGGTAAATGTGTGCATTTTATTATAAAGTTGTGTATATTTACAGACTGTTGCAAAAACTAAGAAGCTTATAAACATCAGGTTTAAAACTAAAAGAGCTTTACAAAAAAGTAACACAATTAAAGATGTTTGGAGTTTTATTTGAGTTATTAATTTACATTTGTTGTCAAAGAGATGCTGATTTGAAACCGTTGTTACATTCAGTTACGGCATTTCCTGTTTCTGCCGGAGAGAGGGGAGGCCGTCCCAAAGCTTGCTGCTGTATTTACTCCCTCCATCTGACAGGAGGAGCCTCATGTGTCACTCCACGGAGTTCACTCCGTCACGGAGGGGGAGTGTGTAGGGGTAGGGTGTAGGGCGTAGTTTGGGATTGGGCCATACACATGCACTTTTTTGGCCCCCCCACTTCTAAAATGAATCCGGCGCGCCTGGGCCTGTTACATATATTATTGAGCGATATATATTATACACAGTGTTCTGCTTTCTGCACGGACCTCAGCAGCTGTTCTCACTGTAAACATCGCGTCACAATGAAAGCAGTAGCCTAACATCCAGGGGAGATGTGATTAGTGAGTAAACAAACGGCAAAGGGCAGAAAGTCTGATGCACATTTGATCATCTCAAATAACTTATAATCACAACGGGAACAGTTTGCAGAGCTGTGCTTCGGTGACATAAGTCCAGCCAAGCGTCACACCTCTTTTAAACATCACTGTTGGCTGAAATCGTCTCCGGAGAGGACTTCAGTGTACCCTCGGTTATAGCTCCTCCAAAGAGACTTCTCTCTCCTCTAAATCAGTGTATCCTCGGTTACGGCTTCTCCAGACAGCGTCCTCGATAATCGATCCTCGACGAGCTTTTAGAGAAATTTGTTTTCCTTCGAGACGGCGTGCCGACATCCGTTTCCGGGTCGCTGCCGGAGGACCTGGGATGCGAAAATTTGAGAAATGACAAACGGCTAATTTCCGAGGACTCGCGCGCGTCTGCTTGACGCCGGGACGACCGGCCGCCCTCCCCGTCAGGCACACGGATGCGAGGGCCTGCTCAACACTGCGTGCAAATTTGCGACCACAGTTTTAATTAAACTTAAATTTTGACTTGAGCCGTCCCTTATAGATACTTATAGGTCTTTTTACGTTAGTGAGCCGGATCATTTGGCTCGGCTCTCTTAAAGCGCCAGCTGTTTCAGCTCCCAAATGGCTCTTCATGTTAACACAGTTTACCACGGAGCCTCAGATGCTCGCTCGCAGCTCACGCTCGTGCTCCACTAGCACCGCTCATCGCATCCAAATCGTGCACGTTCTGTGTTGTCCTGTAGCAGGCACCGCCAATGTCGGGAAATGATCCTCAATACTCCGAAAATAATCCCACCAGACTCCTTTGCCCCTCCAACAGAGGGATGTCCTTTTCCTTTTTCCTTTTCTTCATTTCAAGCGATAAAAACTCTCAATCTTCTCTCGAATTATTAATATTTTTGGACGCCCTCGGCTCGTTCAGAGCTGAATAAAGGGCGTCAAATGACGGCAAGACGCCCCCTGGCGGTAACGCTGCACCGCAGTACTTATCCCACTTTAGTTCCGATATAGTACCGAAATGTTGCGTTCGCACCAAACAAATCCGGAACTAAAATGAGTTCATGAGAACCTTTTTACCCCCTTTTCAGTCCCTGCTAGAGAGCAGGGACTTTCATGGGAGAAAAAGATTCTCCCAAAAGGTTTTGTGAAGCCGCCATTTTATTATCCTCGCATTAGCATTATTAGCATTAGCCCAGCGCACAAACGCAGAGAGACTAACTTGTGGCAACACAAAAGAAAACATGGGAGCGGTGGAGATGAGGTGTTGGCGTTCTGGCGATTTACTCGGAAGGCTTCAGTAGAAGCTGCTGGGAGTCCCAGCAGCTTCTACTGAAGCCAGTCCCCAACTCCGGGGACTTCCGGACAGTAATTTTTACTTTATCATGACTAATATATAAAAAATACATTTTGTACGTCCCCTTTTGACCATCTGACAGCTTATTTTTCTTTACAAAGAGTATTACAGCATCCCAGCTTTTTAGGCTATATGATATGGTGCTTCCTGATACGCAGCTGTATAGATGCTAATGCAGTAGAGTTGGTTGTCTCTGAGTAGATGTATGTGTCCATAACAGGATAGGTTATCCTATTTGACGGACATTTTTCAGACAAAATGTCATTGATTTACCAGAAATATTATCTCTCGTCACTTAATGTAATAAGGCAAAGGTGTGATTATAATAAATAAGATTACATTTAGCCTACATCCCTCTACAGTTGAAAGAGAAGTTGTGTTTACCCATATAGACGGTATCTGTCACTTTCACCAACAGACACACTACCCAATGCCATTTTCTTTAAAGGTGACAAAAGGGATAACCAATTGTTTTTCTGTTTATCAGAGGTGACATGACCAGTGGCGCAAGGGGGCGAGGAGGCCCTGTGTTGCCATAGCTAAATATACATCCCTGACAGCTCCATAATAGGTTCCAGGAAGTTCAGTCGAAAATAAAAACAAAGCAACATTTCTAGCTGATTGGCTTTGAAAGGCCGTTTTTCCTTGCTGAATGGGAAAAATGTGGACTTCAGCATTCCATGGCCGTGATGCCAGTCGGATTGGATAGGCGCAGCCTTGCGTGTGCAGAACGAGCTTGGTGTGAGGGAGACACACTGCACTGCAGAAACCAACTTTATGGGAAAGAATCAGTCCACATGTTTGGAAGAGGAAACGGCAAACAGAAATAACAGAAATATTTTGAGCTTTGCTTTTCTGTCAATTTCGTGATTCGAGTCACTTTGAATCTGTCTTTTGAGTCTTTTTACCATTCCAGTGTGAATCCCAGAGGTTTACCATGTTGACACTGGCACCTTTACACATTATTTTGCAAAGAGCGGAAGGCACACCATTTGTGGTTTTTAGATAATTATTGTAAAGTATGTATAGTTTTGGCCAAATAACTGTAAACGTTTTACTTTTAGGTTTTGTTTTTTAATGGTTATTTGGGGTTATTTTTTTTGGGTTAATTTTGCATTTCCATATGTTGTGCAGTGAAATGTCATATTTTGAACGGGTGATGCCTGCATAATTAGGCATAAGTTAGATGAGACAAATGAAGGCACATTGAAGCCTGCTGTACACTGTACATTTTTGCTCTGTCAAATTATTTTGTGAGAACAGACCAAAAGACAACGTGTTTACAAACACCTACGCCTCTGTCACTTTCAGTACAAATGTAGTCATGAATTCATATAGATAATGCACTCCCTGGATCCCATCCCATTTGCTCAGCTGTCTGACATTACCCCACAGTATCTTTGAGGAGCCACTTACTGCAGCATGGTTTAGAATTACTGCACTCCTGGCAAACAGCCTCAGCATTAGACTCCAACACCCCTTTAGAAAATTATGTTTGTATTCCTTTTTTTCTTTTTGCCTCTCAAGTTTGGTTAAATTATGTGCTGAGAGATGTTTTATGACAAACAGCAAGCCCAAGGGAAGTGCACTTTATACATCAGTGAAAGTGAGCTGCCATGTGAACAGCAGTGAAGTGGCTCATTTTTTTCTCCTCTTCAACCACTCAGCCCCTCCTCCAGTTGACATCCTAAGAAGAACGAGGAAACATAGAACTCGCATAAGAGAAGGCTGCAGTGTCTGCAAGGGATTAACCACTTTTAATAAAATTGTTTCAGTATCGAATATATCATATTTATTTGTACATAGATATAGAAATAAAACAAAAATACAATGCCTCTCCAATGGCGAAAATACCAAAAACGTTTTTTAATGCTGATCCCTATAGGTGAAAAGGTATGAACTCTAAATCCTGGCCTGTTGCCCATGAGTTTCCCTAAAGCTGTTTCTAGTATGGCAGACATGCAGGCCCTCAGGGGAGTCATTTATGACATTTGTCGCCTTGGTCTGTTAAGCCAGCCAGGGACATCTCCAGCCACTCTGAGAGGAGCCATTCAGGGCCCCAGTGGGGATAAACCTGATAGGCTTTAATGTTACCCTGCTCTGGAGCCTGTGTGGCATCAGTTGTTAGAAATGTCCCCTGTAATCCTCTGTTGTTCAAAAGTCACCATTTGTTGCCATGGAGAGGGCAACCTGTTGCATATGGAGAGCTTACATCACACTAAGGCTGGCTGAGCCATGTCTTTTGTGGAAAGAGCTTTTATGAAATGCAAGTGATAGCACTCTGGTCACTTTTCTAATCCAATGAATAAAGTTACATTTGTAAAACAATTGGCATGATTGCGCCATCTTTAAGGCCTCATCAGAGAAGTGCTCCACAAATTATGTTTAGTAATAATTTCTGAATAACTTTCACAAAGAATAAACTGGATACAGTTTTATGTTGACGAATCATAAAAAAAATACATCCACAAAACTTTTAAAACTACTCAGAATAAGGTTATTGATTTTCCTAAAAACTTAAATAATCCTTCTAAATGTATAATTTCAAAAATGTTGTCAGTTCCGAAAATAATTGTCTTTTTCTTGATAATTATAGTTATTTAAAGGTCCCCTGTCCTTTAAATAACCCGTCCTCTTGTGTGTTATGTAGCTTTTTATGCATGTAAACGGTCTGCAAAGTCACAAACCCTCAAAGTACACCCTGTAACACAGAACGCCTCGCTGGAGATTTTTCTTTTTCCATTTTTTTCTTCCGGGAACCAAGTGACGTAACGAAGATCCAAATGGACCAATTGGTGGAGCTCCACACACACACACACACACACACACACACACACACACACACACACACACACACACACACACACACACACACACACACACACACACACACACACACACACACACACACACACAAAGCCATATCCTTTCTCAGCCGTGATACTCTGTGGAGTTTCACCGGCATACTCAACCTTATCTTTTCTCAGCCGCAGCTGCGTGGATCTCCACTCACAGTTCGCCACACACCCACGTGTGTAGGGATGGGTACCGAGCCCCGGTGTTAAATGGGCCCCTGGGCTGAATTATTAAAGACTGTGCTACCGTTAATCTCCGACGTTATCGGTCTTTTTATCGGTACTGGAAACATGTAAAAAATATGTCGTATGTATTATTGCTTACATTATATACGCAAAAAGACTGCAAAATGCGTCTGATTATTTTTAGTATTTTCGATCTTTCCAACCCAGTCGAGAGATCTCTCTCTCTCTCCCCCGCCTGTTTGGGAGGGGCCGGGGCAGTTTACACACACGAAGCTGCTACATGCAGCAACACACACACACGGCGGAGATGGCGGAGAGAACGCGCTCCGAGGTGTGGTTAAACTTTACAAGTCTCGATGTGGACAATCAGAGTTTAGCATGTAAGGACGGTTAAAACGAGCAGTTTGTCTAAACATTTAGCAAAAGTGCTCCACATTCAGACGGAGGAATGCACCGGGTTCGACTGTCTTTCTAGCAGCTCTGTAGCCCCATCCACGAGTAACTTTTCCACGTCAGGTGTTATGTATGCTAGCAGCAACACATGGAGTTAACTACATTATACAAACATGGGTTAATGATTAGAGGTAACAGAGTTATTTATTTTTTTAAAGTTTCAGCTATTCTGTCATCAGATTATTTAATATGATTTGTTAAAGCATTGTTGTTTATTTTGATGTGAAATATTATTTATTTTATTTAAATAAAAAGCAATGTTAATTTTGTTCACAATTTGTTTAGTTAGTTTACCTTGTTTTTTTTCTCCAAAAGAACCGATAAGAGTACCGTTAAAAGACCGGACCAAGAAGCGGTATCGATAAAAGTAGTAGTAGTAGTACCGTTAAAACCTTTCGCCGTGTCTCGCTGTCTCGCAGACCCCACGCAGCAACCAGGAAACGACGGCAGTAATACAGCTCACACTGTCGGCTCCTCGAGTCTCAAAGGGCGGAGCAGCGAGCCCCGCAACGTCCCGCCAACACGGCACCCAGACCCCACGCAGCATTCTCATCTATTTGTCATTACTGGTGTCATTTTCTGGTTGCTAACAAACACCATTGTAACAGATAATCATTGATGACCAGCTGTAACGGTGGTGGACTCATCAGAACAGAGTGGGCGAGCTGACCAATCAGAGCACAGTGGGCTCATAGGGAGGGGGGGGGGGCAGGAGCTCCAACAAGGCATGTAGGACAGAGTCTAGTAGACCTCAACATTGGAATTATGATCTGTAGAAATGGCCATGTCATGGGACCTTTTAAATTGAAGAATGTTATAGTTTAACATCAGGACGTTTGGCATTTGTGTTAAAGTTCACCTATTATGCAAAATCCACTTTTTCATGTCTTTTATAAACATGTATCCCCTCTGTGTAAAAAGATTCTTGAAGTTTCAGGAAAAAAGATTCGCTCACTTTTTGTCCTGATCCATTTATATAAAAACCTGTCTGAAAATGAGCTGATCAGATTTTGGCCACTTTATGATGTCATAACGATTTTTTGGCTTAGGGTTGGCTTTTGTGTAACCATTAGCCAATCAGCAACCAAGGTAAAAACATCCGATTGAAATAATGTCCATACTTATATCTCAGTGGCTCAGTCAGGGCAACCTACTGTAACACAGCTGGTTGAGATCCACTTGGAATAAAATGGTGCCCTTGTTTAACCTGTTAAGCAATGAGCCTGCTTTTCAGGTCTCAGGCTCGAAAATGACATTTCCAGAACAAATGACCATAACTACACTTCTAAAAGGGGACAATTAATAATATTTATTCTCAAAGTAATGATAAAACTGTGAGTTGGATGTAGAAAAGTCAGAATCAATATAGATGTTTTTTATTTTAAAGAAAATTCAGATTGAACATAGTAAAAAAAACTGTAAATTATAGTGTCCGTCCAAAGATTATTTTTTACTTATAGTGAAAATTACCCTTGGATAGTAAGGTAGAATCCAAAGTACAACATATAACTAGAGAATGCAATTACTGAAGAAATTGCTAGTCGGAATGCTTTATGCTGAAAAGCTGACGCTGAATTGCTATGCTGACATGTAATGTGTAAGAAGAAAGTGAAGAATTTAGATTGAAATGATACATGAACACTGGTGGCTTGAATGTGTTATGAGAGATAAAAATAAATTCAAAAGGCTTGGAAAAGCAGCAGAATATTTGAACTGTAAACTTTTGAACGAACTGGATGGCAAATGATCTGTCGCCATGCCAACGACATTTGATGACATCCCATAATACGCTTAGATGCATTGATGGCTGCATCGTTACCAAACCTGTGAAGTTTTGGGCCGTTTGGAGCATTTTCACTGAAGTTATGAGAAAACCATGTTTCATGGTGAGCATTGTGTTGCCATGGCCACGGCATTTGAAGAAATCTCAAAACTGTCCCGTAGAATAGATGTCTTCACGGCTGGACTGTTAGCACACATGTGAAGCAGAGTTCCCGTTAGCCGGTAATTACAACTACGACCGGTAAAATATGCTGAAGACCGGCAAATCTAAATCTCTCCGGTCAAAGTGTCCGTTCAAAATAATTTCCGTTTAGCGCAATACCACATCAGTTGCGCAACTTGCGCCATTTATGTGACAGACAAGAATAGTCAATTCTAATGTCTAACCTCTAACATGGAATGTGGAGAAAGAGATGTCCTGTGTCGGTTGATTGTGCGTTGATCTGGTGGTAATGCCTCGGGGTTCCGGTGGTATGTAAACAAATGCATAATGCTGCGCTATACTTTGCGCCCTCACCCAGTTGCATAGCGACGCTTATTGTTTAGGTGTATTTTAATAAGCAGGTAGTCATATCATTAGCTAGAACTAGCTGGATCTGATCAATATGTACATAAACGCGAGTGAAGTCTAATCTGACGGGAGAGAGAGATCAGCTGCTGCTGACGAGTCGACACGCAGCTCTGCATGATCACATGCAGCGGTGAGCGGAACAAAACACACACCAGGTTAGAATATCACACGTAGCTATTTTAATGACCTCTCGAACTACCTAAACTAGTTATAGATATGTTTAGTCGGGACACTCATTACTGGATCCGCGAGCTGCATGATACTGACGGGCTGTCAGGAGAGGGAGAGCGCTCGGTTTATTATTCCCGTGTTATTGTAAGTTACTGTACACTTTTGAATAATATAGTTAATCTACTATAATTAGTTTGTTTAATATCGAATCATGTCAATTTGTTTTAAAGCACAATAAATAACGAAGACCTTTGACCGTCAATTTTCTCATTTTGTCCGGAAGATTTAAAGGGCACCTATCATGCAAAATGCACCTTTGTACGTCTTTTATACATGATTATGTGTCCCCGGTGTTCCGGGGAACTCACCAAGTGTCAGAAAACACAACCCTCTCTATTTTCCTCCTTCGCCAAATCTCTAAAAAAGGGGCTGCAACGGATCTGAAAAAAATGGATCCACATTCCGACACTTTTCTACGTCACAAAGACGTACTCCGCTTATTGGTCAACTCTCCACCTATCAGGGGAATGAGCCACGGCCACGTGCATTGCCAAACCTCTCATTCGCATATAGGCTATCGGCAGGCTACCCCAGTCACATCTGTGTTTTTGCCTGCTCTTGGCAGGATGTCTAAGCCAGTTAAACCACGGACATGTTTATGAACTTCTCTCAAGTCCAACACGGATATGCCTCCAAACTAATGCTACACCCGGGATCAATACCAACCATCCGGGACCAGGCCAGTGAGGACACATCCAATTCTGAAGCTGTAAGTTTTTATTTAGCGGTGTTTTTCCTGATAAAGCTATCTCTAGCTGGTAGCATGTAGCTTAGCCGTATCAATGTCGCCTCAACCCCAACTAGTAATCGGTTAGGTGTTTATATGTTCTTGTAACATTTTATTTTGTACGCTCCGCAGTCTTTGCTTTGTCTTTTATTTTAATTATCAGGCATTTGCGAACATGTTCAGACTGCCGTAATGGTGATCTGTGTAAAGGCTGTAAAGCCACGCCTGGCCTAGCCGATAACACAAGTATTTATTCTCCTATGTATTAGTATTTTGTATCCTCTAAAAAATCATATTGAGTAAGTTATAATAACAAACGTAATCTTCTGGAGGTAAGTGCCGTTTTTTCCAGCGTTATGTAAAAGCTTTTGTGATTGTAGTCTGTAAGAACGATCAGATATCATCGACCTGTAAGCTAAGCTACGCTACGCTACGCTAAGCTAAGCTAATGAGACATGCCGTTTTTTGCAGCGTTATATGTAAAAGCTTTTGCATGTTTACTTGTTTGCACACATGAATATAAATGGGGGTGTGTTAGGATACAACACTGTATGTATGTATGCGAGGGGACACACACCACGAGTAAAACGGAGCTAAAGCCCTGGTATGTTGTTGTTGACGACATGCATTTACTAATCTCAACCACTTTTTTTGTTGTGCTTTTGTTAACATTGCACAGGCTACGTGGCCAACTTGATGGACCTCATCTTCGAGTCTTTGTAGACCCTGCACCATTATGAGCAACCTGACAGGGAGGAGGTCATCGCCGGGTATGCCACACGGTTCAATTTGGCTGCTGTCTGAACCTAACATAGACATTTCACGGATCAGTGGACAACGCAGGCCGGAATCACCACTCTGATCCTCTCTCCATGGGTTCAAATAACCGTTGATTTTGACAATAAAGTTCCGAGTTGATATCAAATGTGTCGTGATTATTCATGTTTGGATGGGTAAAGAATATTCTGATTTCAAAAGCATAAGGTTGTGTGTGGACTTTTTTTGTCATACACATGGGTGCGTTATGCCATTGCTGTGTAGTATATAATAGTACAATGACAGAATGAAAGATTGCATAAAGCCATATACACCAGTATTTATTTCCATGAACAATATTAGCATTCGTTTTACAATTTCAGTCAAAACAAACCACTCAGTGCTCTATTTGCCTCAACTGTAGTCCAACTGTGTTCAGCTCTGTAAATATTCAATGCATTCTGCAGGGAAAACACATTTAGGCACACAATCCAGGATGATCCACCACACAGGTTAGAGTCCTCAAGTTCCTGCATCCGTCTTTACACCTAGTGTGATAAACATATATTGAATGACATGTGAAAAATGTATTCTCTAAACAGACAACTTAGTGAAGCTAATGTTACGTGTGGTATCTCCATGCAGCACATGCTCCGGTTCAGAAGGCATCGTGGCGCAAGTTGCACATGTACCCCTTTAGAAAGAAGTCAATAACTGAGCTTTTAAAACACATGAAACACACATTGCTGACAACTGAGATGTTTGCACCTCCACCAAAACCTCCGCTGCTTCAGTTTCTGGATCAAATTGATAATATGCTTGAACACATGCATTGCTCTGAGATGACATGTGTATTCCACACTCGTAAACACAGCAAGCATGGTAACGTGACTCTCGCTGGCTCTTCTGCAGGGGGCGTGGTCAGCTGCTGCTCAGAATTTTCATAGGCAGGTTTGGAATAAAGCGAAAATGAGCGAAACGAGGCATGGCTAAAAAATGATCTGTTTGGTATTTTGGAAAATAAAATGTATAAATATACCTTATATAGGTATGGTCATACACTATATCATTTAAATATAGCATGATAGGTCACCTTTAAACTTTAACGGACATGTTGACCGGCGAAAAAATATTCTAAAGGGAACTCTAATGTGAAGTTTGAGCACTTTTTGAACATTTTCATAGGAGTTATACATTACATTAGGAGGTTACATTACTCTCTCTCTTCTCTTAATCACCCTCTCTCTTCTCTTGATCACCCTCCCTCTCTTCTCTTGATCGTCCTCTCTCTCTTCTCTTGATCGCCCTCTCTGTCTTCTCTTGCTCGCCCTCTCTGTCTTCTCTTGATCGCCCTCTCTCTCTTCTCTTGATCGCCCTCTCTGTCTTCTCTTGATCGCCCTCTCTCTCCTCTTGATCGCCCTCTCTCTCTTCTCTTGATCGCCCTCTCTCTCTTCTCTTGATCACCCTCTCTCTTTTCTGTTGATCGCCCTCTCTCTTCTCTTGATCACCCTCTCTCTCTTTTCTTGATTCTCCTCTCTCTCTCGATCACCCTCTCTCTCTTCTCTTGATCGCCCTCCCTCTCTTCTCTTGATCGTCCTCTCTCTCTTCTCTTGATCGCCCTCTTTCTCTTCTCTTTCTCGCCCTCTTTCTCTTCTCTTGATCGCCCTCTCTCTCTTCTCTTGATCACCCTCTCACTCTTCTATCACCCTCTCTCTCTCCTCTTGATCGCCCTCTCTCTCCTCTTGATCGCCCTCTCTCTCTTCTCTTGATCGCCCTCTCTCTCTTCTCTTGATCACCCTCTCTCTTTTCTGTTGATCGCCCTCTCTCTTCTCTTGATCACCCTCTCTCTCTTCTCTTGATCACCCTCTCTCTCTTCTCTTGATCGCCCTCTCTCTCTTCTCTTGATCGCCCTCTCTCTCTTCTCTTGATCACCCTCTTTTTCTTCTCTTGATTCTCCTCTCTCTCTCGATCGCCCTCTCTCTCTCCTCTTGATCGCCCTCTCACAGGAGAACACTTCACTGTAGGGTTTCAGCCATGTCTCCACTTTAGTTTGACTCTCTCTTCTCTTGCTCGCCCTCTCTCTTCTCTTGATCGCCCTCTCTCTCTTCTCTTGATTACCCTCTCACTCTTCTATCACCCTCTCTCTCTTCTCTTGATCACCCTCTCTCTTTTCTGTTGATCGCCCTCTCTCTTCTCTTGATCACCCTCTCTCTCTTCTCTTGATCACCCTCTCTCTCTTCTCTTGAGCACCCTCTCTCTCTTCTCTTGATCACCCTCTCACTCTTCTATCACCCTCTCTCTCTTTTCTTGATCGCCCTCTCTCTTTTCTGTTGATCACCCTCTCTCTCTTCTCTTGATCGCCCTCACTCTTCTATCACCCTCTCTCTTATCTTGATCGCCCTCTCTTATCTTGATCGCCCTCACTCTCTTCTCTTGATCGCCCTCTCTCGCTTCTCTTGATCACCCTCTCTCTCTCCTCTTGATCAAGGCAAATTTCAAGATTTCCTACATATCACGCACTCTAGTTAATGTTAAAATCTGAAGAAAACCCCTTTACCAAGCTCTGAACAATGTTTAATATCTCTAAAAGTAAGAATCAGATTTAAAAGTTGTGTTACATGAATAATGTCAGAAAGATGTGTAACATTTTAAAGTTGGAATGAGGTTTCTGATTGAAAGTATGAAGGAACAGTTAGCAGTTGAAGTCGCATGAAGATTGTTAAAGTCTGAAGATTTTCTCCATTGACTTCAATGGTTAAAAATGTGATGAATTATGGGATGTATCTCTGGAATTATGAAAGTTATGAATGATAAAAGTAAAAGCACTCGATTCCTGACCGAGCTACATACACACACACCTTACCATTGAGAAATGAGAGCAATGCGCATACAGTTTTGCATGAGAGTGAACCTATCTCTCGCTCTGACATCTGGAAACAGAAAAGCAGGTTTATTGCTTATGGATTATCAGAAATCATTTCAAAGGGACACAGACACATTGGATTAACCTATGGATTAACTTCAGCAGCGTTTTTATTGTTTGAATGCCATTGAAGACCACTTTTGACGAAGGTAAGCCATTTTGCCATTTTTAACTACATAGCGCCACATGTTTTGATGTCTGTTCTTGTTAATATCTTCGAGTTCTTATCATGGAGTGATGATGTATGTACCCATTGATTCTGTGTCATCTCACGATGGGTTGGACGTGCAGCTACGATAAGTAATAAGGGTGTTATGAGTGAGCTTCTGTGCAGTAATGCGTCAGCATTTTTTCCGCTCGTGGCTAATTTAGAGGGTCAGCGCTAGCTTTGTGGGTTTAAAAAAAAAAAAAAAGATCAGTTAGCTGAGTTTCTTCCCGTTACATGGATATAAAACATTCATAGTTTATTGAATATTAAGATGCCCTCAGACGCTGTTTCCTGCAGATGACGCGTTTTCTCCCCCGGTATGGTAACTGGGTTTACCAATAAAGCAGTGGTTGCGCAATTTTCCTTAATATAATATTAAAACACAATATATTCCTTAATATATATTTGCCCTGAAGAGCTTGTCTTGTGTTTTTTTGTGTCGTTTTCTTCATTTTAAGTGTGTTATACATGTTGCCACATATACTCTCTACACTGTCGCTCATATCGGTTTTTATTCTTATTACAAAGTGCTGCTCGTGGGACTTGCCGGGGTAACAAGACAGATCACTGAGTGGACCTTGAGCCTTTGACTGTGTGTACCCTCTCTCAGATTGTGATTGTTTGGGTGTTTATCCCAGCTACAGAGGTGCTATGTGCGGAGGAGGCTCTTTATTTATGTGTGCTCCAGACTAGCTAAACAACATGGATTATCAGCCAGGCTTTTTCTTTGGCAGTGATCAGCATGCAAAATCAACTCTGTAATGCACTGAGTTACAGAAAGTTCCTTTGTTTGGGAACTTTCTGACTAGCTGCTGGCCGGGACACACACACACACTGCTGTCTGTCCCCTCAAACCACCCTCACACTCAGCCAGGGTAAACTGAAACAGCCAAGATTAATATTAATCCCTCGTAATGCTGTGGCTCATAATATAGTCATAGGTGACTTGAGAATAAGCCATCCTACCTAACTGCTGCGATTTAATAAACGCACACAGAGGATTTGCTGTCAATGCTGGGTAGTTATAAACCCGGCATCATGTCTAAATACAGTGGTCTCAGATCATTAATACTGATGAGATGTGCTGTGGTTACATTCAAATGAGAGGTTTGCACACTGAGGTAGGGATGAGATGGGATGACCGGGCTTTACACTGAATCTTGATTACTACATGATGTAGAAATACTTGTGTTGATGTTCTACAATCACGTGTAAAATAAATATATATATATATATATATATATATATATATTAACTCATCTAATTTTAGCTCCTCAGATTTATTTTATGTTGAAATGTGACATTTCTCCTTCCACCTTTTCTGGTTAATGAGTATCACTATTACAAATGTCCTATGTTCAACCGTGACTAGCTCAAAATAAACAAAACCTGCAGGAGAATGAAGAAAATCTGAAAGGGTTGCATGAGAGTGTTTAGAGCAGAGCCATACAGCTGTCGGAGCACGCACATGCTGTGATTGGTCAGTCTGAGTTTAAGTGACTTGGATAGGTCACTTGGGGGAAGCTGGTGAGGGAGAACAGTATGCCTTTAACAGAAGTGTTCCAACCAAAGTCAGACCTCCTTTCCTTTGGAAAGTATACTCACCATACATTACCCCAAATGCGGTCTGTTCTTTAAGTTGCTACTAGTATTAACAGACAACTGGGATGTTTGTCATTTTAATTTGTAAAAGTTTCTGCCAGCACTGGCTAAAATGAGTGACCTGCTAACATTACCTGTACACTTTCTAGATGTATTTCTGCTCAAAAAGATTACGAAGTAACAAGAGGTCTAATAAGAGATTTCTAATGCTTGCATTACCAAATCTGTGTATTAAAATGTAGTGAATATCCCCACTGTCAGCCCTTAACATGAGGTTGCAGTGTGTCCTGTGTGAACACAGCTCAGGCTGCCTGTGCAATGCGGGCTCTCTGGAATCTTTCCTGCCCCATGGGAATGCCATTAGTGGAGAGCTGAAGGAGTGCAGCAGGTGAAACAAACGGGGACGATAACTCTCCACCCCTCCACACCCCACAGCTCCTCTCTTTGTTCGCTGCTTTGCCTCAGTATTCCCTCTCTCTCCCACCATCTGACATATTTGTGCCTTTATTCTCTCATCAACTCCTATTTTTCCACATTCAGGCTTTTCCTCAATGCCAATAGGTATCCTTGCTGTGGAACTGTTGTGCTGGGTACAGCAGTCAGACCTATAAACACAAAAACTCTTCCTTTGACTTTCTGGTTGAATGATGAAGTTACATGGGCAGTTTTGGAGATTTCCTATCTGACGGTCCTCTATAAGTTTGTCTATGTTCACATCTGACAAAGTGCTTCCAAACAAAACATGAGTGAACAGTGAAGAAGCAGGAATTGTGGCAAGGACACCTACTGATCAGGAGATGTTATGATGCGTGTTTTGCTGTTTTGTTGGGTTCATTTGTAATTTCTTTGAGCAGGCCTAAATGGTCTTGAATCTCTACGCTATTATCTGGTAGTCATGTCAGCCAAAGTCACTGCATTTGCGAGAATTAGTTCTAAATGTAGGTGCTTTACTATCTCACCTTACTCGGCCTCCATCTCTGATTCGCTCCTTTCGTTTGAGGATGGCAGTCCTCTTCGGGGGGGGGGGGGGAAATCCTATCCAATGGATGCCGTCTGTAGACTAACACTTTACTGTACCCAACCTCAAGCCCTCCAAACCTTGTAACCCCAACTGTGTGCCCCCTGCATCCCTCCCTCCTTCTGCCTTCCTGGTCGGTCCTCATCACCATTTTTCCTGCCTGCCCAACATCCTAACCAAGACACATGCTCAGTGACAAGGGTACATGGTGAAAGGATGGGATGGAAATTGTGCGTCTTGCTCTCCACTGGAAATAGAGGTGATAATACGAGCCTGCCTCCTCTGAAGGGCACATGGCTGTGACTCTTCAAGCAAACACTTATGTTCCGTCAATAAGAAATGGACTGATTTGTATGTGAAGACCGCATGTATGGCAATCCAATTGAAAAATGTATTAATAATGAACAATTTTTAAAATAACAAGAATCAAATAAAATGACCAGTTTTAAAGACAAATGACAATAATATAGAGAGCAGCTATCACAGTGAAATGTGTTCTAAGACGGAATAAAAAGAAACAGGAAGTGTACACTGAAAAAACTGAGACATTGATTTTTGATTAATTGTATTATGTCAACACATTTCATGTAGCTGTATTAGGTTAGATGATGGCAATAATGTTATGTTTAACCTTATTTAATCTTAATTTAAGTCAATGTTTCAGTTTTGTCAGTGTACGGGCCAGCCTAACATGTATTTGAAGAAATGTTTAAAGAGTTCATGTTTTGATCGCTCCATTGAAGGACACAGATACTGAACCATGACGGATACATTCATTTGAGGATTTATTATGTTATTTTACATGAATGATCTGATGAAAAAAACTCTTTGCGCTTATAATGCTACGACATATTTCCCGCCTATACGCAACCCATTGATACAGAAATCTTCCTGCGCCCCCCTCAGGTTTGAATTCTGCATATTACAACATCCGTTATTTATAAGTACACTGAGCGTAAAGTATGCCCATCCATCACAGAGGGACAGCAGGCTGTGGAACACATTAAGTGGACGTTGGGGCTCGGCCAGCTCTCTGCCGGAATAATGTGGCCTCTGTGCAAAGTATGCAGCATAGAAAATACATTTTATGTACAGGATAACAGCTGCAGAGCAGCACAGTGGCTGGCAGGCTCCGGCCCAGGCAAGGTTTGGTGATGAAGTCATGCTGTTTCACTGCACCTACTTTATTTTGTACCGTTTCTGCTCTTTCAGGTGAAAACACAATGCTGTTGAAAGAAATCAGCATTTTGGTAACAATTCTGATTTTATTGCAGACTTTTGGACATCCAAAGTCTACATGTTGTTTCATAGGCTTTTTCTGCCTAATAATCGGTTTCAGCTAAATCTAAATCATCTCTCTGCATTAATGAAACCTGGAAACACCTGATATTAACATTTGCTTTGTGATTGTATAACATCGGAACAAAATAGAATCTGTTCAGCTGACTATCATGGCTTAACCTCTGCAAAGTAGTGTTCATTTCGTTGACTAAAACTATGACGAAATATGTTCGTCAACGACCTTTTTTTCAATGACGAAAGCGAGACGATGACGAGACGGCACCGACGGCAGTAAACAATAACTGTAACAAAATCATCATGCAATATCGTTGACGAAAAGTGACGAGACGAAAATGTAGTTTACTAAATAAAAACTATGCCAAAATCTCTCTTTACTTTCGTTGACGAAAAATGAGGAGACGAAATATTATCAAAGATAACGTTACATCTCTGAAAGTCAGTTTTTCTCCCAGCAGTTCCATTTCCGGTGCTGCGCTGGGCAGCAGCTGTGTGTCTGTGCTGCGCGCGGCGGTAGATTTGAATTACACCGGGCAGCGGCAAAATATGAACTGTCAGGTAGACTCGGGTCTAACTCAGTGGTTCTCAACTGGTGGGTCGCGACCCAAAAGTGGGTCGCGGACCCGTTTCGAGTGGGTCGCGGACCTGTGTTATCAGTGGTAACCACCAAACAAAGGCATTGCAAAACTGGTAGCTCCATTAGCTAGCCACACACAGGACTTGCCATGCTAAATAAACAAGAACAGAGAAGCTCGGATTACAACATACTGATCAGGTAGCCATTAGTCACCATGTATATTTACATAGCCGTTCCTGACTTTTATATGAAGGCTCTAAATATAGAACAGATTATCTTTAAAGATATTATACACTGTTAATACAACAACTATTAAAGGTGGGTTTGGTAATTCACTTCAGAAACACTTTTTGTTATATTCCGTGGAATACTCTTACAGTGTTTCCCCTAGGATGGAGTCATAGCAGCGGTGCTAAGGCACGTGGGCCCAGCATAATGTGTGCACGTTCTCAATTTTTTACGTTTAATGTTATATTCGTTCGGTACACTTCGATACACACGTGTAACGAAGCGAAGGGCCCATACCGAATATTTTCGGTACGAATACGTTTCAATGAAAACAGAGGAGCGACATTTCGCCGAGCACTTGACTTTATGCAGGTAGCCAGACAGTGGGACATTGTACGAAAAGTCAGCACACTCAGCACGGATAGTGCGCGCATCATGATTGCAGCGTCCAGGCAGCTCCCGTTCGAGCATATGCCTTGAGTTGCACATAGCTCCAACGATCCATCACACACACACACACACACACACACACGCACACACACGCACACACACACACACACACACAGACACACACACACTTTGTATTGTATTATTGTATGAGAGGTTCCAGGTTGAATTGAGGCGAATATTTGTAATGTTCAGAGGTTGTTGTGTTTAATATTCATGAGAATATTTGTCATTGTTCAAATGATAATAACATTTGCATAAAGCATATTTGTCCACTCATATGTTGATAAGAGTATTAAAAACTTGAAAAATATTCCTCTAAGGTACATTTAGAACAGATAAAAAATGTGCGACTAATTTGCGATTAACTATGGACAATCATGCGATTAATCGTGATTAAATATTTTAATCGACTGACAGCCTTAATATATATATATATATATATGTCTATGAAGTATTTTGCTCAAAATACCAAACAGATCACCCATTCTAGCCATGCCTCATATCCCTCTATTTCACTTCCTGTTACTAAAGTGCTGATTCTGAGCTTATGCCTGCTCCTGTGGGACCCGGCAGATACTGTCTAAATGCTGCGGTGATGAAACGCCATATCATGTTCAAAACCACATCAAGGATTATTACTGAAACAGTATGGAGCTCAAATGCTTTTTCTCTTGCGGGTTTACCACAAGGTGAGTTCCTTTTCATTTCCTGCATCTTTACACATACTCTCTCCGGACTCGAGTGCCGATTTTCGGGACTCGTGACTCGACTCGGACTCGCGCACTGATTGACGCGACTCGGACTTGGACTCGTGAATTCTCACGTACGATGACTCTGACTCGGACTCTTGAATTTTTCCCCCCACGATGACTCGTACTCGACTTGTACATTGACGCTCCGACTTGGACTCGGACTCGAGCAACTTTTCTCTGGAGTCTGATTTCCTCTATCCTGGCGAGTTCACAAACTGGGCCCCGCTATTCCAGTCTAGAGATGTCTAGAGACAGCATCGTGCTGCTGTATGCTTTCACACATTCTGTTTCCACATTGGAAAAGAGCAGCGCAAAATGCTTGTTATGTGAAAACAATATTGAAGTGAAGGCTCCATAACGCATTACTCTAAGGATCGAGTTCAGACATATAGCCTGGCTGTCTTGAACACTATCATCAGAGTAACATGATCTAATCAATAAATAAAGATTCAGCCGATAACACGAAAGCACATGGCTACTTAACATGCAGAATGAGTCATTTTGCATGCTAAGTAGCCATGTGCTTTCTGGGGCTCAATCTTTATCAGTAAACTGATTTAACCAGTAAAAGTTCCTTCAAAATAAGAGTCCCGATCTTATTACTATCAAAAATAAAAGTGCAAAACGAAAACTTTACCATAGGAAAATATTGGCATACAAATGTGATCACTTCTCTAAAAGGTAACACATTTTAAATATAGTTAGACATATTAAAGGTCATTTACAATAGTATTATAATCAAAAAGAGACATTTGAACGTTAGTTTTTACTGAAATTATCAAATAAAGTCAACATTTCACAGTGTTTACTGAGCTGTGTGAGGTTTGTTCAACTTTTAAAAGATGTTTGAAAGGTGATATACACAGTGATAGATGTTAAGGACTAACACGTTTATAAAAAATACATTTGTATTTACATTACATTACATTGCATTTAGCTGACGCTTTTATCCAAAGCGACTTACAATAAGTGCGTTCGACCAACAAAATAAACTGAAGAAAACAGAATCATATAAGTACATCAGGTTTCATAGAGCAAAAACATTTCAAGTGCTACTCAACTGGCTTTAGGTAAGCCAGTCCTTTATTAGTACATAAGTGCTTTGTTAATAGTTCTATTGCTCGAAGTGGAGTCGAAAGAGATGAGTTTTCAGTCTGCGCCGGAAGGTGTGTAAGCTATCTGCTGTCCTGATGTCAATGGGGAGCTCATTCTACCATTTTGGAGCCAGGATAGCAAACCCACGTGTTTTTGCTGATGGGAACTTGGGTCCCCTTGGCAGCGAGGGTGCAGCGAGCCGTTTGGTTGATGCAGAGCGCAGTGCACGTGCTGGGGTGTACGGTTTAACCATGTCCTGGATGTAGGAAGGGCCAGATCCATTCGCAGCATGGTACGCAAGTACCATTGTTTTGAAGTGGATTCTAGCAGTTACCGGAAGCCAGTGGAGGGAGCGGAGGAGCGGCGTGGTGTGGGAGAATTTAGGAAGGTTGAAGACCAGACGAGCCGCTGCATTCTGGATGAGCTGCAGAGGTTGGATGGCACATGCAGGTAGACCAGCCAGGAGGGAGTTGCAGTAGTCTAGGCGTGAGATGACGAGAGCCTGGACCAGAACCTGCGTCGCTTTCTGGGTCAGCTGGGGACGAATCTTCCTGATGTTGTAAAGTGTGTATCTGCAGCAGCGGGTTGTAGCAGCTATGTTTGCAGTGAAGGACAGGTTGTTATCTAGGATCACTCCCAGATTCCTTGCAGTCTGAGTTGGGGAAACAACAGAGGTGCCGATGTTGATTGTTAGGTCAAGAGTGGGACAATCTTTTCCCGGAAGGAAAAGCAGTTCAGTCTTGTCAAGGTTGAGCTTGAGGTGATGAGCAGACATCCACTGAGAAATGTCAGCTAGACAAGCAGAGATGCGTGCGACGACCTGGGTCTCTGAGCGGGGAAAGGACAGAATTAATTGGGTGTCATCAGCGTAGCAGTGGTATGAAAAACCATGCGGGCTAATGACAGATCCGAGCGAGTTTGTGTACAAGGAGAAGAGGAGGGGACCAAGAACAGAGCCCTGAGAGACCCCTGGAGTTAATTGACAAGGGTCGGACTCCGACCCTCTCCAAGTAACCCTGTAGGTGCGGTCTTTGAGGTGTGAGGTGATGAGGGAAAGTGCAGAGCCTGAAACTCCAAGTTCTTGGAGAGTGCGAAGGAGGATCTGATGGTTCACCGTGTCGAATGCAGCAGACAGGTCCAACAGGATGATGACAGAGGAGAGGGAGGCTGCTTTAGCAGTGTGCAGTTCCTCAGTGACAGCAAGGAGGGCAGTTTCTGTGGAGTGACCTGCCTTGAAACCAGACTGGTGCAGATCCAGAAGGTTGTTCTGATGGAGATAACAGGAGAGTTGTTTAAAGACAGCCCGTTCAAGTGTTTTAGACAGGAACGGGAGGAGAGACACAGGCCTGTAGTTTATAACATCAGACGGGTTGAGAGTGGGTTTCTTTAGGAGAGGGTTTACTCTTTCCTCCTTGAGACTGTTTGGAAAGTGACCAGAAGTTAGAGAAGTGTTGATGAAATGGGTGAGAAACGGTAGAATATCAGGAGCAATAGTCTGAAGGAGGTTTGAAGGGATAGGGTCCAGAGGACAGGTGGTAGGGCGGGCAGAGGTAATGAGGGTAAGAACCTCAATTGGAGAGAGAGGGGAAAAGGAGGTCAGTGTGTGGGTGAAAGGAGGGTCTGGTGACCCAGTGGTGAGTAAAGGTGAGTCAGAAAAAGAAGAGCGAATATCATCAACCTTTTTTTCAAAGTGGTTAACAAAGTCGCTTGATAGAAGGGAGGAGGGGGAAGGGGCTTTGGGAGGGTCCAAGAGGGTGGAGAATAGGAAAATAGTTTTTTGGGATTGGAATAGGAAGATTGGATCTTATCTTGAAAGAAAGTGCTTTTTGCCTGAGAGATGGAAGCAGAGAAAGAGGAGAGGAGAGCCTGATAGGTTAGGAGGTCGTCACGGTGTTTGGATTTCCACCGTTTCCGCTCTGCTGCCCTAAGGACGGTTCTATTAGCACGCAGTGCGTCATTTAGCCAGGGAGCAGGAGGGGACTGACGAGCCTGCCGAGATGTAAGAGGACAGAGAGAGTCCAGAGAGGATGAGAGAGGAGAGTTTCTGCAGCAGAGTTTGGAAGTAGGAGTTGGAACGAGTCAGAGGAAGGGAGGGCTAAGAGCACCAATGAGGCAAAGGTAGAGGGGGAGAGGGAACGAAGGTTACGGCGGACAGGTGCAGGATGAGAAGAGATTAGTTCGTTATGTTTGGAAAGGGGTAGAGAGAATGAAATGAAGAAGTGATCGGATGTGTGGAGCGGGTTTACAGAGAGGTTAGAAGTAGTGCAGTTCCTTGAGAATATGAGATCAAGGACATTGCCAGCTTTATGAGTTGGTGGGGATGGAGACAGTGAGAAAGCAAAGGCGGTTAACAGAGATGTTAGTTTGTCTATCTTCCCTGTCTGGAGGTTGAAGTCTCCGAGAAGTATAGCGGGAGGGCCAGTTTCAGGGATGTGTGAGAGGAGATTATCTAATTCCTCCAAGAAGTCCCCCAAGGCGCCTGGTGGACGGTAGAGAACAACAATGGTTAATTGTATAGGATGGGTTACTGCGACGGCAGGGAATTCAAAGGTGGAAGGAGTGAAGTTAGGTAGCTTGAAGAGGGAAAAGCTCCATTTGGGAGAGAGCAGGAGACCAGTGCCACCTCCTCTGCCAGTGGGTCTGGGTGTATGGGAGAAGGAATATGCTGTGGAGAGAGCTGCTGGGGTGGATGTGTTGGATGGAGTAATCCACGTCTCAGTGAGAGCAAGGAAATCCAGAGACTGCAGGGAAGCGTAGCCAGAGATGAAGTCAGCCTTAGGAACAGCTGGCTGGCAGTTCCACAGGCCGACTGAAACTAGATGTTGGATGTCAGTGGAGCATGTGGGATAGACGAGAGCAGGCCGGTTATATCGATTACGAGATACACGGGGCCAGTGATAATGGCGAGAGGTCACATGAACAGGAATGGAGAAAATACACATGATTATAGCATGAGGGGCTAAACAACCAAATGAAATAAAACACCAGCTATACTTAGCTCAATCAAAGTAGAATTTGCCTCCTCTTTGCCACCCTCGTGACTCCAGCAGGACTCTATTGTCTTTGTCAGTCTTACTCCATCAGGACTCTATTGTCTTTGTCAGTCTTCGTCTGTCTGACGCTGAAGCTGACGCTCCAGGAAAGTGCTACCTAAACTGGACACCTGATTGCTGAGTTCTCACAGATGTGGGGCCACGCCCCTTTAATTAGTTAACTCTCTGCAGCTGGTGGCCCTCAAAAGGAAATCTAGACTGGCTCCCTCCTGAGTTGCTATTGTATCTTTTCAGTGGCCCAATGGTTTTACAATTACATTAAACCCTAAGTTATAAAGTTATGAGTTTAACCCTTAATACAGTTACACCTACTCAATAAAGCTGTTAGTATTCTACAAATGTTTAAATCAAAGTTAACCCTAGCAGTCAGTTAGTTCAGTTTTAAGGTTTCAGTCAAATTACTTGTCCCAAGTTTCTGCCTGACAGATACTGTAGCGGTTTTGAGATTTAAAATCACAATTTCAGTCAGATCAACTACAGAGCATTTATACAGAGTACACACACTGAAACAGAGAAGTCTAAAAACAGAATGTTACTCACACAATTCTAGAAGTCACCAGTTGTTGTCAACATCGAGTTGCACACTAGCAGGTCAGTGATCAGGATGAGATTTAAATACAGTTTCTGGAGGGGAAGGCCGCAGATCAGAGCTGATGGGCCTCAATCGAGACTGGCTCCCTCCTGAGTTGCTATTTATTTTAAGATCTTTTCATACAATCATACGTATTGGGATAATTTGTATTAATGTGGACCGGAGGGAGAGGGTGACGAGCATAAGTT
>CADEHL010000631.1:5139492-5533444 GCA_902827135.1 Harpagifer antarcticus
AGGGTGACGAGATAGTTTCACTTTCCTTTTTTATTAACTTTGGTCATGAAGAATATGTTTCTCTGTTGTCCACGTACATAAAACAACAGCATCAGAGCACGGTGCAGAGTCTCTAGATGAGTTTACAGTAGTCCGTTGTTATTATACATCCATTTAGTCCGCTGTATAGAAAACTGTGATTTCCCCACAGCAGACGCACATTTATGACGTCCGCTGGCGCATCATGAATACGTCGGATAGTGAAAGTGCAGTCGGATTCTCAAAGCACCGCAGTCTCTTCTCCTAAGTCCTTTGAATTCTCCTATCCACTATCCCTTAACAATGAAAGAATAATAACCCCTTCCTCACCTGACCTAAATCCTATTGAGTAGGGGTGTAACGGTGTAACGGTATCCGATTCGTCACGGTTCGGACGTCACGGTTCGGCACATGCAGTCACATGACGAATACGCCTTTTTTTATGAGTGGGAAAAAAGTCTGTCACTCAGGGCTGTATCCATTACACTATATATAATCCAGGAGGCTGTATTGCCCCTGAAAGCGGTTTGCCAGCCGCCCTTAAACAACAAATGAAGAACAAGAAGAAAACACAACAAAACGAACAAAATACAAGAAGTAGAAAAGTTAGTATGGCGATTTCAGATATCACACAGGAGCTAGAAGACCCACCTGCTTCGTTTAAATCAGCTGTGTGGGAACATTTCGGGTTCCCTGTGGACTACAACAACGGACAGGCTCCATTAATGGAAGGCTTGTGACCTATTGGAAAAAAAGGGTGGCTATTATTTCAATGCAAGCAGACGATGTATGGAAACTTTGCTTCTTTTGAATATGTGGCACTTCAGTTTAAATGCTCCTTGTGAGCTCTTTACCTAAACATCTAAAGACCACCCAAATACTGTGCAAGCTTTTTTGATGATTTTACCGAGTTGCTGTCTATAGTGTGTATTGACTTTGACCGTTTAATCATTGTTGGCGATTTTAATATCCATGTTGACAACCCTGAGGACAGAGGGGCTAAAGAATTGTTTTGTGTTATCGACAATTTTGGACTGACTCAGCATGTCAAGGGTCCGACGCACAATAAGGGGCACACCCTGGACTTAATTGTATCAAAGAGTCTGAACATCTCTAAGCTTGTGGTGACTGATGTTGCGCTCTCCGACCATTCCTGTGTTTTCTTTGAGAGCTCTATTACCTTCCATACAACTGTTAAGAAAGAGGTAACCAATGTTTGCTCAGATTTTTACTCCCTCAATTGCCCACGCTAACTTCTCAGTAAATGAGCTAGTTGATAATTTTAATTCTAAAATAACAAATGTCATGGATACCATCGCTCCCATTAAAATACAGGAAGTATCTAGCAAGAAAATATCTCCATGGAGAAAAGCCATGACTGTGAGAACAGCAAAAACTGAGTGCAGAAAAGCTGGACGCAGGTGGAGAAAACAAATCTCCAGGTTCACTTGGAAATATATAAAGAGAAACTCGGTTTCTATAATCAGGAAATAAAAAAGGCACGACAGTCTTTCTTTTCTGACATCATTACCAAAAATAAAAACAACTCATGTGCCTTGTTTGCTACTGTCAACAGACAAAACAAACCCCCCAGTGTTGATAGCCTCAGAATTTCTATCCACCAGGGCCTGCAATGATTTTGCCTCCTTCTTCACCGACAAAATCATGCAAATTAGACAGGCAGTCTGTATCAGGTACAGCAAATGTGTTGTCCCTATTTTCACCTAAAGCCAATTCAGACACCATATCACAATTCCGTCTGATAAATGCTAAAGACCTGGAAGACATTATCCAACATCTGAAATCCTCCTCCTGTAGCCTCGACATCATCCCGACAGGATTTTTCAAAACTGTTTTTCATTGCTTGGCCTCAGATCTACTACACATAGTAAACAAGTGTCTTCAATCAGGTGTATTTCCACAGGCCCTGAAAACTGCAATAATTAAACCGCTCCTAAAAAAGCATAAGCTAGACAAAACCATAATGAATAATTACAGGCCAATATCAAACCTTCCCTTTTTAAGCAAATTGATTGAAGAAGCAGTTTTTCAACAGTTGAGTAATCTCATGTTTTTACCTGACGGTTTTGATGTGTTTCAGTCGGGCTTTAGACCTAACCACAGCACTAAGACTTCACTTGTTAAGGTCTTAAATTACATCCATTTGAACACAGACAGTGGCAGAATATCAGTGTTAGTATTATTAGATCTCAGCGCGGCCTTTGATACTGTTGACCACAACATATTGCTAGACCGTCTTGAAAACTGGGTGGGAGTTTCAGCAACCGCTCTTAACTGGTTTAGCTCCTACATGAAGGACAGAACAAACTTTGTCTCGATACGCAATTACAAATCAACCCTGATAAATATGTCATGCGGGGTTCCTCAAGGCTCCATTTTAGGACCTTTGCTTTTTAATATTTATATGCTACCTCTGGCTGAAATTATTAAAAAGAGCGATCTAAGCTATCACATCTATGCAGACGACACCCAGATTTATTATAAAATTACACTGGGAGACTACTCTCCGATTAGAACACTGAGCAAGTGCATTGAACACATCACTGACTGGATGACTCAGAACTTTCTCCAATTGAACAAACAAAAAACTGAGATCATTGTTTTTGGAGCAAAGAAGGACTGATTAAAAGTAATCACAGAGCTTCAGTCGGCAGACTACAAAACCACTAATAAAGCCAGAAATCTAGGTGTAGTGATGGACTCAGACCTGAATTTTAACAGTCACATTACAACAGTTATTAGATCTGCATACTACCACCTGAAGAATATATCTAGGATTAAAAAACTAATGTCGCAACAGGATTTAGAAAAACTTGTCCAAGCTTTTATTTTCAGTAGACTCGATTTTAAAATACTACTGCTAGTTTTTAAATCACTAAATGGCTTAGGACCGAGGTATATAGATGACTTACTCCATCACTATGGAGCATCCAGGAGTCTCAGGTCTTCTGGGTCGGGTCTGCTCTCTGTTCTGAGAATAACCACTAAACATGGAAAAGCAGCTTTTAGTTATTATGCCCCAACAATTTGGAACAAACTGCCCAAATCATGCACGTCTGCCGAAACACTTCCTATTTTTAAATCCCGACTAAAAACGCACCTATTTGCTGCTGCTTTTAATTGAGCTGCCCATACTCACGCTACAGTATGCCTTTTTTGTCATTCTGTACCTGCTGTGTTTATTTATTTAATTTATTTCATTACCTTTGCTTATTATGCCTGTTTTTAAATGCATTTTTAACAATGTATTTATGCTGTATTTGTTCTTAAATGTCTTTTGCTTTTAATCTGTAAAGCACTTTGAATCGCCACGTGCTGAAAAGTGCTATAAATAAAATTGCCTTGCCTTGCCTATTGGTATATTGCCTGGCATTTTTGGCTTAATGTCGTAAATGTTTATTTGCACATTTTGAGTTGTTTGCTTATTATTCTCACTTTAAAAGTGAAAATAAACAAGTGAGGTGGGAACATTTTAGTTTTTATTTAGTTGCATAATAATTCTGCACACTAATATAGTTGCCCAATAATTGTGCACACATATCCTCCAATAAAGTTTTTCAAATGAGTCTTACAAGGTTATCCATTTAGAACTCACCTGACTGGGCTTCAACGCTGTTTAATTGTTGTTGTATTTGTTCTGAGTTAAATTAGCAAGTGTCACATTTAAGGACATCTTTTGATTGACATGGTGATTGATTAGGATTTAGGAGATTATAAGTGCTGGTGGTAAGGGATATCGGCTCTGTGCTCCTTGAACACTCCAGTAACAGTGGGCTAGTAAATACAAATGCAAACTATATTCCATGCAGCCCTTCAGGAAATGCTCCCTGCAGTAGCCATTACAGCCATTCTCCAAAGCATTTTTAGAAACTCTTAATTTCTCCAGGGCTTTCAAATTGCCTGTTTAGGTTGTGCAGAGGCATTGTTCCAAGCATCTATAAAATACCACTGTGGCCCATGCAATGACCATATGGAGCTCCATAGCATTGTTTCATCCTAATTGCCCCCTTCTGCAAGTGTCGATTTCATTCAGGAGAATACAAGGACCAAGGGCAGAAAAGAAGAATGGATGAGACGAGAGCGGGGGCTGAGGGTGAGCAGAGCTGACATTCATCAGAGTTCTCCCGACAGATGGATGAGGATACTGTCGTACTACACTTTGTTCAGCAGATGAGCAGCACCACTCTCCCTGGATTTCATTTGGCCTTGCTGGTCTTGTTAGAGTGTTGCTTCTCTCTTCAACATCGCAGCCAAGGACCCTGACTCTTAATTTTAGCAGCTGAAGAGCTCCAGATCAATAACCATCAGTGTTTGGTTTTGGGCCGCTGCGCCGGTCAAATGGGGGGATTCCCCTTCCCTCCCTCCTCTACTGCTCCCCCACCTTTAAAGAAGGTGTCATTTAGTTTTGGCCAATTTCTCAGAAATCTTGTCATCTTGTCAGGTATACTGCTGTGATGTCTGAGAATTACACAATTGTTCTTCACGTAATTATTCTGCTGCTTTCAGCACATACAGTAGACACAATGATTGTTTTCATGTCCGGATATGTCAGAAGCACTATTGAAAATCTGTCTGTTTAGCAGAGGTGGAAGAAGTAATCAGATATTTCAAGTGAAAGTAGAATTACTGCATGGTAAACATACTCCCTCATGCGGTACCTTGGCTCTCAGCCTCCGAGGAGCACTGCACACTGCTGGGAATGCCTGATATTCAAACTGATCCACTGTTTGGAGCCAGAGAGGGTTTGAAACTTTAGTTGTCTAACCAAGGCAGCAGCAAGACACCAAAGCACTGCCGGACACTTACAAGCAACGGTGCTTTTGAAAAGGGGAAGCCCGAATGGATCTAGAGTTTAATGAAGAAGTGTGTAGGAAAACGCTCCACAATGGTTTTTACAGAAATACGACTGGACAGACTGGACTTTCAGCATTAGCCACCATGGTGATAGAACAGGACTTATTATTGGAACACTCAGATCATCTGTACAACTGGTAACTGAACTTTGTTAGGGAAAGAAAGGAGGATGGATTGTGTGTACAAGTAATCAAATGTATTTAAAATAGGCTATAATGATTTTTCTTTAAATCTTTTGACATTTTCTTGACATTTCATTAAGTAATATATTATTGATGCAGTTCTGCTAGAGATAAAGGATGTGGCTGCAGCGAAAGTGACTTTCTTGCTTTGAAATTGCATTAATTCTCGCTACATTAGATACCTCTCTGTGATGCAATGCTCCGTTATACTGCGTTTCTGTATAATATTGCTCAATACATTTTTTTGTCTCCCAACCTAAAACCCAAAGATTAAATCATGCGCACGAAGTGCTAGCCCTGTAGAGCCCAAATGTTGTGTTACAATACTTTAAGATTTTACAAGCATAAAAGCTTGACAATATTTTGGCAAATACATTTTGACCACTAATATAGAATATTATTATTAATAATATAAGTTATTTGTATTAACTGTGTTCTTTGCTTAAGCTGCTTTACAATACACTGAAATCAGTCAGTTGCAAAGCCAGCACCATGGAAATGAATATCAGCCTGTTTATCCTTTATCGTCAATTTAAAGAGCTACACTGAACAAAAATATAAATGCAACACTTTTGTTTTTGCTCCCATTTTTCATGAGATGAACTCAAAGATCTAAAACATTTTCTATATACACAAAATAACCATTTCTCTCAAATATTGTTCACAAATCTGAAAACATCTGTGATAGTGAGCACTTCTCCTTTGCCGAGATAATCTATCCCACCTCACAGGTGTGGCATATCAAGATGCTGATTAGACAGCATGATTATTGCACAGGTGTGCCTTAGGCTGGCCACAATAAAAGGCCACTCTGAAACGTGCAGTTTTGCTTTATTGGGGGGGTCTGGGGGAGTCCGAAAACCAGGAGTATCTGGTGTGACCACCATTTGCCTCACGCAGTGGAACACATCTCCTTCACATAGAGTTGATCAGGTTGTTGATTGTGGCCTGTGGAATGTTGGTCCACTCCTCTTCAATGGCTGTGCAAAGTTGCTGGATATTGGCAGGAACTGGAACACGCTGTCGTATACGCCGATCCAGAGCATCCCAAACATGCTCAATGGGTGACATGTCCGGTGAGTATGCTGGCCATGCAAGAACTGGGATGTTTTCAGCCTCCAGGAATTGTGTACAGATTCTTGCAACATGGGGCCGTGCATTATCATGCTGCAACATGAGGTGATGGTCGTGGATGAATGGCACAACAATGGGCCTCAGGATCTCGTCACGGTATCTCTGTGCATTCACAATGCCATCAATAAAATGCACCTGTGTTCGTCGTCCATAACATACGCCTGCCCATACCATAACCCCACCACCACCACGGGCCACTCGATTCACAACATTGACATCAGAAAACCGCTCTCCCACACGACGCCACACACGCTGTCTGCATCTGCCCTAAACAGTGAAAACCGGGATTTATCCGTGAAGAGAGCACCTCTCCAACGTACCAGACGCCATCGAATGTGAGCATTTGCCCACTCAAGTCGGTTACGACGACGAACCGGAGTCAGGTCGAGACCCTGATGAGGACGATGAGCATGCAGATGAGCTTCCCTGAGACGGTTTCTGACAGTTTGTGCAGAAATTCTTTGGTTATGCAAACCGATTGTTGCAGCAGCTGTCTGAGTGGCTGGTCTCAGACGATCTTGGAGGTGAACATGCTGGATGTGGAGGTCCTGGGCTGGTGTGGTGGTACACGTGGTCTGCGGTTGTGAGGCCGGTTGGATGTACTGCCAAATTCTCTGAAACGCCTTTGTAGACGGCTTATGGTTCAATTCACGGGCAACAGCTCTGGTGGACATTCCTGCTGTCAGCATGCCAATTGCACGCTCCCTCAAAACTTGCGACATCTGTGGCATTGTGCTGTGTGATAAAAGTGAACATTTAGAGTGGCCTTTTATTGTGGCCAGCCTTAGGCCCCGGCCACACGAGGACGAAAACGTCTAAACGCATAGGATTAACGCAAACGCAATCGCAAAAAAGCTTCCATCCACACATATTCACTGGATAGTGTCTGTCCACACAAGACAGCTCCGTTTAGCTCCAACCACTGGAGAAGCTGCAGTACATATGCAGGAGCCTGTACGTGGCGCTGTAACTTCCTCCACAAAAGCAGTGAAGAAGCATGGTTGTCATTGTGGCCCTTCTGTTTATTCTCGCAGTGGGGGTCGAGGGAACCGGGCAGAGTTTTTCGTGTGCTAAAGTTTAAATCTTCCGGACAAAATTATAAAAGTGCCGGTCAAAGGTCGTCTTTGTTATTTATTGAGCTTTAATACAAATGAATAATGACTCTATATAATATAATAATAAAATACACGGAGCCTCTCTTTTTCCTCCCTCTCTTCGGACAGAGTCAGTGTCTTTTCATGCAGCAGCTGAACAATATTTGAGAGAAATGGTTATTTTGTGTATATAGAAAATGTTTTAGATCTTTGAGTTCATCTCATGAAAAATGGGAGCAAAAACAAAAGTGTTGCATTTATATTTTTGTTCAGTGTAGTTTTGTTGTAGTGCTCAGATCGTCCCTGCCGCCGTTCTGTGAAAGACTGCGCTGTTCGTACGGATTTTGAATCTGCTCACAAAGACCTGCAGAGATCTTTGGAGCCGGCTGAATGTGCATGCTCTCATTTGAGGTGGTCAGGCTGGGTGTAGATCCCTGTGCAGCTTCCTCTCCCTTTTGTCCAGATTCCTCTTTCTGTGTTCTAAGCCTTTTCTGCTCCACTGCCAATACATGTGCATGTGTTAAAGATGGCTTCTGTTTCATCCTGAGGTGCTCTCCTGGGGGCAAATGTTCACCCCCACCTCTCCCTTCTCTTCTTGCTGGGGTAATTTGCAGAGGTAATCCACACATGGCTGGATACTCTCACCACAGCCTGGTAAAGGTAGATGGGATTAGGCTCATGGTGAAGGGTATTGGGCTCATTTCACAAGCCCCTTTTTTTTTACCAATTAAGATGAACTTGAGTTGTACTTGTACGCACTCTTATATCAGTACTTGTATCAAACGAACCAGCCCGCAGATGGCAACATGCACGCCTGGGTGAGCCGCTTTAATCCTGCGTTTTATTTTATTTTGGTCAATGTCAGCCAGAGGTTAACCTGGTTATAGAATGATTGCCTCACCCGGCTGTATTTATCTCACTTTACTCCACAAGCCCTGGAGATTGAGCTGAAGTACAGAGCCTATATTTAGTCTTTATTTAAGAAGATTGGTGGTGGCCACCGACAGACCGCTGCAGTCAGCCCGTGTTCACCGATGGTCAGCTGGATCAATACAACACAATTGGGTTTTCCAATCTGCGGTCTTTGGGAACGCAGCCACAGCACTTACAGGGTGAGCGCCTCTGATCAAATCTTCATCAGGATCTATTGACAGATTCATTTGAGCACCATCCTTCTACCTAACACTGTAAACTACACTGAAAGAAATCACACAAAACCCTCTTTAAAAAGTTTTCTGGCAGCTGATGGACAAGCATCTCACTCATTCACCAGCTAACACTGATTTTATTTGTATTTGCTTAATTTAAAGGTTTATGTTTTTTATTTTTTTCTTGCATGGGGTAGTAGTTGTTTAATTTACTGTCACCCCCTCACCCTTTGAAGCAAAGCTCTTCCAAGCTTCTAGAAAAAATATTCAATAAAGCAGCAAGCGAGAGATTTGCTTTTGAAAGCAAGGCCTTAAAGTGACCTGGCAGCAGATAAAGGGACTGTGTACATTTCCCAAATCTTTCATATTCATTTCTAAACAAGCTGCAGGGGTATTGAATATCACGCTAATGCACGGCGGTCACATGTGCATTTGTGAAATTCTTTGGACACTCCACCAGGCGCTTTTGATGTCCACGTTTTCTCCCTGTCTGAAGTGGAGCTGCTCTTAAGAAAGCCATAATCCTGGCGGTATTGCTGCGGCGAGCGCTCTGCTGGCAGAACCTTTGGCAGCGGCATGCGTGACTCCACTCATTTTCCCTGTTGTTGTTTTACCTGTTTTGTATTTTTGCTTGGCCCCCTTGACCCCCTTTCTCTGAATTCTCCAGAGAAAGAGAGAGACTATTGAAATGGGGGGGGGGGATTGGCTAAAGGTGGTTTCCCAGAGAGGAATGCCCAGTGAAGCCCCCCCTGGGAATTGAGTACGTCTCCTCATCACATTCTGCAGCTGCATTTAATAAACTGTAGGATTCAATTGGCCAGGCTTATTGACAGTAATGTTCATTATGAACCAAGAATCTTCTTTTTTTATACTCCATTCTATATTGAAAATGCGACATGAGGTTATCATCTTGAAATAAGTGAACACTTCTCCCAAATGTTGTAGTGTTCCTTTAATTCAGCTTCTCAAAGCAGACGTCTTCTTTTTTCCATCTCTGTTCTTCTTCCTCAAACTGTATACATCCCTCTTTCATCCTGCCTTCTATGTTCTCTCTCCCCCCCCCGTTCTGCCTCCCTCTCTGAGTAAGAGGGCTTCCTGCCTCCAGTGAAGTTATTCCTCAGTGATATGTCCCACTTAGGGACACATTGCTATTCACACAGGCTGTCACATAGAGCAGTGATTTTCAACCACTGTGCTGTGAGAGATCGGCAGGTGTGCCATGGGAAATTGTCCAATTTCAATGCATCTGTCCCCAAAAATATGATCTAGTCGCTGCAATTAATATCCAACACTGCTCCCAAGGTCCTAAGCAAGCTTAAAAGTCATCTCTCAACAAAACAAACAACCCTCATGGCTTTCTGAAAAAAAGGAGGTGTTACTGAAGTTTACAGCTAGAACAGTGGTGTAAGTATACAATGTACATCCCTTTACTGTAATGCAGCCTTTCCAACCAGGAGACACGCATGTGATACAACAATATCCAAAATATAAGAAGATATATAGACTCCTATCACAAAATCCATATTGTATTGATTCAGCACTAATCCACTACAGCAGTTTTTTTTTTAAATAAATAAACAAAGGACTTAGTGAACAAAGAAGAAACTAAAGCCCTAAATAAGTTGGCAGTTAGTGCACATGTTCGTCTATCTCTATACTACTCACCAAAGTTGTAATCTCTACTAAATGAAATGTCTACAGCTTTCACTTCTCTCTAATATTAAAATGATAATGAAGTACTGGTGAAAATGTACATATACATGAAAGGTATTGGATCTAAAGTTAACCGTTAGATTCCCAGGACCTCATGTTGTATATGTTTCTCTATTTCAGAGCTCTCAGATGTGGAACCCAATGTTTTTCTCAGGCCCTTCCTCGAGGTGGTCCCTCTGAGGACACCACTGGACCAATCACAGGCCTCGCCCTTACTTCTGTCAACAAATTCCTCTCCTACGGCCTTATAGGTAAGAAATGCTTTTCTTTTCTGGCCTTTCTCTTTCAATATTGTGTTTTGTATGCATGTTTATAGACCATATTGACCATTTTTAGGAAAATGCCAAGCCAAGTACTCGAGATTGCAAGCTTCTTAACTGGTGTTAGCTTAGTAAGTACGTTTTTTAATTAACAGTAAGTTCAAATCAATGTATATATCATCCTGGCACTCTCAAACGTGCTGAAGAATTTTCTGTTGTTTATGGTCGGATCAGTGTAGGAATGCCAGGAATGAATTTGTCATCATGGGTGCAGAAGCGGGCTGGTTCTGGCGTACAGTCAGGACTCCCTGTCCCCATTAGCCTCATCATGGAAGTATGGCCCAGTGTCTGCCAGTTGTTTTGTTAAGTATGAAATGAGCATGCACCACCAGATGTTGGTCTAAATAGCAGGGGTGGACTGAATGTTACAATGCTGTCAACAGAAACAGCTGCAGCCATTGCTTAGCTAACTGAGCGTTTGAGCTTACAGGAATACTGGACATTACTACAGTGATGGTGATAGGTGCACAGCCCTTGTTCTGACGCATTCAAATCCAAAATAAATCACATCTCAGCATATTTGTATCCAGTTGACATACCCTACTTATTCCCTGGACTCATTTTAGAAGTGTGTGTTTGTGTGACACCGTATCCTAGATTTCCTAAACTTGGCTGTAATTTCCTCTGGGCAACAATCGGCAACAGCTGATCTGCTCTGAGCACATCCACACACCATTAGCTTTCTGTCTCTCATTCACACACTCTCACCAGGCCACACATTACGACTCTTTAAAAATTCCCAGCTGACCTTCGGCATCTTCACATGGTGGGCTACTGCAAGCTGGGGTCCTCATAACATTTGCATTTTTGGGTCCTTTTAAACAGTTCCTACGTTTTTACTACGTTGAAGTGAGCAAAAATAGACCTTAGGATTTAATGTTGGAACTGAGCTTTCTTTAAAAAGAGAAAAGCCAAGCGTGTATATGTGAAACCATTTCTGGAACAAATGGGCTTCTGCCTGCCAAGGCTCGCACAGATGTACACACAATATGTGTTCAAAGATCACCTCACAAATGGCCCCCTGTGTCCCAGAGCCTCTGTCTGTCACTCCAGACCTGACATCAGCTCCCTTAATCCCCCCCCCCCCACCCCGACGCCATCGCTCCCCCAGCAGCAGATCATCAGCATTGTTCCAAGGGCCGCACCATTGTGCCACTGCACGCTCGCTCTCAAGCACAGCTCCTGTTGTTTTAAGAAGAAGAAATAGTCGGTAGTTTGAGAACTGTATTAACAGTCTGACTTTAGTTGCTGAAACAGTACAGACGGTTAACACCCCCTCTTCTCTTGTTTAACTTAGCCATGCATCCGTTTCTTTGGTAGTGTGGGAGGGATATGATGTGATATTTAATGCAAGTTCAAAGAGAATTGAAACCCGATCTGAAGCATGTGTCAGAGACTCCGGAGGAGATCACAGATATCGTTCCTCATGAGAGCACAGTGACTGGGTTCAGCATTTACACCAAGCAGTATTTCATATATATATATATATAATATATATATATTATATGTGTGTGTATATGTATATATATATATATATACATGTGTGTATATATATATATATATATATATATAGCTGCAAAATATTAGATGGCTTTCCAAATAGTTGTTCTATTGAAATTGTGCTTCTTTTTTAATGCCCAGTGAACATTTTGATCGTGTAAAAGTACTTGCAAAATGTTTAATACAGCGTATTCATTTATAAATATATATACTTATAAATAAATACACTCTATTGTACTTTGCGAGTGTACTGTACGTCAACTACATCATTTAACACCACCTAAGCAAAAAAAACAACAGTAGAAAAATAGAACTGTTAACTAACAGTAACATGTGATTATTTGATTTGATCAGCACGAGTTCCCCGTACTGTAGTTAAAAATTAGTACAAATATTAATAATAATATCAACATGAATTTTAAACATTTAGAAAATAAATCCAGACCTTGATGCTTCACGGACTGTCTGAAATGTACTTACTGTATTCATCAGTACATTGTTTTAGCTAATATCCTATCTGAAGTCAGGATGTAGAAACTGCGCTGCCTTCAGGGCAGCTGGGACATATTATGTTAAATAGACTGAAAGAACAGCAGCACTGGTTTGTCAAGTACTGCCATCTCCTGGCTAGGAATAAATACAAAAAAAGTTTGCACGACTCGAAAATGTTTCAATTTTCTTGGCATTATGTTTACATGTGATCCTCCACTCTGTAATCCATTTGTTTGATGTATCTTTAGTAAGACTGAAGCTGTGTGCTTCTTAAAGGATATCACTGTTTCATTATGATACTTGCTGAATGATTGTAGGCTTAAGGTGTAGGATAGAGTGTGTTGATGTTGATGCTCAGCAGGTTTTAACACATCACTATCACCCCCCCTCTAATCTGCAGGGAGATCTGCCTCCAGCAGGCCGCTGCAGTGTTCCAAATGATCCTGGGTGTTGTGTTGAATATGATCCTCCCTTAAGTGTGTCACCCTGAGCAGGATCCCCTGCCCCATCCTCTTTTTAAATGTTTCGCTTGTCTAGGGCATAACAGAAAGAGGGAGGCAATTATTTCCAACAACAACCCACTCATTCCGCTCACTCCTTTATTTACTTTGAGGTTATTCCTCACATTCTGTGGCATGGAGAAAGCAGTAACTAAGCCTTGTTGCTGACAGTTACCCAGATCTCTGCTCTATCCTCTCTCTCCCACTGCTCATCTCTCCCTCCGTGGTTGTCCTCCTCCCCCTTTTCCCCCTGCCCAGTAGAGTCAGCAAAGCCCCTCACTGTGCTGGAGCATCCATGGTCAGTAGCCCACAGAGGGCTCAGCGCGGGGCTCAGCTCAGGCTTAAACTGCAGCCACTGGCAGAAGTGATGAGCTTACAGTACAGCTGTGGCCTGCCTTTCATTTGAGGGGTAAAAACATTGTTATTCTTCAATGAAATGGATGTCATAAGAAAAGAAAGGAGTGTGTATTTCTCATTACCGTCAACATAACACGTAGTTCAACAAAAAAAGGAGCATCACCTATTTCTCGAAATCCTTGAAATCAAATGAATATGACGCGGTGAGCATGGTAAAAGTGAAGGGGAAATCAAATGGTTTACAGAGTAGAAAGATTCAGAGTGAGGAAAATGTCTGACGTGGAAAATAACCCAATGATTTGATTGATTGAAGGTTGATTTGGCCTTTTACTTCCCAATTTGGGAAAATGATGGTCACATTTTGAAATTCAATGTACAAGCATAACAACATTTCTTAAAAATAGAATAGAAATCAAAATACACATTGAAAATGAAAAAACAATCCAAACACTATAAAACATACAGAAAATCATTTAATACTCTCTCATCTACTAAGCATATAGCATAGTGTACTGTATGCATCAATACATTGTGAACAGTAGCTTTTGTTAAATTAAAAGTAAAATGTATCCAGTGAAATCACTCAGTTTACTGGTCAGGTCAACTCCCAGGTACTCTGAAGATTTGACAATCTCCTTCTCCACTCCCTGGAGGCTCACCGGTGCAGGTTTCCTCTGCATTGATCTGGGGGCCACAAAGCCGGTCAGTTCTCTGTGCTCTCTTTGCTCACCTTCTGCTGAGGACTGAAGAGCAGTCGGAGAACCTTTACAGGTGGCACTTAGCTGAATTGTATGTGAAGTTTGTAGTGTAAAGGGTGAAGAGGGAGGAGCCCCCATGCTGCAAACAAACATGTTAGACTCACAGTCCCGTATTCTCACATTCTGTGGTTGGTTGGCGACGGAGACCAGGATCCATGCTGTGAGTTGGTGCTCAGACTGGTCCCTCATAATCATGGGCTGCAGCCTTTTCTTAACACTGATTGCGGTTTTCTATACATTGCTTATACTTTTTGTTTGGTCATTAACTACAATCTAGGAGTTGGTAATGCACTAAATAATACTCAACCCATTCATGTTTTCTTCCAGCACCCTTCTGTTCTGTGCAACCCACTAAGAGCAATATAAACCAGAGTCAATATCCTTTTATGTGAACACATACTTAACACAACTGATTCTGAAAGTAGTTCTTTTTTTTCTTTACTTTTAAAGGGGACCTATCATGCAAAATTCACTTTTTGATATCTTTTATACACAAATGTGTCCCCGATGAGTCAGGGAACTCACAAAGTCTCAGAAAACAAAACCCTCTCTTTTTCTCCGTGCCCAAATCTCTGAAAACGAGGGAACAACGGAGCTGATCCAGATTTGCAATCGTCATATCGGACGGTGGACCCAGGCCCTATCAGAAACGTCGTTATCACAATCAATGCTCGATGTGTTTTGGACTTAATATGGTCTTTGTTTACATTAGCAAGGTTAGATAACACTCAGAGCTAACCTGTACTGGGGAGAGTATGTGTAAAGAAGCAGGATATAAAAAGGAACTCACCTTGTGGTAAACCTGAGAGAGAAAGCCTTTGAGCTCCATACTGTTTCAGAAATAATCCTTGATGTGGTTTTGGCGGTTCATCACCGCAGCATTTATTTTAGACAGTATCTGCCGGGTCCCACATGAGCAGGCATAAACTCGGCCCCCTCTTTAAAAAAAAAAGAAGCTTTATACCCCCCGAATCAGCACTTATTCGGAACAGGAAGCAGAGTCCTGCACGGGTCTGATTTTCAAGACCCGCTCCCGCCCCGCGACGTGCAATACCGAACCCGCCACCCACACATATTGCCAATTACTCCCGCAGCCGACCCGACCCATCGGCACAAGATCCGCAAACCGACCCGAACCCGCATATCCTATGACAGTGGTTCCCAACCTTTTTTGTCTTGTGTACCCCCTGAGCCTTTTGTCATACCATGAGTACCCCCTCACTCATACGTGCTGATTATTGAATGAAAATAACTTTATTTCATCTCCTTAATTTGAACATCTAATTCTCAGGCATTTTCTTAATTTTAACTTAAATCACTCAATAAAAATGAATATGTTGCCTTGAAAATAAATAATATAATCAAATAAATACATATGAAATCAAAATAATCAACTTATCTTTGCTATATATATATATTGTAACATTTAGGCTTAAACCATGGAGCCCCTTTGAATAAGTCCCCTTTAAACAGGCATTTAAACTTTAATTCAGGAACAAAAACTTAGCAAAATAATATCCAGAATCAGTATAGGCCTAGCAGTTTCTTTTCACCAGTCATTTACAACTTTTTTTGGGAGGGGTTAAGCACAGTTAGTATATGTTTATAAAACGGACAAGTCAAATCAAGCAATCTGATGTTTCTTAGCCGTGATATAATGAGCGTATATCCGGGGAATAGTTGTTGTTACTTTTCACAAATCAGTATCCCTCCGCGTCTGAGAACCGTTATAAAATCCTAAACTAAACTTTATATAGTAAACTAACTAACTAACTAACTAACTAACTAACTAAGCTTAAGATGGAAACATTTAAGGTTAACTTCGACCTCCGGGGTGGGCTTTCTATGGAGGAATGGATTGAGAAGTGCGTATCTCCAGAAAAAAAAGCACCTAAACGACGACATTCGCTATCTGTTATTGTTGTTGCATAGCAACCACCTCACACTATGTGCAGAAGGCAACGGAGGGACGATTTTATTTTATTCCCGGGCTGATTTTTAGTCCCAGTCCGCCACTGAACGTAGCTATTATGTAAGGTAGTTGTAAATCAAACAATTGCAGTACATGCTATGTTATAAAGCTGTGGAGGGCGGAAGTTTATCAACCAAAGAGTAACCGCCCTTACGGGATGCTGTAATAAGAAAAGCGAACGCACCCGCAAGGACACCTGGCCTCCTATTGGTTGAGGGATTTTGACAGGATTGTTGCACAAAAGTTTCGAGCGCACACAGAATAAATCTGAGAGCAGAACAAATCTGTAAACAGCAATATATCTGAGTGCAAGCGTACAGTTTGAGCAGAAGCAGAGCAAATCTAAGTGCCAGCAGGCACTATTTGAGTGCCTCTGGACAGGGTTTGAGGGAAATAAATACATAAAGTATGCTCTCAAATTTAAATACCACACTCTTGAATAAAGATAGGGAATAACCCCCATAGTTTATGTCCGACGCAAGGAAGGACAGGAGCTGCGCTTCTCCACTCACATCTGTCATTTCATCCAGCTGCAAAGCGAACTGACCGGCTAGTTTTATTTTGTTCACCACTTTTCCAATTATATTAACAGACATATCATTGATCCGACGGGATACGGTGTTATTCGACAGGGGAACTTTCTTGAGTGCTTCGGCTGCTATCATAATTTCGGCCAACGCAGTCGCTGCAGGGAGAATGAGCTCCTCAACAAGAGAGTGAGGTTTTTTTATTTAGCCACAAGCAGGGACACGGCGTAAAATGCCTCGAGTGATTTCATTGACACATTCGTGGCTTTCATCATTACTGTCTGGCTCGACTTAAATTCCGACAGCTTTCGTCTGTAAAATTATTCACTTTTATCGACACTTCCCGAGTGTTTGGTGCTCTGGTGTCTCTGTAAATGCGCTGGCTTCATCGCACTATTAGCCAGGACCTCGCCGCAAAAGAAGCACTGAAGCTGCGGTGGGTCCGCAGAAGTATAAATGAATCCAAATAATATATATGTTTCACTGTACTGCCTTGGTTTCAGTTTGGCCTCTTTCTTACGTTTCTCGGCGGGCTCCTCTGAACCCTGGCCTCAATCCAGAGCAAGCGGACGTTTCAGCCATTTATCTATAGCGCAGACCTACCAGTATTTTTCTGGCTGCAGGTAAGCAGCTGTTTCCATTGTGGGATTTTGGCGCGGTTGTGCCACAGACTATTGTCTCCCTAGGGAAACAAATAATTTTTGACGGGATTTTTTTTTTTTTACTTGTCACCTTGGAATTCCACGTACCCCCTACAGGTCCCTCGCGTACCACTAGGGGTACGCGTACCCCCGGTTGGGAAACACTGTCCTATGAGCAGTGAAAACATGCAGTTGTGTATTTGGCTCAAAAGCGTGGGATGTTGGTTATTGTCTCCATCTAGGATGACACCAAAAGCCTCCCAGATGTTGGATTTCGCTCTTGAGGAAGAGTTATTGACAATGCTGTATTCTCCGCTAGAGAGCTTCACCTCAGCCATTTCGAATGTGGCGTGCTCAGCAGCAGATTGATGCTGCAGAGGTTAGGATTATGCGCGGTCCCGTGGGGGAGAGGTCTGATGATATAAACATTCAATTATAATTAATTTAATATATTTATTATCCCAACACCCGCGACCCGACCCGCACCTTATTTGTTTTACCCAGAACCAAACCCGTTTTTCTTTTTTGAAAAAATACCACCCGCGAATCACTTTTTTTGCGGGTTTCGACGGGCTTCCTGTTACTAAGTGCTGATTCGGGGGGAAAACCCGCAGGTACTCGACCCGATGCAGGACTCTGACAGGAAGTGAACTAGAGGCATGGCTAAAACGGGTGATCTGTTTGTATTTTGAACAAAACACTTTTTTTTCACTTTTTATATATCTGAGACCTATGCTATTGTCTAAACATTGCATGATAGGTGACCTTTAATGTTGCCTTTTTCTTGGATTTGTTTTGGGAACCTAACACATACTAGGGAATATGTTGGTTGCTCAGTCTTGTGAAAAGTAAATGCAAGATCACCAGCACTTGCTCTCAAGACCACAAAATCCTATGTTCGCGTACCATGCATTTACTGATGTGCACTCTGTGTAGCTAAGATGAGAGCAGGGCAGCCTGTCTGAAAGGTGATCTAGTGCTATTCAGAAGATGAACAGGTGAACAAACTCATTTCTTATCTGGAGATGGAAAAGCAGCGGTCTCTTTGTTTGGTTTCTAAAGATGTATTGGTCCTTATGCAGAGTGCAGCCTGAGAGCTTTGTGTGTGTGTCTGTCTTTCCCTCACGCCACCACTGTGACCAGAGTTTGATATTACTTTAACTGCTTTGTGTGGCAGCTGGTTCAAACCCCTATTGACTTTGCCCACATACCCTCAGGCACAAACACACACTCATGTAGAGACTCTCCTTTCCTCAATGTTATTTTAACAATGCCCCCCCCCACACCCTTATTTTTGACGCCGCTTGTATAGACTGTGTGCCAAGAGAAGGATTAGTGTTTTATATCACTTCTGACATTCTGCTGGATCCCCCTGTGGCTCCAGTTTCTGTGTGTGGACATTGGATGATTTCAGCACAACTTCCACGCTTGTTGTCGCCCTTGCCTCTGGAGGGATGTTGGCATTGCTGTGTCTAAACGGCCTCAATACTCCAATTCTTAGCCATCAACCGGCTTCTCACTTACAGTCACTGACTTTCTGCACTCAAAGTCTTCACAGCAGCTGCCAACTTGTCACAAACATTTGCTAAGAGGGCAGTTTCCTAACAAATCACGTTACAAAGTTATGTTTTTAGGTAATCACATGCTCAAACAGAAAGCTTCAGTGTCCCCTTAAACCCAGAGCTGCCCATCTTGTCCACATGTAGAGACGTAGCATGGCTGCATTACTTGGAAATTAATCATCTTTTTATCCAACTCTGCCCCCCCCTCCCCCCCTGTGCTTATTAGTTAATGAATTGCTGCTCCTGAGTGCGATGGGAAAGGAAAACAGGCTGTCTCCAGGAGGCAGCCGCTCGGGTTTCAAAAACACAGGCTCCTGTTGCTCTGACAGCCAATTTGTCCCAGCCTGCCTCACACAAAAGGCCACATCTGGTCATTATAGGTCACGGATGAAGGACAATGTGGAGAGGCCAAACCAGATTTGTTTGGTTTATTAATGAGTTGTGCTGCTGGAGCTGTGATCTTGGAGTTTACTTAAAATCTCAGACAACTTTTAAATGACTGCTGGATTGGTGACTCATTATCACCTATTAACTTAAATTGGGAAAGAGATGTGTGTAAATCAGCAGATGATTGTTTTACTAAATCAACTACCCAGTACTAACACTTTTATAACCCTTATTTGAATCATTAGGGTCTGAAAGTCATTAAACGAGGCAGGGCTTAAGGGAAAACTCAAGTGTGCACGCTCTATGTGCTCTATGTCCTTCCATCCAGCCTGTATCAAGTTCTCTTTATACATCCATGGTAATTCTCAGCTATACAGCGTGCCATGTAACTGTACTGGGCTGATCATAAAACTTAAGCTCAGTTCAAGATAAAACGGAACTAATAATGTCACGGTGTGGAAAGAGGACACTGACAGAACAGCTCTGTAAACACAGCCTTCAGGTGTTGTTGTTTGAAAGCCCTGTTTTATTCTATTTACCCTTAATCGTGCCATAGAGGGGAAACGTACATTGTGCATTTGACCCATCCTAGTGTTAGCAGCAGTGGGCTGCCATTATGTACGGCGCCCGGGGAGCAGTGTGGGGAACGGTACCTTGCTCAGGGACACCTCGTAGCACTTGGTCTTTCGGGGACTTGAACCGGTGACCTTCCGGTTCCCAAGCCATGGACTTCGCCACCAGCGCCCTATATATCTTCTTTTTCAACTTTCATCTAATAAATAAATAAATGCTTTCCAGAGGTGTTCAATGGAGCCTTTTGAAAATTAAAAAGGAATATAACCTTGAAACACATTCCCAAACTAATCCAAGAACCTTTTCTGAGTCAGCCTTTAGATAAACGTGTGTTTCTTGTGTGTTTGCAGATGCTAACCATGAAGCAGCAGCAGAGGCCATAGAGAACATGGCTGACGCAGTCACACACGCTCGCTTTGTGGGAACCGACCCTGCCAGCGATGAAGTGGTCCTTATGAAAATTCTGCAGGTACGACATGTTTCCTCATTGGAGCCTCAGTTGTCTGCACCAACCTGATGGAGCCCAGCTCATAAGGTTGTCTCAATCCAGCCTTCCAATAAAAATTGAGTTTTTTGTCATAAGGTAAGTTTCTATTATGTTTAATTAAGAATGTGAGAGAGAAGTGTACATTTATTTTCATGGTAATTCAATGGCTTTCCTGCGGCCCTACAACATACGTGTAGTTGGAACACAAGTAAAAACAATGCTTTCTTATTTTCTTGGCTCTGTAGGTCTTATTTCAGAAATGCTCCTGTAAGGACACATGTACAACGTAGTATATGTTTACTGTTTACAGAGTATATATATTAGGAGATATACACATTTGGATCAGATTTCAACTGGAACCTGTGCCGTTTGAAGTTTTGGGTTTAGTAGTTATTGTGATTATATGCTACAACAAGAGTAGATACTACTGCTGCAGATAGGAGATAAGTGCTGAAGTGCAGACAGTATAAGCACCATTTATTTTCTACACACCAAATACTCATTTAAACCTGATGAGCATAATATTTCTTCTTTAAAAGAAGGCAAAACAACATTGTGTGTTACTGTTTTATTATCATTTTAGTTTTATTATAAAGTATCTTTAAAGTTTGCCTATGGTAGCATACATTGTGGTGTTCATATATTCTACTTATGTTCATAAATCCCAGCATTTGCTTTGGCAGTGATGCTTATGCTGAGTATGAATGAGTGCTGTGGAGCTCTGTGCTGTGAACAGTATGTGTCTGTGCCGATGTGGCAGAGCGAACTTTGATTCCTCCACAGTGTGTGTTTGATGACATTGGTGTGATGCTGTGTTTCAGGTCCTCAGGACTCTGCTGCTCACACCGGTCGGAGCCCATCTGACCAACGAGTCGGTTTGTGAGATCATGCAGTCCTGCTTCAGGATCTGCTTTGAGATGCGTCTGAGTGGTGAGCAGCAACACACACTCATCCACATCCATTTCTGCTGCGTGTCCTTTCAGGGAGAGCTGATGTTAGATTGTATGCTTCAGTTACAACCACATCAACGCATGCTACACACTTTGTTTAGTAACTTCTATGTTTTGTATGTATAAGCTTCTTCTGTATTTATTTATTTAGTTTTTGACCATCATGTTACAACAGTGGTTACAAACTTGGGGGGTCAGGACCTCCAAATGGGCCAATATTAATAGTAACGTGAATGAGATGAGGAATGGCATAGAAATATAATCAGGAAAATGCTCTGTGGAACAAAAGGTTTTTGCCAGACTTCTCTAGAACCATTTATATTGTATTGTAAAATACTGAATGCTTTCACCCATCGTGCCTTTGAAATGTTTTAAATTCAACAATCAGATGGTCAAATACATCAGTTCATTCTAGCAGTAACAAATATAATTACATCGTTCTTGTTTTTCTTATACTATAATGATACTATTTTGTATTCAGAAATAAATGAAACACTCATCTTTTAAGAGTTGTGACTTCTCTTGCTCCTGCTCTCTCAGCTTTCGTTGGGACTAGTTATTTAGTTTAAAATGTCCCTTTCTCTGCTTTGCTTGCTCCTCTTTTTCCTGCAGCTTGCTTCTAATGTCTGTTTCTTCTCTGTGTTTGCAGAGCTCCTCAGGAAATCAGCTGAACACACACTGGTTGACATGGTGCAGCTACTGTTCTCTAGGTAAGGCCAGTGGTTGATGAAGATGGGTGCAGCATTAGGTTTAACGTTTGAATGCTGACGTGTGTAGGATTCCCATTGGTTCCTTCTGATGGACTGTCTGAGTGAACTATGTCATTCAAGCAAAAACAATACTTCTAGAGTTTAACATTGGATGCTGCTTTGGTGTTTCTATCTTGAACAACGAGTAAAGAGTGGTTTCAAATCCCAACTCTTAAGTTACCTCTCCACAGAGGAAGAGCAGGCGGACTGCTGCTGCGTTCTTCATCACCTCTGGATTACACATCATCAGTTTCCTGCATATATCTGTCTCTCAGGCCTCATTATTCCCATGAAGATCATGAATTTCATTTTGCTCTGTGCACAGGGTCAATGGGCCACTGATTCACTAATGCCATAACATGATTTTTCCTTTGGCATTTAGCATAAGGGCTCCTCTCTCCCCATCACCCCCCCACGCAGCAGCCAGTCCAGATGCATCAGAGTGCCAGTCACATTCAGTCACAGACAAGGGGATGAGCCAATTGAGCTGCACAACACATGATCTGCATACAGATGAAGCTACAGCTCCCAGCCCCATACATACTAAGAAGCACACACGCTTGCACGCACACACACAGACACACACACGCACTCACACACACACACACACACACACACACACACACACACACACACACACACTCACACATACAGAATTAGCATTGCCAGCGATACCAGACAGAAGCAATCAGGAAAATCTGCTACAAAAAAATCTTCCTGCTGATCTGAATGTGAAGGAGCACACCTGCAGAACAAACAGAGCTCAAAATATAGTTCTGGTGTTATTCACCTGCTCTCGGCAGACGGCATGTCTCATGACTATTTGACACAAGATTTGTCACAAAGTGATGGATAATCTTCCCTCCAGTAAAGTCCAGTGTTGGTTTTTGCCAAGCTTGTCGCCATGCGCAAACGCTCCCTCCAAGCATTCTCGGCCTGTTTTCATTTACAGGGAGGACTCTCGTATGGCACCTTGTTATCATGACTTTAAAAGGTTTTACTGCGCAAGCATGGCAACAGAGAAGCACGGTCGTAAACAGAGGCTCCCTGTACCACATATTGAAATGTAGTGTTGGCCTTGTATTACTTCCTTCTGATACTGCTCACACACACAGACACCACATCTAATTTCCCTCCAGTTCTACTCCCAGCCCCCACTTTGCCTCAGACCCTGGATAATAGAGATGTGAGAGGGTCTGCACTGCCCCACCCCCCATCAGGGAGTGATGAACAGTTCTCCTCAGGAGTCTAAGATTGCCTGCTGAAAGTATTAGGCATGTTAATCTGTTGGACCCACAGATCATCCAATAATCGCGCTCGCAAGACAACACTCTATTAACGCCCAGTTAATGGGGGGGGGGGGGGGGGGGCGCAGGCCCCTCTTATTTGTTGTGTTTGTCTGTGTGTATGTGTGCGTGACAGCTAGTGACATCTCATTTTCATGCAAAGCGTTAAAGTCCACAGAAGCTAGTGACACACACACACACACACACACACAGAGAAATTCCCACCCTGATATTGCCTTTTCAGAAGCACTCAGCCTAAAACAAGTTCCACATTCCTTTTGGATCAATTGTTTCTTTTGTTTTTTGTTATAAATCTCAATCTTGATGGAATTTCAGAAGCTTGTCATTTTTCACTATTTGCTGACAATATACAGTATAGACCAAAAGATTTATTGATTCATACTTAAAATAATGAATCATAGTTACTGGCTTTGAGTTCCCTAGTATGGGTCCAGACTGACCGACACAAAGAAACCAAATACATAGTGCTAAACAAATCATATCTAAAAGCTTGTGAATAACAGGCTAAGCTTTATATGCAGTTGGATTCAAATGAACAATGATGAACACTCTAAAACTAAAACTAAAGCCAAAGCCAGAATAGTTAAGCATTCAGGTAACTATTCATTTCACATCCAATTCTGAAAAGTCACCTGATGAGTTGAGCCTCACTACATTTCAACATGTGTCTGCTTCACCACCTCATGCTCTGTGAGGTTCACCTGCTCAGTTGGGTTTTGTTTTAGTTCTGATGGAAATGTGCGCTGCATACATTATTTATTTTTCTCCATCATGGAATATGGACCTTTTTTAAACTCATCATCTGAACCATGAATTACAAAATAAATGTTTACCTGCAAGTTCTTGATATTCAATTTCCTGTATCTACAAGAAGAAGCCTTTCCCAAACATGGTCTCAACTGAACTATGTGTCGTTTCTTCCAGACTACCACAGTTCAAAGAGGAGGCCAAGAGTTACGTTGGTGCCAACATGAAGAAGGTAACGAACTGTAATGTTTCATTTGTATTTCATCTGCTAGCTATTATTGTTCCCTTATTCACAATTTCCAGTCTTGGTTTATCTCACTGTCATTGTGTTGTTTTTAAGTTTTCTGTCTTTTTATTGTTATCCAGGAAATAGCATGTTAGCTGAACATGTTAAAAAAAACCAAGAGCACCAATTATTCCTGCACATTTAATCTGTCGGTTAAATGACAAACATTCATGCAACAAAATAATTAGCTTTCAAAATCTGGATAAACTTTTAATCGGCCAGTTCTAATGATCCTATTCCTGTCATCTGTTCCTAAACACGCAGTATCCTCTAATCTCATTTCTCTCCTTTTATTTACATTTGGAAACTTTGAGTTGTTTTGGTTTGAGCTGCCCATTTCTCTGCCTGTTTTCCTTTCCACAGACCTATCCTCTTTCCTTAGGGTCTTATCTATACAGGGGTTGACTTATAAGTGGGATGTATGGGTGGGATTTGGGTTGCTATTCAACTTTTCAATGTTTTCACGCACATTTTGAATGCCTTTTTAAATCATCACTGAATCAATTCCCTTTAAGCTTTTTACCATGACACATTTTAGTTGCTCTCAACTAATGAAAGTCGGAACTTTGAGATTTAAAAATATCCTTAACCTCTTAAGCCCTGAGCCTGTTTTTCAGGTTTCAGGCTCGAAAATGCCACTAACACAACAAAGACTATATCTTCACTTCTAAAAGGGGTAAATTAATAATCCTTTCTCTCAAATCAAGGTTACATCTGTGAGTTGGATGTAGAAGTGTCAGAATCAATATAGATGTTTTTATTTTAAAGTAAATTCAGATGGAACATAGTAAAAACATGTAAATTCTAATGTCCGCCTAAAAGAAACCCATTACCTATAGTGAAAACCACCCTTGAATGATGGGTTAGTAGACTAAAAGCTTTAGGAATCCAAACTATAACGTATAATAAGTACCCTGTATCAAGATTGATGCAAAACAAGTGAAATTTGACCTTTTTACAGAGGTTTAGAAAAATAAAGTCCAGGCGGACTCACCTCTGGGTAATTTGAGAGCCATCAGTTCCATTTGAACCTTTTCACTGTAAAAATAATTGTATTACTTTGAATTATCACTATAGGTATTCATTCCATCCAAATACAACTGTTGTGAAAAAAAAAACATAAAAAAATAAAAACATACTCTGTTATCCTCTTAGGCATCACGGACCCGAAATCGCGTCATTTGCAGGAAACAACGTCTAAGGAACCTTAATATTTAATAAACTATGAATATTTTATATCCATATAACGGGAAAAAACTCATTTAACTGATCTTTTTCATTTATCTTTTCAAAAAAAACACACAATGCTAACAGTGAGCCTCTGAATTAGCTCCGAGCGAAAAATGCTAACCTATTACTGCACCGAAAATCACTCCGAGCTCCCTTATTACTTATCCTAGCTCCACATCCAACACATTGTTTATGATCGTAAAGACACTGAAAGATACAAACTTGCCAGGTTATCAACAAAAACGTACATCAAAACAAGTGGCGCTAGGTACTAACATGCGCTAGGCTAATGGCTTACCTTCCTCTTTGTCTGGTCTAAACTGGTCTTCAATGGCATTAAAATGATAAAAAACGATGATGTAGTTAGTCCATAGGTTAATATCCAATGGGGCTGTGTCCCCTTTGAAATGTTCTGATAATCTATAAGCAATAAAACTGCAATTCCGTTATCTGCTGTCCGCTCTGTGCTCCGTCTGCTCTGAGTCCCAGCAATTCCTGCTTCCTGCTTCCTTCCGTAGTAAACAATAAGTAAAGTCTGCTGTGTAATGTACTTACGCTGGCTGGCATTCTTTATACTTTACGCAGGACCATATCTCTGGAACCCATTGGTCGATTTGGGTGATTTACACCTTTTTCTTAACCATTACATCCAATAGAATCGATGGGCAGTTCCCAAATCCACGTAAACATTACCATTGCGGACGTAATAGAGAAGCAAACGAAGCATATCTGAAAGTACAAGCCTGGACGGCAAAACTTTATACCCTGTATATTGTCATAAATATGATGATGGATTATCAGTAAAAAATTCTACGTGACACAAAGACATTGAATTAACCTTGAGCGGCAACCAATTTTTCCGCAATACCGTTGAAAAAGTAGCGAAGGGCGCTCGCTGAAATGCATGCTGGGGTACCAGCGCCAAGTGTAGTAGCAGTAGTAGAACATGTGAAGCTGAATGTAAAGATGGACACTTAAGAAAATGAGACTGGAGATGGAGATATCACACACTAGAAGAACTTGTGCCGAGAAGAGCTGTGTCTGTCGTTTGGAGGTTTTTTGGATTAAAGAAATCTGACGTGGATCAAACAAACATTGATTACAAAAATGGTGTGGAACTAAAATTAGTCCCAGAGGAGGTAACACAACTAATTTACTCCACCACCTCAAAAGAAAGTACTTATTGTAGTACGAAGAATGAATGAAAATACGATGTGCTTCAACAAGCAACACCGGTGTTTAAAGCAAAGTCGAGTCAAGTGTGGCTTGAAGACGCATTTGTTCGGGGGACTGCCTATGATAGGAAAAACGTTTACATTTAAATACATTTCCAATCATTGAAAAATAACTACCATGATATACCACGATACCATTATTATTTTGAAGAATACCGTGATAAAGTCCCTTAAATCCGTGGACTAATACTATTCATTGCATAGGTGTGGCATAATGCACTAAATCCAAAAGGGAACCTCTGCCCACTGTGACTGTTATGTGGGGCAGTTAAAACCAGCTTTATGCATGAAATGGTAAAAGATTGATCATAAATGTAACTCTTTTACTGCATGCCAGCAGTGTTGATTTCGTCAACGAAAACGATGACGAAAAATGTTCGCCAACAACCTTTTTTACATGACTAAGACAAGACGATGACGAGCTAAAAATAGATTCTTGATGAAAACTTTGACAAAATGTATATTTAGTTTTCGTTGACGAGACGGGACTAAGGTGTTAATGCTGGACTATCGGACATTCAAAATGCAGGGTATTTCCCCCCAATTGTCCGTCTTGTCTGTCAAAATGCATCTTACGTTTCTAACTTGCAATATCATTATTTCCGCTCTCTTCACTCCAGAAGAGCGTTCTATTTCGTATATGGCTTCAACCTCTAAGGCTATCGCTATTGGGTAATCCCCCTGCACACCCGCGCAGCACTGAAACACTTGTAGTCCACGCCCACCCGCAAAGTGGGCCCCACCCTCGGGCTCCCTTCCGGTATAAATAGGAAGGAGGCCCGACAATCTGCTCCCTCTTTTCTTCAGCACCTCGTTACTGAAGCACAAGAGACACTTCAATTGCAGAGTAACATGAGTAACAATTGTGTGAGAGATTGTCCCTCATGTGGCTCTGGGTTCATAATGGGTTATGACCAGCACACAGTATGCAAATCCTGCCTGGGTTCAGAGCACGCATACGCGGCTCTAAACCAGCAGGTAGCATGCACACACTGTGCCCGTCTCCCCTCGGGCGACAGGAAGCGGAGAGCGGACGCTCTCGCTGCTGTGGCCGAAGAGGACGATTGGCCCGTCCAGGTTTACGAGCCCGCGGACGGGGGCCGAGTGTCCCTGGGGCAGAGTGCCGGGCAGGAATCTGACAACTCCTACCCCGCCTCCCTCCACGGTTCACCGTTCGGTTCTCCCCTCCCTCCTCTCACCCAGACGGGGGAGACAGAGTCGGAGCAGGGTGCCAGCTTTGCGGCCGAACATGCTTTCCCCTTCTCCGTCACCACAGCGCTACCGGCGATAGGTGGCATCCTAGGGGAACTGCTGGAGATCATACGCAAGGCGGCCGCCTGCAGAGATCTCCCCGTTCCCCTAGCTCAGGAGAGGTGTGCTCCGGACGACATGACCGGAGTTTTTTCGCGGGTGCAGACGGTCAGGAGTGACCTGATCTGGCCACGCTTCCCGGCCATCAGGAAGTTCCAGGAGGGGGCGGCGGCGAACCCGAGGACCCTGAAGGCTCCGGTGGCCACATTTGTTCCCCTCACCAAGGTGGAGGGGTTCACAGATGCTGGTTTCCCAGCCGCCCCTTCTCTGGAGCCAAGCCTGACGACGTTTTTTGGGGTAAGACAGGCCAACATAATCGCCGGACTGCGCTCAACATTGAGCTCCCCCAGAGACCAGTATGTCGCCCGCCAGGCCGACTGGGTGCACCAGTGTGCCTTTCAGGCGTCGGCGAATAACATCGCGCTGCTCTCCAACTCGGTGGTGACGCTGGTAGAGCAGTCCACCACCTTGGCCGCTGACGAGGCAGAGGAGATCAGCAAGGCGGCCAGCACGGCGCTCACTCTGTGGGCGTCCGTCGCTGTCTCCCAGGTGAGGATTTCCTCGTCGGTGACACAGATCCAGCGCCACCTCTGGCTGCAGCAGGCGTCTGTTACGGAGACGGCTAGAAAAGTGCTACTGGACGCTCCAATCAGCCCGGAACCCAGTTCCACGCCATGGTGGAGTCCATGAAGACGGCCACGGAACAGGCGGACGACATTCTGCAGCATGTCAGCTGGCTCCAGCCTGCTGAGCGCCCACAGCGGCACCAACGCCCGCAGCAGCCGCGGCGTCCACACCGGTCACAGCGGCAGCAGAGGCCGCAAGCGGAGAGACGCCCACAGCGACCGCCTCGGCATCAGACTCGCCCTTCGGCGGCTGCAGGGGCTCCGTCCCACGTCTCCGGTCCCCCGCCACCTCAGAGAGAGCGTCTCCCGGCCGCGAGTCAAAGGGGAGTGAGGCTCCCCCGCTCCTGGTCTGCTCCGCGAGAGCCTCCGAGGCGCTCATAATAAACCCATGAGCGCCGTTATAACGCCTCATGTGAACAGCACTGCACACACCTCCACTCATCCCCTGAGTGTGTAAACGCCTCATGATGAGAGCCGGAGTGAAATGTAGCGTGTGGAGGCTCCCTGGCGTGGCTCGTTGCCATGCAGAACATCTCGAGCATGTGCGCCCGCTCTCAGAGTGTTTCTCAGAGTGGCAGCACGTGTGTCTGATGGACAGATGGATGAGCAGGCTGATCAGCAGAGGGTACACCCTGCAGTTCCCCCCCCCCCCCCCCCCCCCCCACAGTTCAATGGGATACAGGAAACACTCCTGTCTGACACATTTTGTACGGAGTGTCTTGTCAGAGTGAGTGACATCAGGGATCCAGCTGTGCACCTCTCTCCTGCCTGTCTGCATGCAGAGAGCTGCTGTTCCCTCTTTTTGTCACTGGGCAAAGTGTGACCTTCGTCTCTACTTTCTCACAGCGGCAGGTATGTATTGTTCCCAGCCTTCGTCCCCTCATGGAGAATATTCATGTTATGCTATATTCCAGGGACGGTGATACGCCATTCGCATGGCGCAATAGGCATAGGTTATTATCTGAGCAGGTGTGTCTGTGCTTCTGGTCCCGGGCGGACCCAGTGAGGCGCAGACTACATCATGCTTCGCCCTTAACCCAATAGCGATGGCCTTAGAGGGCGAAGCCATATACGAAATAGAACTGAAGTTACCTACTGTAACTCCAGCTTCTATGAGTATTGGCGTAGCCCTCTAAGTGCTGGGCCCCACTGGCTCCACGAATAGCTGAAGAAAAGTTATTTTGTATGGGAACAGATTGTCGGGCCTCCTTCCTATTTATACCGGAAGGGAGCCTGAGGGTGGGGCCCACCTTGCGGGTGGGCGTGGACTACAAGTGTTTCAGCGCTGCGCTGGTGCGCAGGGGATTACCCAATAGCGATAGCCTTAGAGGGCTACGCCAATACTCATAGAAGCTGGAGTTACAGTCGGTAACTTCAGATCTCCCTGTGTCTCTCTGTGTGCGGGGGGGCAGGGCCTAACAGACACGCTGCAACGGCACACAGAGATCTGCCGAGGACGGAGCTTTCAGAGAGTATAGAGACACTCTACAAGGCTCGATGTGGACAAAGCTCGTTTGCCATTAGTGTTATGGCGTAACGGAGTGTCCACACAGCAGCGTGCGTTGACGCTTGGAGGTGGGTGTATCTGAAGCTTGGGGATTTTTTGCGAGCAACGCGACCAACAACCAATCACATGAATCTCCCGCCCCCGACATACAAAGCAATAGCAATGTTAAAACGAAGTAAACTGGATATAAAATCCCAAAACAGGCGAAACACCTACAGTTTCATCCACTGTCTCTGCCACCTCCCTCCATGCCTCGCTCCTCCCGGGTTTTGTACTCCCGGTAGATGAACAGAGACTGATCATACAGCACCGGTGTGAATTCACTACTTGCTATAATGAATTTTCCCTCCATTTTTTGGAATATAGGGAAATTGGACCTGCGTCGGCTCTCCCAGCATACACGCGGTTTGATTGGCTAGCGCTTGTACTGCAGATTGCATAAACGGGATTGCATTTGCATTGATCCACAACCTGCAGTGAAACAACAACAACGTAGTGCATTATTCTCTTTTGGTTCATATTTGTTTGAACATTGCTCAACTTTTTAAGCCAGCAACGCCAGCAACGCTCCACGTCGCTTCCCAAAATGCAGTTCGGCTAAATGTGACGTCACCCCATTCAAAGTGAATGGGCAGAAGCGTTGGAAGCTTCAACGCACGCCGCTGTGTGGACGGGCCGTGAGCGCGTTGACACAAGTAGAGTAGTCTGTCCAAACAGCTGGCCAAAAGGCGTCATATTCAGTCGGAGAAATGCACAATTTTCGACTTCCTTAACTCGTAGCTCTGTTGCCCCAATTACGAGTAACGTTATCACATCAGGTGTGCAGAGGTGGGAGAAGTACTCAGATCTTGTAGTTAAGTAAAGCAATACCATAGTGTAGGAAGAGTTCCTCAAGTAAAAGTATGATCATCAAAATATAGTTAAAGTAGCGACAGTAAAAGTAGTGATTGTGTAGAATGGTCCATTTCAGAAATATCTATGATATGTTTTATAATGATTGATCATTAAAGTGTTCTCAAAGCTGGTGCAGCTAGTTTGAATGACTTTGTATACTGCAGGGTAGCTTGTGAATTTACTCCAGGTGGAATTAAGTCTGATTTAACACTTGATTATATTTCACATCATTCATCCACATCTGTGAAGTAACTAAAGATATTAAATACATGTAGTGGAGTACAAGAACACCATTTACCTCTGAACTGTAGTGGAGTAGAAGTACACAGTAGCAAAACATTTATATACTCCAGTAAAGTACAAGTACCTCAACATTTTACTCAAGTACATTACAATATGTTAACATAATTATATATATTTCATTTATTTCACATTTACATAAAGCAATTAATAACAATTTGTTAGTTTTTCCCTTTAAAAAATAACAAAAAGTAAATACAAGAATACCGTTAAAGTACCGGATCGATAAGCAGTATTGATAAGACTAGTAGTACCGTAGAAAACCTTAACGATGCCAATCCCTAAATATTACACAAGTTAAGTGTTAAGAGAGTGAAATGTTGCTTTACGCATTTCAACACTTGATACCGTCACCTAGATTCCAATTTTCAGAAACCTGTATTTTCCAAACTGAATTAGTTTAAAGAGAGAAAACATTTTCACTAAAACTGGACTCAAACGTTTTGATTTTTCATCGACTAAAACTAGGAAGGATAGAAATGACTAAAATGTGACTAAAACTAATAACAATTTTCGTCTTAAGACTAAGACTAAATCAAAAACAGCTGCCAAAATTAACACTGCATGCCAGTGTACAGCCGTGCCCAAAAGCTTTTAGAATGACTCAAGTATTGGTTTTCACAAAATGTGCTGCTTCAGTGTTTTTATATATTTTTGTCAGATGTTACTTTGGTATACTGAAGTATAATTACAAGCATTTCACAAGTGTCAAAGACTTTTATTGACAATTAGAGTCAATAGTCAATATTTGCAGTGTTGACCCTTCTTTTTCAAGACGTCTGCAATTCGCCCTGGCATGCTGTCAATGAACTTCAGGGCCACATCCTGATGGTAGCCCATTCTTGCATAAGCAATGCTTGGAGTTCAGAATTTGTGGGTTTTTGTTTGTCCACCCGCCACTTGAAGATTGACAACAAGTTCTCATTTGGATTAAGGTCTGGGGAGTTTCCTGGCCAAAATGTCTATAGGCGCATTCACACCGCAGTACTTTTCCCACAAAGGTTCATGCGAACTTAGTTCATGCAAACTCTTTAGTTCGCATGAACTAAGTACAGATCGCGTTCACACCGGAAAAAGTCTCTGGGGGTGGGATTAGGCAAATGAAGCCGCTGACTTCACTTCTTCTTCTTCTGCTTTGGGTTTACTGGCAGGCTACAAACAACTTCACGGCGGATACTGCCGCCCAAAGTCCCCGGCCGGAAGTCCCCGGAGTTGTAAGAGGACTTCAGTAGAAGTTGCTGGGACTCCCAGCAGCTTCTACTGAAGCCTTCCGAGTAAATCGCCAGAACGCCGACACCTCCTCATCTCCACCGCTCCCATGTTTTATTTTGTGTTGCCATAAGTTAGTCTCTCTGCGTTTCTGCGCTGGGCTAATGCTAATGCTAATAATGCTAATGCGAGGATAATAAAATGGCGGCTTCACAAAACTTTTTGGAAGTTTTACGGGGCGTGGTTTGCAATCCGCCCAGCCAATCAGAAATATAGCTCTTTTCTCACAAAAGAGCCGCTCGAAAGTCCCTGCTCTCTAGCAGGGACTTACGAGCGGCTCTTTTGTGAGAAAAGAGCTATATTTAGTACCGGCTCTTTTTGGTGTGAACGCGATAAAAGAGTTCACTGAACTAAGTTCGCATGAACCTTTGTGGGAAAAGTACCGCAGTGTGAATGCGCCTTATGTTGTGTTCCCCGAGCCACTGAGTTATCACTTTCGCCTCATGGCAAGGTGCTCAATCATGCTGGAAAAGGCATTGTACGTCACCAAACTGTTCTTGGATGTTGCACTCGGAGGATGTTTTGGTACCATTCTTAATTCAGGGCTGAGTTCCTTTGCAAAATTGAGTGAGCCCCCACTCCCTTGGTTGAGAAGCAACCCCACACATGAATGGTCTGTTGGCATGACCCAGGACTGATGGTAGCGCTCACCTTTTTCTTCTCTGGACAAGCTTTTTTCCGGATGCCCCAAATAAATAAGAATGGGGATTCAATAAGAAAAAAGGACTTTACCACAGTCCTCAGCCATCCAATACCTGTAATGTTTTACCTGGAGAGAAGTGGCTTCTTTGCTGCCCTTCTCGACACAAGGCCATCCTCCAAAGCCTCACTGTGCGTGCAGATGCACTCACACCTGCCTGCTGCCATTCCTGAGCAGGCTCTGCACTGGTGGTGCCCCGATCCCGCAGCTGAAGCTACTTTAGAAGACGGTCCTGGTGCTTGCTGGACCTACTTGGAGGCCCTGAACCCTTCTTCACAACAATTGAACCCCTCTCCTTGAAGTTCTTGATGATCCGATAAATGGTGGATTTAGGTCCAATGTTACTAGCAGCAATATCCTTGCCTTTGAAGCCCTTTTTTGGCAAAGCAAGGACGACTGCACGGGTTTCCTTGCATGTTAACAGAGGAAGAACAATGATTTCAAGCACCACCCTCATTTTAAAGCTTCCAATGTGTTATTCTAACTCTATCAGCATGACAGAGTATTCTCCAGTCAACAATCTCATCTGTGTTAACGAGAGAATCACTGACATGATGTCTGCTATTCCTTTGTGGCAGGGCTGAAATGCAGTGTAAAATGCATTCTCCAAACTTTTGGGCACGGCTGTAGTAGTAACGCGAGGGCAACAATGAGTCCATTGCACACTGGAAACAGAGAGAAGACTTCATGGATGAGGGCTAACTAGTTGGTTTAGTCCAGGGGTGCCCACACTTTTTCAGCTTGGGAGCTACTTTTAAAATGACCACGCCCAAATTATCTACCTACTAGGGCTGTCCCGAATACCATTTCTCGGGCTCCGGATATTCGGTAGTAATCAGCAGCGAATATTCGAATATTCGGTGCGGAGATTTTTTTTCATAACACGCTCCGAGACACCTGACAACACACTGTTAAGCAGAAGCGCAGAAAGAGCATACTATTACGATTTATATTTATATATTGTCTCAGTACTCGCATACATTAAAACTAAATGTGTCCTCTGCATTTAACCCAGCCGCAGTGCAGCGCCGGGGATATAGGCGTAAACAGTAAACGGTATTTAAATAAATGAAGAACGAAAAATAAATGAACGAACTGTATGCCAATAATTGCCTTAGCCCCAGATGTTCCCACATCGCTCCTATTATTTTCACTATTCGGATAAAATTGAAAAACTAATATAAAAAAACAATTCGGTTGCTTGCTTGCAACTATTTTCCAAGGATAGTAAGAGCACGATTTTATCATGTGTAACGTTACTGTTTAAACGGCGGATAACGCAGCTTCATCATGGCAACTTGACAACAGCTAAGCTAAGCTAGGCTACTACTTACAGCATCCGGTGACTTTTCAGAGTTGTTGTGCCACCGGCCAGTTTCTTGTCGCATATTTGGCACACTGCCTTCTTCTTACCGTCGTCCAATTTAAAATGGTCCCACACAGCTGGAGTCTTCGGCATTTTGTGTTCAGGTGTGTGAAGCGAGGTGAAGCAAGGAGAAGCGTGCCGTTTGCGTTCGTGACTGTGAGTGAACGCGATGTCAGGAGCACAGGCTGAGATTGTATATATTTCCGCATTTTAACAGTGCAATTCAAAAGTATAAATATAGTATAAGAATATGGAAATTCGCCTTTATTGATAGCATACATTTAGGGGAAAAAAATTTTTTGGAAAAAAAAATAAAAAAACGAATATCCGAATAATGAAATTGAAACCCGAATAGTTGGCCAACGAACGAATATTCGAATAGTCGAATATTCGGGTACAGCCCTACTACCTACAAGGCTGCCCCTGCCCAATTTGTGTCACGTGCGCGGCGGGGGGGACTAAACGGCGGATAAACTGTGGCACGCTTACAATAATTGCAGCGCATAATAGTGCGCCGCATTTGCGCTTCAGATGAGGAGGTGAGGCCCCCTCATAACTGCATGAACCCGTATGGCACAATACAACTCAGACTGGCTTACCTGTACGTTAATCAAGTGGCAAATGCCATAGTAAGGATGGATGATAGGATGTTTTTTTTCCAATGCTATGTGATCTACCCACACTACCTTTGCAATCGACGTATTGGGCACCCCTGGTTTAGTCCAAAGCTGGGCTGGGATTGGATATGACATATTACAAGCTAGACACTGTACAAATACACCGTACCTCGAGTTTCCCTGTTCTGTTTGAATGGCTGTGGTAATGCTGTTGTACATGTAGTGTTGATGTGGGACCTCAGTAATGAAATAGCAGTAGTTGCAGCAGTTTTGCTTTCTGCATGGTGTCTGCCGGCCGCTCACACTGCCTGCTCATTGGCTGGCTGCACTTTCTCTTGTGGTTGGAGCCTGTAGTGGCTGTGTCTGTGCCCCCCCCCCCCCCCACCCCACACTCTGTTTGGACCCCCCCCCCCCCCTGCCCTGCCACCATGCACAAACATGTATGTTCCAGTGTGTTTTGTGTTGGTCCCAATGCTGACATGTTACCCACCACTAATCACGGGCACATGCCCCTCCCCTTCTCTTCTGAGGCTTACAATATCATGTGGAAAAACAAACGAGTGCAGGTAAGGAAGATGGCTTTCCGTGTTAAGGTGGGAGATCTCTCCCTGTAACTCATTTGAAGACCTCACTAAGTTTGACCTTCTCTAAACTAGGAGGAACATCACATGTGCTGTTTTTAAGAAATGGTTCTGGACATTTGTTAGCAAGTTAACCCTACCTCATTATGACATGTCTGTGCTTGTGATTGCTCACATTAAATGTATATTATAGGAGCATTTTGTTTTTAATTCCACCACCATATGTCTGAGTTTCTGCATATCATGCTACGTATTTACTCTCAGCTGTTGCAGGATAAAGCATGTCTCAGTTGTTTTTTTCTTTGTTTTTGAAAGAAAGTTAAGATAATGTCACACTACAGATTTAAAAGAGTCAAACAAGTGTTGTAACAAGTGTTGTTACATATGATGATTATTGCAGATCTGTCTTTGCTCAGATGTTGAAATGACCTTTACCTGCATGACTATAATGAACTTTAGTTAAGCCAAGGAGTTGTGCACTGAAATGATGTAAAGAATACATTTATATGATGCTACTTCTTTCACATTTACATGAGTACTCCCTAACACCTGGAAACACATGTTCACATATATAATGGGTTAACTGTCCCTTTAAGCTGGGAGTGACTAGAAATGCTCACAGATACCTCTTACTTTTCAAAGAAAACATGAACCGTTTAGGAGGAATGAAGCTTCCTAGATGATCAAGGCCTTCATCAGTAATGTTGTTGTTTGTAGAACTCTAAGTGATCCACTGTGTTTCCTCTAGTTGAAGATGCGCGCCGGTGGGATGAGTGAGTCATCCAAATGGAAGAAGCAAAAGCGTTCACCGAGGCCGCCTCACCACATGGTCCGAAGTCCCTCCGGTCAGATGGACCCCACCCAGCCCAGCACCCTCAGCAACAACAACCTCTCAGGTCAGACAAACTGTGAACATACACTCACCCATAATCAATGACCCAACCCTAGCTTCAAGATGCTCAATAAGCTTAAATCATATTCTCCAATTTATTTTTTCTATCATGGTAGGGTAAAGTAGACAGGGAGAACATGCTCTTTTTTATGAATTGTGTAGTATTGGCCCTATTCTCTAGCATCGCATAATAAGTCTGTGGTGGAATTCTGATTTGACTTATTAAAGTTCAAAAGGCTTTTTTGTCATATGCACAGCTACAGTGTAGTTATGCAATGAAAGGCTCCGGCAACAATGCAACATGTACAGTGGGGCAAAAAAGTATTTAGTCAGCCACCAATTGTGCAAGTTCTCCCACTTAAAAAGAGAGAGAGAGGCCTGTAATTTTCATCCTAGGTACACTTCAACTATGAGAGACAGAATGGGGGGAAATAATCCAGGAAATCACATTTTAGGATTTTTAATGAATTCATTGGTAAATTCCTCAGTAAAATAAGTATTTTGTCACCTACAACAAACAAACAAACAAACAAGATTTCTGGCTCTCACAGACCTGTAATTTCTTCTTTAAGAGCCTCCTCTGTCCTCCACTTGTTAACTGTATTAATGGCACTTGTTTGAACTCGTTATCAGTATAAAAGACACCTGTCCACAACCTCAAACAGTCACACTCCAAACTCCACTATGGCCAAGACCAAAGAGCTGTCAAAGGACACCAGAAACAAAATGGGAAGACATACAAGACCACTGATAATCTCCCTCGATCTGGGGCTCCACGCAAGATTTCACCCCGTGGGGTCAAAATGATCACGTAGATCGCAGATCACAGGCAGCAAAAGGTGGAGCCGCTCCGTCTCCGGAGGAAAAACACCTCAGTACAGCCGTACTCGACAGGTGGGAGTAGGCCTCCGCAGATCGCAGACAACTGTGAGCGGTGAGCAAAAATCCCAGAACCACACGGGGGGACCTAGTCAATGACCTGCAGAGAGCTGGGACGCAAGTAACAAAGGCTACCATCAGTAACCCACTACGCCGCCAGGGACTCAAATCCTGCAGTGCCAGACGTGTCCCCCTGCTTAAGCCAGTACATGTCCAGGCCCGTCTGAAGTTTGCTAGAGAGCATTTAGATGATCCAGAAGAGGATTGGGAGAATGTCATATGGTCAGATGAAACCAAAATAGAACTTTTTGGTAAAAACTCAACTCGACGTGTTTGGAGGAGAAAGAATGCTGAGTTGCTTCCAAAGAACACCATACCTACTGTGAAACATGGGGGTGGAAACATCATGCTTTGGGGCTTTTTTCTGCACAGGGACCAGGACGACTGATCCGTGTAAAGGAAAGAATGATGGGGCCATGTATCGTGAGATTTTGAGTGACAACCTCCTTCCATCAGCAAGGGCATTGAAGATGAAACGTGGCTGGGTCTTTCAGCATGACAATGATCCCAAACACACCGCCCGGGCAACAAAGGAGTGGCTTCGTAAGAAGCATTTGAAGGTCCTGGAGTGGCCTAGCCAGTCTCCAGATCTCAACCTCATAGTCCAAATCTTTGGAGGGAGTTGAAAGTCTGTGTTGCCCAGCGACAGCCCCAAAACATCACTGCTCTAGAGGATATCTGCATGGAGGAATGGGCCAAAATACCAGCAACAGTGTGTGATAACCTTGTGAAGACTTACTGAAAACGTTTGACCTCTGTCATTGCCAACAAAGGGTATATAACAAAGTATTGAGATGAACTTTTGTTATTTTTGACAGCACTGTCATTGGAGGCAGTCGCAATTTCTACAGGCTCGCACTACCTGTTAGCATCTGGCATCTGTTAGCATCTAGCTCTCCTGCTTACACATTTTAGCCATCCCTGCTTATACAAGTAGTAGTTTTAGTTGTCTGCGATCTGCGGAGGCCTACTCCCACCTGTCGAGTACGGCTGTACTGAGGTGTTTTTCCTCCGGAGACGGAGCGGCTCCACCTTTTGCTGCCTGCGATCTGCGATCTACGGAGGCCTGCTCCCACCTTTAGAATACGGCTGTACTGGAGAGGTTTTTACCCCGGAGTCGTCGCGGAGAGACGGAGTGGATCCACGCTTCGGGCTTGGCCTGCTTCCACCGGGCGTGTGTGTGCTGTGCGGAGGAGGATTTTACCACGGCTGGGGCCTGCTTTCCACCTGTCCTGTTTCTGCTGTTGCAGAGGCCTGCTTTCACACCGGGGATACCACGGAGGGACCGGAGCGCTTCCATGCTGCTGTTTTCGCCTGTCCTTTGCTGCTGTGCTGATTGTGCTCCAGGAACATCGCGGATACTGTGTGCTGGTCTGGGAAAATGGCCCATATCTGGTTTCTGCTGTGCCTGTTAACTGTTTTGGACTATGAGAAGATCTCTAGTCATTCTGAGAAGTCTACTGGATTCAGGTCTGTTCTGCCACCCTGTTGCACAAACAATTACCGGTTGCCTTGTCACAGACAATCTGCTCGACAAAATATGTTTGTCTCGCAGACTTTTCCGGTGTTTCTAAAGTAGATGACAATGTATGTGTGTCGTTTAAAAGGAAAAGATGCCTGGTTTTTTTGTTTTTATTACTGTCAGGAAATGTACAACCTAACCCTGGTCCACCCAGTAGTAGTAGTCAGATTGCTACTCCTGCTGATTTTAAAGCTAGGTCTGGGTTGGGTTTCATCCACTTGAATGTGCGTAGTCTGTTAGGTAAACTAGATTTTGTCCGCATCTGGGCGAGCTCGACTGACGCTGACGTCATTGTTTTATCAGAAACATGGCTAAATAAATCTATTTTGGCCTCTCACATTGCCTTAAATGGTTATAATGTGTATCGTTCCGACCGGCCTAATAAAGGTGGTGGCGTTGCCATTTATGTTAAGAATAAGTTCAGTGTAACCACATTAGTTTCCAAATGTATCAGTAAGCAATTCGAATTTTTAGCCTTAAATATAGAAGTGGCAAAGGGGCAACAGGTCATGGTGGTGGGCTGTTACAGACCCCCCTCAGCTGGCAAGGACTCCTTGTCTTCGCTAGCAAATCTTTTATCGCAACTAGACTACAAGGAAATAGTGCTACTTGGAGATTTTAACTGGGACTGGTTAACTGCAGTGTCAGAGGATTTTAAAAACCTTTGTATCTCTTTGAATGTTACTCAGATTGTTGACAGTCCTACTCGCCCTAACATTAAGTCCCCTAATAAATCCTCCCTAATTGACCTCATTCTAACTAATGCTCCCTATAAACTTATCTGTGGGAGTATTTGCGAATGATCTGAGTGATCACTGTGTTGTAGCCACAATTAGGGACACTAAGGTTCAAAAGGTTAAACCTCGTATTATATTAAGAGAGACATAAAACATTTTGTGGAGCAGGGTTTTGTTCATGATCTGTTTGGGTTTGATTGGGGAAAAATTGATCTGTGTGCTGATGTAGAAACTGCATGGTCTTATTTTTATCTTGGTTTTATGGAGATCATTGATAGACATGCACCCCTGCGTAAATTTAGAGTGAAGGAACGAGACAATCCTTGGTTTTCTGCTGAACTGTCCAGTCTCCTTCATGAGAGAAACAAGGCCTGGGCAAAGGCTAGGCAATCAGGCTCAGAGGTAGAATGGCTGCGTTTTAGGCAGCTCAGGAATAGCTTCACTTCAAATGTCAAAAGTGCAAAGTCGAAGTACTATTTGTCAGTTACCACAGAAAACCTAAATAATCCTAGGAAATGTTGGAAAGCCAAAAATCGATATCCACCGGTGAGATCCGTAATGAGCTACCTCTGTGCCTTACCACAGCATCTGGCTCTATATCGGATAGGGCTACTATGCTAAATTGCTTTAATGAGCATTTTGTGTCCTGCGTTTCTATGGTTGAATCTGTTTCTAACTCTGCTTCTGTGAACACCCCAATCCGTGACTCTGAACAATGTGGTCTGGAAAAACCCTTTCAGTTATACTCCTTTTTACTGTCAATGTTGTTCATGAATCCTTATCTAAGCTAGATCCTAAGAAACCGGCTGGCCCGGACAACGTAGAACCTTTCTTTTAAAGATAGCTGTAGATTTTATTGCTCTTCCTCTTACTACTCTTTTTAACCTCTCCCTCAGCACAAATGCAATTCCAAAAGTATGGAAGTCAGCTTATGTCTTGCCTTTGCTAAAAGGAGGGGGATGCAACTATTTTAAATAACTATAGGCCAATCTCTAAATTGTCAGTTATGGCGAAGGTGCTCGAACGCCTCGTGAGTGAACAGGTAAAGGAGTTTTTATGTAAAAAATGATATCCTGTCTAAACATCAGTCAGGCTTCAGAAAGCAACATAGCACCATCACTGCGACAATGAAAGTGGTGAATGACATTACGAGTATTTTAGATAATAAGCAGAGTTGTGCAGCTCTATTTATTGACCTTTCCAAAGCGTTGATACCGTCGATCATCGCATCTTAAAGCAGAGGCTACTCAGTATTGGCATATCCAGCCATGCAGTGGGTTGGTTTGTGAACTACTTCTCTGAAAGGTCCCAATGTGTTCACTTTGATGGGCTGTCTTCTGAGTGGTTAAACAATGCTAATGGTGTTCTTCAAGGTTCTGTTTAGGTCCACTTTTATTCTCCATATATATCAACAGTTTAGGTGAAAATGTGAATGAAGCTACTTTACATTTTTATGCGGACGATACCGTGATGTACTGTGCAGGTGTTAAATTACAAGCTGTTTTTAACATTATTCCAGACTCAGCTTGATGAACTTAAGCTTCTTTTAAATGTTGATAAAACCAAGGTATGCTCTTTTCAAAAGCTAAAAAGACACCAGAGCCTGTTTTGGATATTGTTACTATGTAAGGACAAGTACTTGAAGTGGTTACCTGTTATACATACCTAGGTATCTGGCTTGATGATTGTCTTACTTTTTAAACTTCATGTCAATAACCTGCTGAAAAAGCTGAGGGTTAGACTAGGTTTCTTTTTCAGAAACAAGTCCTGTTTCTCATTTGAAGCCAGGAAAAGGCTAGTCACTGTGACCTTTTTTTGGACTATTGTGATTTGTTGTATATGAATGCACCTGCCTATTGCCTGAACAAGTTAGATGCCACCTATCACAGCGCACTGAGATTTGTCACAAATTGTAAAGCACTTACTCATCACTGTACCCTGTATGCCAAGGCAGGTTTTGCCATCACTTACTGTAAAGAGGCTCAGTCATAGGTACACGTTAAAGCCATGTTGGTTAAACTCCCGTATTATATCTGCTCTCTGATAACACAGAGAGTTGCAAGCAGCTATTGTCTGAGATCAGCAATGATGTAGTATTGTTAGATGTGCCAAGAGCAAGGACTGTCTTAGGTAAGACAGCTTTTATGTGCGCAGCTCCACTTGCTTGGAACAATCTTCAGCAAGAATTGAAACTGAGCAATCTCATTCCTCTGCATGTTTTTAAAGCTAGGCTAAATGAAATGCTTGTTGATACTATGGGCACTTGTAAATGTCTATAACTATGTAAATGTATCCTGTAAATATAATGTCCCTTTATTGTTTTATGTTTCATGTGGAACCTATATGCTGCAGGTCTCCCTTGAAAAAGAGATCTATGATCTCAATGGGACCAATCTGGTTAAATAAAGGTTTGAAATGAAATGAAATGAAATTGACCAAATACTTATTTTTCCACCATAATATGCAAATAAATTCTTTAAAAAAATCAGACAATGTGATTTTCTGGATTTTTTTTTTTTTTCTAATTTTGTCTCTCATAGTTGAGGTATACCTAGGATGAAAATTACAGGCCTCTCTCATCTTTTTAAGTTGGAGTACTTGCACAATTGGTGGCTGACTATATACTTTTTTGCCCCCACTGTATATACATAGGATAAAAATAGAAATAGTCCAAGCAAATGTGGCAAGACTAATGTGCAAGTTATGAAGGAGAATTAATTGTATGCAAGGTAAAATAGAATAAGATGAGACACGGTTGAAGAGGCATAACGTTACATTGTGCTGTGACTGCATCTCTTTCTAGGCGGCCGTCCCGTTCATCGAGTGCTCAGACAGTGCTGCTTCCGTCAGTCTCCAGCCCTACAACCACAGACAGTGGCACTGGACACCTGCTCCCAAGCCACCTCCAGGGAGGACCTCTCCGACCTGGAGCCCTGCAGCTCCTCTGCCACCATGCTTCCTGGCTCTGAGCCTGGCTCTCCAGATGCACAGGTACATTACATACATTGCATTTAGCTGACGCTTTTATCCAAGCGACTTACAATAAGTACATTTGACCAGGAAGACACAACCTTGAAGAAAACAGAATCATATAAGTACATCAGGTATCATAGAGCCAAACACTTCAAGTGCTACTCAACTGGCTATAGAGAAGCCAGTCCTTTATTAGTATATAAGTGCCTTGTTAGTAATTCTATCGCTCGAAGTGGAGTCGAAAGATAAAAACAAATGTTCGCTTTCCCCATTCCATGTTAGTGAGTGTGCTAAGTGAAATTCATTGAATTGTTTTTTTGGAGCTGGTCACTTGAACGATGACTAATGATTATTTTCTGTTTTAAATTGTGTCTAGTCTGAGGGCAGTCAAGTTGGACCAGCTCAGTCGGCCTCAGTGGAGTCCATCCCTGAGGTTCTGGGGGACAAAGACAACGCTACGGATCAGTCAGACAGCGCCTCTATACATGACATGGACTATGTCAACCCACGTGGAGTGCGCTTTACTCAGTCCACACAAAGCAGACGGTAAGACTATACCAGGATTTTATTTCTCCGATTTGTTTTCTGGACTTTTTTTTCCAGTTGTGTTTTTGTATTGTTTCATGCCACTGTTAACTTGCATGAAAAGGTTGTATTTACTCTTGTTTTCTCTGCAGGAGCATCCATCATCCCTTATGGCTTGCCATGTCTAAGAGAGCTCTTTTCGCTTCTGATCTCCCTGACCAACCCCCACGACCGCCACAACACTGACGCCATGATGCACCATGGGCCTGCAGCTGCTGACTGTTGCACTCGAGGTCAGCACACTTCACTAACTACAGTCTTTACTGGGACTGGTCAAAGATGAGCTCTGCAGACACCTTTTCCAGGTAAAAGATTAGAAGATAGAAATAAATGCTTGTTGTATTTATGTACAGTATTTACATGTGTTGTATATCTTCTAATATATACTTTATTATATTTTCTCTGCATAAGTGACGGGTGCTTTGCAGAAAAGTTATTTTTGTGATACCATTTGAACTATTTTAACTAATTCAGAAATGATTAACAGACTTAGAAACAGGACTGCTAGCAAGGCACTTCCATCGTAGATTGGTTGAATCTTGTAAGATCTGCTTTGATGGGCACCAAAGCATGTATATGTTTAAACCCATCACCTGTGCATATTCTTGTGTTGTTAACCTTAAAGTGGTGCTCTACTATTACAAAAGTACTGTGCCTCAGTCTTTCACCGTAGTAGGAACAGCAATTCAGTGATGGAGAGATCTGCAAAATTCAAATTGTATTTAGAAAAGCTGGACTGATTTGCTATATTAATTTTGTAATGCATCTTTTTCTGATCATTTTTGTCTGTGTTGTAGCTGCTGAGTGTGGGACCGTATGAATCTGTATGCTTCCTCCATACGAGTTTGCTTCTTGCTTTTTGAAAGCATGAGAGTACATCTGAAGTTTCAGCTTGAGGTATGTAACTGGTGTGCATTATCTGATTTTTTTTACTCAATGATCTTCACGCTCTGTCAACCTTCAAAGGTAACTTAGTTGATCCAAATAAATGTTAAACCTGAACTTGAGGGGCTAATAATCCTCACCCTGTGTCCTGTCAGATGTACTTGAAGAAGCTGATGGACATCATCACTTCAGAGAACATGAAGATGCCCTATGAGCTGAAGGAGATGGCTCTGGAGGCTCTGGTCCAGCTGTGGAGGATTCCTAGCTTTGTCACTGAGCTGTACATCAACTATGACTGTGACTTCTACTTCTCCAATCTGTTCGAAGACCTCACCAAGCTGCTCTCCAAGGTAACATCGTTATGGTGCTTTTTACTGTTGCTCATAAGACCATGGAAGTCCTTGTAAGATAGGGCAAGCTTTAATCAAATTCTTAGTTTTTCATTATTTTGGAACTTAAAGGTGGGGTAGGTAATCTTGGAGAAACCAGCTCGAGTGCGCTAGAATTTGAAAATACACAGCCGGAAAAAATCTGCCACTTCCTTAGAGAGCCCCTCCTTCAACACACACGAACGCGCACATGACCAATGAGGGCACGAGATGAGTTTGTGCACAGATGGAAGGCTGACAGGCAGGTAGGCCATCCAGTTACTTTAGCCGGGCAGGCTCAGATGATTGGTCGTGCTTTTTACAGTACTACGGCTTCCACAGATGAATTTTTTTAATGGATTTTGTGTCAAAGCACTTCAGATATTCATTGCTATCAGGATGTTAAGAACATTCCATGGAATATAACAAAAAGTGTATCTCGAGCCGGTTTCTTAAACTTACTTACCCCACCTTTAAATCCATTAAGTTTTCAAAAACATTGAAATTGGATTTGCTGTTATTTTACGTCCTGCTGTCGTAAGGAACATTAGTTATGCACAGTCAGTAAGCTTAGCATCCCAAATGCGTGCACATTTTACAATGAAACAGCTTCCTGTTTCAGTGTTGTGTGCACAATAATAGCCCTTTCTTATTCCCAGTTTTCCTCCTCGACTCTTCTCCTTGACTCCTCGCCTCGCGTCCTAGTCCCGCCCACAAGAGATGCGAACAGAGGAGTCGAGGAGGGGAACCGAGGAGAGAGGAGTGGAAGATGAGGCGTTTAGAGAAAGGAGAAATCCTCTCCTCTGAGCGGTCATTTTAAAGAGACGTCCATTAATGATGACAGGAGGCACAGCAGCATCATCCGTCCAATGTTTTGATAAACCACTGTATTTGATCTTCTCTGTACGATGGACATAACTGTGCTCATGACAACTTATATAAATTTACTTTTATTTCCATTCACAGTGTGGTATAAGGAGACAATAATAGGCTACCGATGAGGACAGACGCCGGTATGATTTGACTGAGGGGGAAAACTGATTTAACTATTAAATATCCTGTAGACATGCTAAATAATAATAATATATATAATTAATTACGGCTCAAAAGTGTTTTTTTTTATTTTTTTAAAGTAAGCAGGGGAAACCCGATTAAAGCAGTTGTTGTATTAAAACATAAGTAGCCTAATATCCAGGGGAGATGTGGTTAGTGAGTAAACTACAGTAAAGGGCAGAAAGTTGGATGCACATTTAATCATCTTAAATAACCACACATAATCACAACGGGAACATTTTGCAGAGCTGTCATTGGTTGAGATCAGTCCAGCCGTGCGTCACACCTCTTTTAAACATCACTGTTGCCAGAAATACATCCGCGGAGGATACATCAGTGTATCCTCGGTTATAGCTCCTCCAGAGAGCCTCCTCCATGCTCGATCCTCGATTTTGAGCAATGAGATGTCCTTCAACATGGCGCGCTGAAATCCATTTCGGGTCACTACCGAGGAGGTGAAAATTAGAGAAATGAGAAAGGGCTTATGTCTCAACAAGCTGTAATTAACAGGCAACGTGTTGCTTCAGCAGTAGAGATGGAAGCTTAGAACAGCGTTAGCTCTGCTGGGCTGCATCAGGGAATATCAGCTGAACATACTATGGTCTATGGACAGATCCTTGTGTAAACATCTTTAATAACCACTGAGTAGACTGCAGAGGGCCACAAAGAAGCCCCACCCTAACTCAATATTTAGAGGCACATTGTACTTAGATTTTGCTCTGGACTAGAAAACAAATCCAAGCTCCAAGTTGTGTCCTCTATCATGCGACACTGTGGGGACATCTGCTGAGTCGACCTTGTTGTTTATATTTGGTTTGTGAGCCATCAGGAGATGTTATAAATGTATAAACTACAAGTGACACTGATGCAACAGGGACTGTTCGCGCAGAGGTTAAGATTATTTCTTGTGTTTTTAGTTCATTTAGTGGCCTTCTCACTACCCATTAATGTTACTGTTTTTTTTTCTACAGTTCTGGTTACAGACTTTCTGTTTTAAGTTGTAATTCATTGACATCAAAAGAGACAGAACACACATTAAAAACCAAAAAGATGAATTAGGTTGATAGCAATATAATTTTTTTTCTAAACTTGTCCACAAGAATACTTTGTTATTGTGAATTATTTCAGCCTTGATACTCTAATATCATGACAGCCCTAATATCCAATGGATTCCACTCTCCCCCCTGGCTACAGAATGCATTCCCGGTGTCGGGGCAGCTGTACACCACCCACCTGCTGTCTCTGGAGGCCCTGCTCACTGTGATCGACAGCACTGAAGCCCACTGCCAGGTCAAGGTGCTGAACAGCAACGCTCAGCAGGACCACACAGACACCCTGCAGGCAGAGGGAGAGAACAGCAGGGACGGGACCGATACTACAACCGGTACACACACGGCTGCCTGACTTTGTGGATATGAAACCGTATATTATATCTTAGATAATGATAGAAGGCTCTAATAAATTAGAGCTTTTTACTGTGATGTTTTTACTGGTAGTATTTCACTTTTGTCTAATGCTTAAAATAATTACCAATTTTAGCAGCTATACACTGTGCCCATTAAAGTACAGAATCAAACTCTTCTTCTAAATTAAAAAGCGCTAAATGGTCAGGCACCATCTTAAAATATGTTTTAAATCCCTACTGCCCCTCTAGGGAATTACACTCCCAGAGTGCGGGTATGTTAGTCGTGCCCAGAGTGCCCAGGTAGGCAGACAGTGTCCATACTTTTAAAGGTCACCTATCATGCTATTTTTAGGCAATAGCATAGGTCTCAGATATATAAAAATATATAAAAACATGAAGTGTTGTGCTCAAAAGACCAAACAGATCACCCATTCTAGCCATGCCTCATATCCCTCTATTTCACTTCCTGTTTCAAAAGTGCTGATTTGGGGTATAAAGCTTTGAAAAAAAAAATGTGATAACAAAAAAAGGAGGGGTCTGAGCTCATGCGGGAGATTCTACCGGCAGATAGCCTACTGTCTAAACTAAATACTGCGGTGATGAAACGCCATATAATGGATTATCAAGGATTCTTTCTGAAACAGTCTGGAGCTCAAAGGCTTTCTCTCTTGCCGGTTATACCACAAGGTGAGTTCCTTTTTATTTCCTGCTTCTTCACACACATGCTCTCCAGTACAGGTTAGCTCTGAGTGTTAGCGATGCTAATGTAAACATACACCGACCATATTACGTCCAAAACAGTCGGGCATTGTTTCTGATAGCATCTTTCTGATTGGACCGCGGGTCCACATTCAGATATTACGTCATATCGGACGCAAATCTGAATCAGCTCCGTTGTAGCCCCGTTTTTAGAGATTTGGGTAAGGAGGAAAAGAGAGAGGGTTTTATTTTCTGACGCTGCATGAGTTCCCTGACACACCGGGGACACATATTTATGTATAAAAGACATCAAAAAGTACAATTTGCATGATAGGTCCCCTTTAAGAGTGTGCTGAAGACCTTGCTTTAAAAAAAAAAAAAAAGCATAAAGTTAATGCTGGTGTAAGATTAGTTTGTCCTCTTGAGTCCTACATTTTATGATATTTTATTTGATTGTCTTTTTGTTGTTGTTTTCATCTCATTTTATTTGTATCTATTTTATTTGTATTTCATATTCTATAATTTATTATTTTCTACGTTTGTTAATCTATAAATCTTACTGAGACAAACGTCTTTTATGATATTGGGCTATATAAATAAACTTTGATTTGATTGAATAGCTTTTTTTTTCCTTGCGGCCATCATGTAATGTGTAAAGATACAAAATAGAATGCAGAACCTGAAATATCAATAGCTTCATTTAAACAAATGCCAGTTGGGCCTTGACATGTATGTATATATTTTCTTTTTGACAAAACCCATTCTCCTTTTGGTCCTCAGATTTGAACAGACAGGGGAGTACCAACGGTCTGAGTTTTCCACAGGCTGAGGACGCCCCGGTGTGTCCACCAACCAGTGGACATCTGATGGCAGAGAAGATGAGACTGGGCCGAGAGGACCAAGGGGATTATGACCCTGGTGAGAACTTCATCTTATACACATTCACTTTTAAGTCTCCATAAGCATTGGGATGGAGGCTTATGTAAGTTTGAATGTTTTTCATCCAGCTGAGAAGAGTGCCTCGAAAAAGCCTCAACGCTTCTCTTCATGTGTACCTGATTCCCAAGAGTTGATGGACATTAGAACAAAGAAAAAGGTTAGTGGTGTTGATTGATCAAGATTTATATAAGCATTACATATACAGTGGGGCAAAAAAGTATTTAGTCAGCCACCAATTGTGCAAGTTCTCCCACTTAAAAAGATGAGAGGCCTGTAATTTTCATCCTAGGTATACCCAACTATGAGAGACAAAATTAGAAGAAAAAAAATCCAGACAATCACATTGTCTGATTTTTAAAGAATTTATTTGCAAATTATGGTGGAATATAAGTATTTGGTCAATAACAAAAGTTCATCTCAATACTTTGTTATATACCCTTTGTTGGCAATGACAAAGGTCAAACGTTTTCTGTAAGTCTTCACAAGGTTTTCACACACTGTTACTGGTATTTTGGCCCATTCCTCCATGCAGATCTCCTCTAGAGCAGTGATGTTTTGGGGGCTGTCACTGGGCAACACAGACTTTCAACTCCCTCCAAAGATTTTCTATGGGGTTGAGTTCTGGAGACTGGCTAGGCCACTCAAGGACCTTGAAATGCTTCTTACGAAGCTATTCCTTCGTTGCCCGGGCGGTGTGTTTGGGATTATTGTCATGCTGAAAGACCCAGCCACGTTTCATCTTCAATGCCTTTGCTGATGGAAGGAGGTTGTCACTCAAAATCTCAGGGATACAGGCCCCATTCATTCTTTCCTTTACACGGATCAGTCGTCCTGGTCCCTTTGCAGAAAAACAGCCCCAAAGCAAGATGTTTCCACCCCCATGTTTCACAGTAGGTATGGTGTTCTTTGGATGCAACTCAGCATTCTTTCTCCTCCAAACACGTCTAGTTGAGTTTTTACCAAAAAGTTCTATTTGGTTTCATCTGACCATATGACATTCTCCCAATCCTCTTCTGGATCATCTAAATGCTCTCTAGCAAACTTCAGACGGGCCTGGACATGTACTGGCTTAAGCAGGGGGACACGTCTGGCACTGCAGGATTTGAGTCCCTGGCGGCGTAGTGTGTTACTGATGGTAGCCTTTGTTACTTTGGTCCCAGCTCTCTGCAGGTCATTGACTAGGTCCCCCCGTGTGGTTCTGGGATCTTGCGTGGAGCCCCAGATCGAGGGAGATTATCAGTGGTCTTGTATGTCTTCCATTTTCTAATAATTGCTCCCACAGTTGATTTCTTCACACCAAGCTGCTTACCTATTGCAGATGCAGTCTTCCCAGCCTGGTGCATGTCTACAATTTTGTTTCTGGTGTCCTTTGACAGCTCTTTGGTCTTGGCCATAGTGGAGTTTGGAGTGTGATTGTATAAGGTTGTGGACAGGTGTCTTTATACTGATAACAAGTTCAAACAGGGGCCATTAATACAGTTAACGAGTGGAGGACAGAGGAGGCTCTTAAAGAAGAAGTTACAGGTCTGTGAGAGCCAGAAATCTTGTTTGTTTGTAAGTGACCAAATACTTATTTTACCGAGGAATTTACCAATGAATTCATTAAAAATCCTACAATGTGATTTCCTGGATTCTTTCCCCCCATTCTGTCTCTCATAGTTGAAGTGTACCTAGGATGAAAATTACAGGCCTCTCATCTTTTTAAGTGGGGAGAACTTGCACAATTGGTGGCTGACTAAATACTTTTTTGCCCCCACTGTACATAACTAATTATAAAAGCCACTGCAATACCTTCAAACTGCTGTTGTCTGTCCTGTTCCCAGCTACTAATCACAGGCACAGAGCAGTTCAACCAGAAGCCCAAGAAAGGGATCCAGTTCCTCCAGGAGAAAGGTCTTCTCAGTAACCCCATAGACAACAACCAGGTGGCCCAATGGCTCAGAGAAAACCCTCGACTGGACAAAAAGATGATCGGCGAGTTTGTCAGCGATCGCAAGCACATGGAGCTCCTGGACAGCTTTGTAAAGTAGGGGACATTTCAGAGCATGGCTGCCATTTGTTCTAGGGTTGATAGGGTGTCGATGTTTTAGTTCCCATGGAACATCGCTATGTTTGATGTCAATAGTAAATAAGGCTTAAAGTGGTAAAATATTTGAAATTCTAATAAAGTCAATCCTTTTTGCAGCACATTCGGCTTCCAGGGGCTCCGTATCGATGAGGCCCTGCGGCTCTACCTGGAGGCCTTCAGACTCCCAGGCGAGGCTCCTGTCATCCAGAGACTCCTCGAAACCTTTACAGACAACTGGCATGTGAGGCACTTTTGCTCAATTGAAGAAAAATTAAAGAATGTCTGGCTAGGTACTCTTTACAATATATCAGCAGCAATTTGACCTTCAGATTAACAAATAATTGGGTTAGGAGCACATCATACCAGAGCTGTGGACCTGACTGTTGTTCTTCTAAAAATCAGACTTTAAAAAGCCACTACACTTTAATCTTGAGTGACAGCAGCATAATCAGAACATGAATGATGATCAAATAGGAGCCAATCTAAGACTGAGCTTGAATTGATGATGTTTTTGTTGTTGAATGGAATTAGATGAATTTTGACATACACACTCATAAATGTGGACTCAAGGCTAAAAAAGACTTTCAACTCCTCAGTGACTTGAACAACAGAGACTCGTGATTTCACTTGAACTTTTGACTTAGAATGACAAGTGCAGTGTGGACAACTATCTCGTCCTTTTTCTGACAATATATCACATAAGAGAACTCATCAGCAGTCCAGCTTCCAAGACACCAAGCTGACTAAAGACCAAGCTGGTTTCCGTCCTGGCCGCTCCTGTGCTGGACAGCTACTCAACCCTCACCCAACACATTGAGGATGGGTTTGAAGGAAAACAAATATCTGGAGCAGCATTCATAGATCTTTCTGCTGCCTATGACACTGTCCAACACCGTACAATGGTCAGGAAACTACTGGACATGACTGGTAACCTGAATCTGTGTCAAGTCCTCAAAAGCCTCCTCAACAACAGGCGCTTCTACATCCAGTTAAATGACCAGAGGAGCAAGTGGAAAGCCCAAAAGAACGGCCTCCCACAAGGGTAGCGTACTGGCCCCCCTCCTGTTCAACATATACACAAACGACCAGCCATTACCCCCAGAATGCCAGCGTTTCATCTACGCAGATGACCTCTGCATCACCACCCAACAAGTAGACCTCCAGAAGATTGAGCCTGCCCTCCAAGAAATGTCAAGCTACTACAATAACAACCACCTGAACCCATCAAAAACCCAACTATGCAGCTTCCACCTGAGGAACCGAGACGCTAAAAAAGAACTGAGCGTCACCTGCGATGGCCACAAACTGTCCAACCATACGCATCCCATCCATGTATCTTGGTGTTACACTGGATAGGACACTCTCCTTCAAGAAACACCTGGAGAACACCAAAGCCAAGGTCAACACCCGCAACAACATCCTGCGCAAACTAGTGAACTCCAAGTGGGGCGCAGATCCACCAACAATCCGTGCAACTGCCATGGCCCTGTGTTTCTCTACAGCAGAGCATGCCTGCTCAAGCTGGAGCTGATCACGTCACACCAAACTGGTCGACACAGCCTTGAATGACACCTGCCGCATCATCACGGGATGCGTTAAGACAACATCTGTCCCGTGCCTCTATGCGCTAGCCGGCATCTCTCCCCCGCACATCAGACGACTAGGTATCGCTCAAGATGAACGGAGAACACAGGAGACAGATATCAGACACCCCTTGCATGGCCACGTAGCACCCCCACGCAGGCTCCGATCCAGAGCCAGTTTTGTGCAGACGGTCCTGCCCCTCCAGACAACCAAACAAGCATCAATGGCCAACATCTGGGAAAATGAATGGAAAATAAATGACACACAAGCTCTTGAATGGCTGGACAGAGGAATCACACCAACAAAATGCCTCGCTAGTGGCCACGACCTTGGCTGGACAACCTAGAAGTCACTTAATAGACTGCGTGTGGAACAGGGGAGGTGCAAAGCACTGATGAAAGTGTGGAACTACATGCCCCCCGGTGCAGTCCAGAAGACCTGGCAGAACCTACCCCAACAGCTGTGGCCTGTGCCCGATACTAGCAGAACGATATCTGAGATTGCTACGGACTCGAAGAAGAAGAAGTCCAGCTTCCAACTTTGTCTGACTTTTGAGGCTTTATAAATACATGATATTTAGCCTGTAGCATCATGTTCTTTTCCCAGCTCCTTTCTACTTTGTGATTTGTAAAACAATGACTTGGTCCCACCTGCTAAATTTCCCATACCTTCAAACACAATCATTTTTCTGATTCATTACAGTAAATACTCTAGGCTGGTGCCTTTATCACACACACTCACACCAGCTACAAATGGACATATCCTTCATCAGATAATTCCAGCTGTTGTAAAGGTGGTGAAAGTATAAATCAAACACTGTCACATGATGGTCCCTCCGGGTTATAGTAGTAGGATGACATAACTGTTAACACAGACACACAGTGATGGACACACTCCCAAGGGGGAACATTTGACTTCTGAAAATAGCAGAAGGAGCCATGTGTGCTGGAAACTATGCGTAGTAATGTCCTTTTCTTAGGCCGCACACATACACTCAGATAGTGGCCTTGAAAGAGTTGCTGAGTAATTGAAGACAGTGACTGTGTAAATGACTTTTCCACTCTGAGTTCACTGTTATATCAGCAGGAAGTGCAAGGTGTGTCTTTCATAGCCTCACATGGTGTGTGTGTGTGTGTGTGTGTGTGTGTGTGTGTGTGTGTGTGTGTGTGTGTGTGTGTGTGTGTGTGTGTGTGTGTGTGTGTGTGTGTGTGTGTGTGTGTGTGTGTGTGTGTGTGTGTGTGTGTGTGTGTGTGTGTGTGTGTGTGTGTGTGTGTGTGTGTGTGTGTGTGTGTGTGTGTGTGTGTGTGTGTGTGTGTGTGTGTGTGTGTGTGTGTGTGTGTGTGTGTGTGTGTGTGTGTGTGTGTGTGTAGAAAGTGAACGGCTCTCCTTTCATGACCAACGATGCGGGCTTCGCCTTGGCCTACGCTGTCATCATGCTGAACACTGACCAGCACAACCACAACGTCCGCAAGCAGAACATCCCCATGACCATAGAGGTGAGTGGCCCCTCACACACACACGCACACACACACACTAGTTGTGTAAATGGAAATATAAACACCTAGGTTTGTTGGTTGTCGACAGTAAACATGACATGACGCTCAAAATATCACAAATTACCCATCATGCCTGGCAGTCTAGAGCAGAAGTGCCATATGTAGCTCACAGACCATGCGCAGTTGAGTTTTCTATTAACCACCCGGTCTCGGCTCAGTAGAATGAGTGGGGAGAGAAAATAATTCTGGTTTCGGCTTTTAGAGCATTTTACAACTTTTAGACCTTAATGATTCAAATAAGAGCTATAAAAGTATTCGTGCTGGATAGTTAATTTAGGTTTAAAAAGAAGTATCCGCTGATTTACAGATGTCTCTTTCCAAATATAAGTCAATGGTAAAAAGCATTTTGGACCCAGTGATGTCACAGACTGACACAGAAGGTGTAGTACTGCCTTTTGGCCACTATGCATTTTGCCTCAGCGAACTTCCTGGGGGTTTCGTTTCTTGCAGCAAATTCTTTTCTCCACCATTATTTTTGTTCTATTGTTGTGGGCCAACTTCAGAGGGGCTTACTGCAAAACCTGGTTTCTGCTTTTCTCAAGTTTCCGCTGTTAAAAATGTTTCTCAAATCAAATCAAGTTTTATTTATATAGCACATTTAAAAACGATGTTTGGTCGAGCCAAAGTGCTGTACAAGTAATAAAAACAATTTACTACAGTACAATAACAACAAAAGACAGTCATTGCAACAGCAAATATAAAAACAAAACACACGGAAAAGTCAGGAGTCGTGCTCCGCTCTAACTAGAAGGCCTGAGAGAAGAAGTGGGTCTTAAGTGTGGATTTAAAAACCCCTAGGGTCTGGGCCGACCTCACATGGAGGGGCAGAGTGTTCCAGAGCCTGGGGCCAGCTGCTGCGAAGGCTCGGTGCCCTCGGGTTTTGAGCCTGGTCTTGGGCACTACCAGCAGCAGATGGTCAGCAGACCTTAAAGCTCTGGCTGGGGTGTAGTGCTGGAGGAGTTCAGCTATATAGGCCGGAGCCAGCCCATTTAGTGCTTTAAAAACAAATAAAAGGAGACTTGGGTAATTCATCCTTTAATATTTCCATCTGTCGACATTTAGCCGACAAAAGTGGAACATTTCCAATTGCTTTTATCCTACACAAACCAGAATGTAGTCACTAAAAGATTAGGATGTGTTAGTAGTGAAAAGTCACTATCAACATGCTTTATTCTGCGAAGTAATGAGAAATATAGCCTTTGTGAAATAGGGAGAAACCTGAAGAATAATGTACTTTTGTGTTAACACATTTTAGTTTCTAGATGTATTTAAGGAATCAGAATCAGAATTCCTTTACTCATCCCTACTGTGGGGGAATGTACTATTATTTATATATTATACCAACAGCTGTAGGCAGAGATGGTCTGTCTGAGAGGAGGACTCATCCTGACCAGGCTGGGAGGGGGGGGGGGTCTCTGCCTCTCCCTTTTCTGTCGTCTCTTTCTCTGTTTTCTCTGTCTGTGATTGACAGCGGCTGAAGACTAAACAGAGTCTCTGGGCTAGCCTGTGAGCAGTTAGTGGGTGGGCCACTCTCACTGGCAAACAATAGCAAGTACTTACTTTCTCTCTGGGTCACTCTCTATTATAGACACACACTTTGTAGAAATGATCTGTCTTGTGTGCAAACCTAGCTCATCATTCAGCTGCTGTATGTTTTTCATGATCCCGACACATTCTCAAAGGTCTGTGTGGTTTGATGAAGGCTGGTTGACCTCCAGGCTCAGACACTAGGCAGAGGCTTCCACACAATAGTTTGTAGATGGCCAGTAAAAGTGGCGCCTGGCACTTTGGTTACTTAGCAGCTTGCAATGTGTAGCATTCACCACAGCATGTGTTGGCACTGGCAGTGGGGTTATTTTTGAATGGGAAAACTATGCTTAGCCTCACTGTGTAAATCAGATCCTATTTCCAAGGATCTGACAGTGAGATGACATGTGTTAAGTGAGGTGCAGGTAAGGTCAGTGTGATGATCTTCATAGTGTCTAATAAATACAGAATGCTGCTTTGTTTTGCATTTATGTGTTATGGGTTTGGTTGACATTCGCTGCTCTGAAAACGTCTCTCTGATAGTGACTGACTGTGTGCCAGTCCCTCACATGAGTATTGCAGATAGAAGTAGATAACAGAGTGATCCTCCGTGGCCTCTCTGCCGATGTTTATTTTCCTGCATGTCCCTGCAGAGAAGCTGCAGTTCAGATCCTCCTCTTCTTAGCAGCCAGGAGGACAGACCGTCTGATGGGGGCAGAACCCCCAGCCTTGAGGCCGTCAGTCATCGCAGGGTGCTGGTGTTTATTTACAGGAAGCTCTGGGCTTTAATCCCTGTTTTCTCAACGCTGCAACTAAAGCATATTAAGTAACACATGGCCAGTGCGTTTCCACATGAAGCCCTTTTAATTGTTGGTTGCTGGATGCTCTGTTAACGAAGCCCTGAATGCCAGAGGCTGTCTGAGCTAAGCTCCTGTGTTGAGATGCATTGACTGACACAATAATGGTGGAGAGATGACAGTGTATTTGCCTCCAGAAGAATGGAAGTTATTTGAATAATGCCTCTGAATAAAGGATGAATATTCCAACTCATATTCTGAACTCATATTCTCTTTTACAGCAATTTAGGAAAAATCTGAAGGGAGTTAATGGAAACAAAGACTTTGACCAGGACATGTTGGAGGATATCTACAATGCTATCAAGTAAGCTGACACACACCCCTATAAATGTTTTTATATTATATATAAAACATAGGCTTTTTTGTAAGAGCCTTTATCATTCTGCATTGGAGATAACAGCTGAGGTGTTTTTCCTCCGTAGGAATGAGGAGATTGTGATGCCTGATGAGCAGTCGGGGTTAGTGAAGGATAACTATGTATGGAGTGTGTTGCTACACCGAGGCGCCACACCTGAGGGTATTTTCCTCCACCTGCCTGCTGGCAGCTACGACCATGACTTGTTTACCATGACCTGGGGTCCTACCATCGCTGCCCTCTCCTACGTCTTCGACAAGAGCCTGGACGAGAACATCATCCAGAAGGCCATCACTGGCTTCAGGTATGCTACTTTACAGAGCCAGCAGCTATGTGGCGGGACAGGGAAAACTGTGTTCTGGCTGTTTATCAAAAGCACATTGTTCTAAGGCCACAGGAATTCAAGCTCTGATTCACATTTGAAAGCGTCCAAATACCTTTAATGAAGACCAAATGTATTCACAAGTCTCTGGGGTTTATTCATGCAAATAACACAGATTCCAAATCCATACTTAAAGACGCGTTTAAACTGGATACAGTCAAATAAACACAAGTACTATCACCCTATCAAGGGTCGAAAGCAGACTTTTCCGTTTCACGCTTGCAGATATCCATTGTCTCACTAGCGCAACAGCTTTTTAAACTCTTGGCCCCGCGCACTGAAGTCTGCTTTACGGCATGAAAGTAGGTCGTAAACAGTTATACAAATAAAACTTTGCACAGTCCATGAAACGTGGATACATACAAAACAATACCAAAACATTATTATTATAAATCATGATTATTACATTCATTTAAATTAAATTCAAAGAATATACAACTATCTTGTCAACATCAATATTTACCACACATAATTATACGCCTGAATGGCTCTCACACACAGAATTTTAATATTTGGGCCGCTGTTGATCAGGAGGTAGAGCAATTACATCCCCGGCTCCTACTGTCACAAGTAGTGTTACATTAATACTCAAGTATCTAAAGAAATCGACACGAAAAAGACACGTATGCAGTTGTTAGAAACTGCATACGTGTCTTTCCACAAAGGCCGGTTTGAACAGTTGAGCACTTTCTTGAGGGAGCGAGTCACTGGAAGACTCTCCCTGCTTACTGGTGCTCTGAGGAGGGAGCCTCTGAGATTTATGTTGTGCGAACTGGAATGAAAGGTTTCTACTCATATACCACAGTAGACCAACCGCTGTCACCCTCAGATTGCCATGTGTTCTGGATGGTTTTTAGGTGGGTTTTATGCTGTAATCATATGTGTTTCTGTCCTTGCAGGAAATGTGCAATGATAGCGGCTCACTATGGCTTCAGTGATGTTTTCGACAATTTGATCATCTCCCTCTGCAAGTTCACCACCCTGAGCAGTGAGGTGAGCCTCTCCCAGAATCCTGTGCTGCTAACGTGCTCCACTGTTTCAGCACTGCAGGGTGTGGACACAACACTTCAGTTTTCACTTAAAGCTGACATTATTCACATGTCAACAAAGTGCAGTCAAAAGTATATTGTTCACATAAAGTACAAATTAAGAACCTGTCCTGAACTACATCAAGACATTGGTAAGAATTGTTCGCTGCCAGAGTTTGTGATCATGAATTGCTTTGCTCCTATCTCTGAAAATCTGATATTGATAACTTGTTGTCTTTTAATTTAATTACTTTTTTTGTTATTTATCAGTGCTGCACATATTTAATGTCAGCTCAAAAATAGACTTATAGAAGTATTTTATATATAAAAAGCATGTGTAAATAACATTTTATAAATGTTTTATTCCTAAAGCCAATCCCTAGCTGAGTGGAGCAAAACATTGTCACATATCCTCTGGAAACTACGACACAACAACATCAAAAGAAAAAGAAAACAACACATATCCATACATCCACATCTTAATGTAGGAATATCTATATAATGGCAATGCACAAACAAGAAACTGTTGGATGTCCTAATTGTCCTATATGGAAGCAAGGTATCATTTGGGCAGGAAGAGCAGATGCAGTGTCTGTATGAGTGTGTCTGTTGACTGAAGACTGTGTCCTCTCCCTGTGCAGTCTGTGGAGAACCTCCCCACAGTGTTCGGCAGTAACAACAAGGCCCAGACCGCAGCCAAGACGGTGTTTGACCTCGCCCATCGGCACGGCAACATCCTGAGGGAGGGCTGGAAGAACATCATGGACTCCATGCTCCAGCTGTTCAGAGCCGAGCTGCTGCCCAAAGCCATGGTGGAGGTCAGGACTAAACACTGTTTCCCTCTGTCAGTGTGCTGAGTGTGAAGAAACACCCTACATCAGGGGGGTCCAAACTACGGCCCAGGGGGAAACTGTGGCCCGTTGTCCATTTTGAAATGGCCCTCAGCTCATTCTTAAAGTATAATGGAATATGTCACACACCTGAAACGTGTGCTTGTCTTATATTGTGAACATATATAACATAATAGTATTCATGTTTTAGTATGCCCACTTTTCAAATACAGTGAATTGATTGTCAATTAAATATAATCTTCATATTTCCACTTATTATAAGCAATGTGAGGCTTCTGGTTTAAGGGATGAGCTGCCAAACCTTTTTGTAACAAAATAAATGAAACCCTCTGGAGAGCTGTGATAGGCTGTTTGTTTTCTCATAGCATATTCAAGTATCAAGAATAATTTAGTTAGCTAATTTTGATTTAGCTAACTTATAACTTCACTTATGAGGCAATTTACCTCACCTCTAGTGAGGGGCCCTGCCCTTGTATGTTCTTCTGTATGTGGCCCTCAGTGAAAAGAGTTTGGACGCCCCTGTCCTAAATGTTCTGCTGCCATCTACTGGTCACTGCTCAACACTGTGCTTCTTGCCTCAGGTGGAGGATTTTGTGGAGCCCAATGGGAAAATCTCTCTTCAAAGAGAAGAAACGCCTTCAAATCGGTATGCACATATCTCACCCAAGTTCATAAGAATATGTTTTCATGCTATCACAGTATGATATGTTTCAAGGTATACTGCTCTTGACATTAAGAACAAATTGTTCTTAAATCTCAATCTTTACATGTATGGCAGCCATTCCATTCGAGTGTTTGTTGAATTCCAACACAGAGAAATGTTGTCAGTAGTTTATAGAATCAAATACAATCTTTTTTATTGTACTCAAACACATACCTACTGTATAAATAGTGAAACCAGATAAACTGATAATGCTGCAGTGGTCTATTAATTTTTTCCAGAGCTGTAACTAAAGTTATGTGTTTCTGTATTGCTCCAGCCTTTGAAATATTTTCATTTAGTACTCTTTGATTCCTAGAAACAGAGAGCAGCTTTTTATAATAAGGAACAATGTATTCCATAATACAATCTAGACTAGCGGCAAAAGTGTAAACCTAAAAGTGTGATCTTGTTTGTCAGTGGTGAGTCGGCGGTGCTGAGTTTTGTCAACTGGTTGACTCTGAGTGGAGCTGAGCAGTCAGGACTGAGAGGGCCGTCCACGGAGAACCAGGAGGCCAAGCAGGCCGCCCTGCTCTGCATCAAGGTGCTGTGCAGTACAACATGTGTTATTAGGGTGGTCCTTAGTTCCATGTATAATTTTTCAAATTCATTTATTTTAAGCTCCAACCTCCGGAATTTGTTATGATAGTCAAGAAAACTCTCCTGGTGAATTGTATTCAAATTCCAACAACATTTACCCCTCCCTCATCAAACTTGAAGTTTAGCCTCACATAGGTGGTCTTTCAAATTGAAACTCGGAAAGTCTAAGCTCCATCCCCCAGAATTCATTCTATTAGTCAAGAAAACGCTCCTGGTGAATGTTTTCCTCAATCTGACAACATGGACCCCCCCCCCTCATGGACCTGGGCTGCCACACCAGCAGCACGGTGCTGCAACTGAGGCTAAACTCACCAGGAGACTTTTCTTGACTAATAGAATGAATTCTGGGGGTTGGAGCTTAGACTTTCCGACTTTGAATTTTAAGGACCGAGATGTGTTATACCAAGGCAAAGAAATACAAATAAATTATGTATTTTAATGCCATAGATAGTATTATTATTTTATTACATATTATTATGTTTTTGTGGTGATACGTCAATGTTTCTTACTGCATGATCACTGTGAGATAAATGCATCTCCAGTTCCTTTTCTTCTCTCTTTATCTCGTGGTCATCAGTCTGTCTATGAATAGTTTTAAAGCTTCTGGTTAATGCCTTAAATATTCTTTGTTTTAATGACTGCATTATTTATTCCATAACATCACTCATTCATGTAGCTTTCGCCGTATTAATATGACATTTCTCTTTTTTTGTCTTTCCAGCAATGTGACCCAGAAAAGCTGATCACAGAGAGCAAATTTCTACAGCTGGAGTCTCTACAGGAGCTAATGAAGGTTATTCATATTTATTTTCAACCTATATGTATTACATCAATGTCTTGCTCTGTAATTGATCATAACTGATGGGGTAGAAGTATTTACTCAAGGTGCTTAGGAAGGTTATTCATAAAGACAAACCACCTGCCTCCTCTGCCAGGCTCTGATATCAGTCAACCCCAGATGGAAGAAGACCTAGGATGAAGAGGATGCGGCCTTCTGCTTGGGTGAGATGGCTTGCTGCAATCAATCCTGGAGAACCGGTAGGAAGGAACGCGCAGTCAGCCACACCTTGACAGCTCAGTTACATCTTATACTTACAGTTGTGTGTGTGTGTGATGTGGTTGTGTGTGTGTGTGTGTGTGTGTGTGTGTGGTGTGTGTGGGGGGTTGTGTGTGTGGTTGTGTTGTGTGTGTGTGTGTGTGTTGTGTGTGTGTGTGGTGTGTGTGTGTGTGGTGGTGTGGTGTGTGTTGTGTGTGTGGTGTGTGGTGTGTGTGTGTGTGTGTGTGTGTGTGTGTGTGTGTGTGTGTGTGTGTGTGTGTGTGTGTGTATAGAGACCGTGTGTCGTGTGTGTGGCAGACAGTGCGGGACCATCTCTGCCATCTCTGTGTTCACCCGAACGAGAGCTGCTTCCTGGTGGAGAGGGCCGTGGTGGGACTCCTCCGCCTCGCTATCCGCCTGCTGCGGCGTGAAGACATTAGCTCTCAGGTACACACACACACACACACATGGACCCACACACTGCAGCAGCAGGGTTGGTGTGATGTTACAGGCTAAGATAATCATCTCAGGTCAGCACACTGAAAGGTCAGCTCAAATCCAAACAGCTGATGCTGCTCCACAGACATGTGTCTTTTCATGTCCTTGACCAGCAGGTCTTAAAGACACCGTCTGTCTAAAATCTGTCTTTAAACATAAATCATGCTGCATCTGGAGCTGGCTTTTATATAGATGCTTTTTAGTTTCCAAAAGGCCTGTAATCTATGATATGTTAGTTACTGATTCATCTGTGTATTACTGTCTAGATGAATCATTCCGTCTTTAAAAAATCGGAGAAATGGTCCATCACTGTTCCTAAAAGTCTAAGATGATGTCTTTAAATGTTGTGTTTTGTCAGTGCAAATTGAAAATGATATTCACTTAAATATGATCTGAATATTTGTGAATCTGAAAGAGCATTCACTGCGGTTAATCTTTAATTCATGTAATTCGGTAAACCTCAAACAACTTGGGTACACATACTTCCTAACGAGGTTTCACAAAGATGTGCTTGGTGAATAATATGCTGCCAAAGAGTATAGAGCAGTATTCATTAATGGAAGACTGGAACACATACAACCCATGTACACAGACAAACCAAAGCATCCATCCGCCTCAAATACTCACTGGAGTATATTTGTATTGACTTGCACTATTTCTTCTGTTTTTCTGTTTTTATTGTGTTGCACTGTTGGAGGAGCCTGTGACATAAGATGTTCATCATCATAACTACACTGTAGCTGTGTACGTATGACTAATAAAAGCCTTGAACCTTGAAAGAGAAAATAACAGTTTACAGTAAGATAAATCCGCCAGCCTGTTCCTCTTTAATGCTTTCATGGAACAACAAATATAAATGGGACACAACATGTAGGGTCAGTGATCTGCTTGATCTGAAAACTCTTTCACCAGGGTCCCAGAGCTAATCTGACATCCAGTCATGTGTGACAGGTGGTCACTGACAATAGGGATGAGTCATGTTATCATGTCAGCGCTGATGACCTACAGTATACTACAGTAAGGTTCACAGGTGGACTGCAGGTGTTTATGTTTTGTGTCAAACCTCCTTTTCCATATGACCACAGTCTGAACACTAATATCATCAGCAGTCCTGCATTGTCTCCAAACAAAGACTCTGTGACATGTGTACTGATAAGGTCATTTAATGCTGACCTGACCTCTTACTAGGAGGGTGACCTACATTTAAACCCCCTGATTTAATACTGAGCAATCAGCATTGCATATCTTGTATGTGTGTTGGTCTGTGTATATGTACAAATACACAGTTTGAACTCTGAATACAGCATTCAATATATTTCAATGACTTGAAGTTAATTTAAAATACTCCATACTATCCTCTAAACATCTTACCTGTTTAAATAGTTTTTTGGATAGATTTCATAATTAAATGTTGACTTATAACATTGGAATATTTCCAATGTTTGTGGCTGTTTAAAATGAATTGAATAATAAAGAAAACATGTAGAGGAGGACATTTGACTAAAAATGTTTATCCAGTTTGTGACCTTTTGACAAAGTGATGTTGGAATCATAAAATATCAGTAATATTTCAAATTGAGGCTCTGTATCAGAGTGGTGAGGGATTGTTGTTGCAGCAGCTGTTTTTTCAGCCATGATGATCCACTAATTCAGATCAAATATAAGCAGCTACAGTAGGAAGAGAACTTTACTGTTGAAGTGATTCGCAAAGTAGTACTTTAGTAAAAATCATTGAAAATCCTGTATTTGACCTAAAGTAATTATATTGCATATGTTACCCCCTGATGGTCTCTCCATGTGCCCCGCAGGTCCTCCACTCACTGCGCCTCCTGCTGATGATGAAGCCTCACGTCCTGTCCCGGGTCAGCAGGGAGGTGGCCTATGGCCTCCATGAGCTACTGAAGACTAACGCAGCCAACATCCACTGCACCAACGACTGGTTCACACTCTTCTCCCTGCTGGAGTGCATCGGAGCTGGAGTCAAACCTCCCGCCTCCTTCCAGCTCTCCTCCACCCAAAGCGACCACGACGCAGGTATATGTCTCTCCACATCTCAACAAAAACATTGAATACAACATGTTACACTGATGAACACAATTTTTATTACGCATTTTTTGGCACCATCAATACTTCTTAAACTTAAAGCCAATCATTTTTAATAATGTTATTGGACTACAGACATTTCCCTCGGACTGATTGCGTTTACAATAAGCAGCCGTTAATCCCTAAAAGAAGTTCAAAGCACAGCACTAGCATATGTATGCTAAACCTCATTGGTTTAGTTTTTAAATGGATTAAAAAAACATTGAAAATATGAAATAAGATGATGCAACCCTTAAACGGTTTCTGTATCCTAGGAGAAGCAGTCATTTCACAAGCTCCATGTGTATAACATGGGTGTAATACGAATGTAATATTGGTGTAATAACCATGTAATATGGGTGTAACATGGTTGTAATAATGGATTGATATGGTTGTAACAATGGGGATGTATTTATGTGTAATATTGGTGTGATAACAGCCTAATATAAGTGTAATGTAGAAAACAGCATTCAGTTTATTTTCCCAAAAAGTATATTTGATTTCCTATTTAAGGGTTTAAGAAATTGTCCCAACATGTTTTGTTTGTGAACCCATAAAGGCTGTGGATTATCCATTAAACAAAGAGACCTTGTTATTTTGTTCACCCAGTAAAATTCTATTACAAATGTATTGTCCTGTGTGTGTGTGCAGGGGCGCAGTCGGACAGCGAGCTGGCGTCTCATCATGTCAGCGAAGTGGACTCAGAGCGCGGCTACACCTCAGACTCAGGAGTCTACACGGAGCACAGCAAGACCAGGGTCCCTCGCTCTGCCACAGACCTGGATGTAGCAAGCAGCGGCTGGCTCCTGGTACACACACACACACACGAACAAACTCACTCTCAGACACACACACACATACACGAGCACACATGAACACACATGAACACACACTCTCACACACACTCACTCTCACACACACGCACACACACATACACGAGCACACACTCACACACATGAACACACACTCTCACACACACTCACTCTCACACACACGCACACACACGTACACGAGCACACACTCACACACACATACAAACACACATACACGAGCACACACACATACACAAGCACACACATACACTCACACACACACACCCCCTCACACACATACACTCACACACACACACGTAACAATGTAACCTTAGAAAAGAAGAAACCAAGATACTTCATATAAAAAATATAGTTAGAGTAAAGTTTACAAATGCTGTATAAGCGTAATACATTAATTAAAAGCATAGACTGTTTCATAAATCAGGTGTCCAGCTACTGCTGTTAATTTATATTTCTGTGGTCTGTATGTGTTTCAGGTTGGGAAAGATGACACTGCAGTGAACTCTAAAGCTCAGCTCAATAACCCCCTGGTCAACCAGTACAGTCTGACTCTGGGTCAGGACCTGGGCCAGCATGACACCAAGTCTCTCATCAAGTGTGTGGAGACGCTGTCCTTCATCGTCCGTGACGCCGCCCATGTCACCCCTGATAACTTTGAGCTGTGTGTCCGCGCTATACGAGTGTTTGTGGAGGCCAGTCTCAACGGAGGTGAGACATTGAACTACATTTGAAATGTCACGGGAGCTATTTAAAAGAAGGCACTCGGATAAAGATATAAAAGTACCCAGAGATGATTACAAATAGATAGTAACTGGATAGTGTTACAGCTTGTGAGCAGAAGCTTCAATAGGTCCTCCATGTGAGGCACCATTTTGCTTCACTCATTACAGGGTGATTTAGTACTGCACATCCGTGAAGCTGGGGGATTTGTGAGAGAGGCTCATAATGATATTGGTCCAATCCGTCAGCAGAGGCAGAGACTCCATGTCCCCACCTTGTAATGCAGGCTTTCGATTAAGTATGTGAAGTGTCAGAGCAAACAGAACACAATCTAAAACTGTTGATCCATCCTGAGTGTTCCTTTTATTAGGGCTGTGATTCAAATTCATCTTATTGACTGGGTATTAGTTATTTAGAGAAAAGTTAGATAGTCTTTAGAAAGAATTTGATTTGGCTTATCTGAGTGTTAACCTAAATATCCAGTATATGGCAGGTACTTCTGCACAAATTCACCAGTCTTGCATTTACACACCCCAATAACTTTAAGAGAAAGGATGTTTTATGAATCAAATGTTGTATCAGTGTGTAGAAATCATTTGACTGAAATACAAGTACAAAATCGTACATCCTGTTTACAGCAGCAGCCATGTGTCTTCAGTCTGCCTGTCTTCTCCCCCCCCAGCCCCCCCACCCCACCTCAGTGTCCTGCCCTACATTCCTCACCCTCTCTCAGCTCTTTAACATCCTTGTCATCTGCCCCTAAAACCTTTTCCTCCCCTGTTTCCGTTCATCCCTGCCTGTGCTGTTGTGATCTACAGTATGACAGGGATTAGGCTTGAGAAATGGCTGTGGTGCACTTGAGCTGATGGCCTATTCATTTTCTCCCTCCAGGCCATTAGATACACGCTGTCAACAGAGCTTTACGCAGACAACAAAAGCGATGGGTCGATCAAAGCACTGGGCTGAGGCACGGCGCTAATCTGTATGAGATACTAATAGAAAGTGCAACACCTGCTATTACTCCTTTCAGGCCTGTGGTCCCACTTCACTTTCCATTGAAGGTGGTTTCAATATAACTGGAAGGTTTGTTTTGGAAATGGCCCATAGCTCTGTGGTTGTTTTGAGGTCATGAAAGACATTTGTTTGCATGAAAAAGCATTTAACACTTGGGTGTGTGCAACGGCTGCATGCCAGTAACAATGGCTTGTAGTGAACATATTGAGTTTGATGTTTGTCACAGAGTCTTTGCAGTGTCTTCAGAGTCCGTTCCACTCTCTGGCCTAATACACCTGTAGTGTGACTATAGGTCAGCTTCACACAGCAGCACCGTAGGCAGGCACATCATGTTTTTTCCATTAGCTCAATCAATCATTGTTTTTATATAGCCCAATATCACACATTTTACATTTGTCTCAGTGGACATTACCACTTGTACAGAATATGAATACGACACCCTCTGTCCTTGGACCCTCACATCAGACAAGGAAGAACTTCCAAAGAAACCCCACAGTTAATGGGAAATGGAAGAAACATCGAGGAGAGCAACAGAGGAGCAATAGATTGTGTGTGTTACTTAAAAAGATAATACATTTAAGACATAGGTACATTAGTGCAGATGCTGGAGAATGCATGTGTCTATACATTTTCAAGGTGTTCTCCTCCAAACTGTTATGGGATGAGTGTGACCTTCACTAAAAAAATAACTTAGCTGCCATCACAGAAATGCATTAAAGCTTCTGCAGGTCTATTGGATTGTGTTTCCTCTTTGCTCAGCATACCTCAACTCACCTAAACATCTTTGGGAAGACTTGAAATCAGAAGAGATGAGTCAGGCGCTTTTGGAATGCTAGAAAAACGTAGAGGTCGGTACCATAGTTATAGCCATCAAACGGCATTCAAGGGTCAGATCCAACCCCCCCCCCCCCCCTCAAGGAAAATAATCACCTCCTCTGCCTCAAGTATTATATCCTAAATACTAAAGATCTGTATCTCATTTGATTATTTGCTCCCTTAGGTTACCGCAACCACGACAAGAAGAAGAGCCACAAGTACGACTCGTCCAAATCCCGGATGAGGAAGAAGGCAGGGGGGAGAGACAAGGAGGGGGGAGGAGGCACGAGGCGAGGGGGCAGCCGGGTGTCCAGCCAGCGTCCATCACGTTCCCATAGCGACGAGGAGGAGGACGAGGGAGTGCCGGCCAGCTACCACACGGTGTCATTACAGGTTAGTCAGGACGTAAGTACCACAGCAGTCTCTACCTTTCTGCCTCTCATGATGGAGGCCCAGCTTCTTGTTTCGCGGGGGGTTTAGCTTCATTAAGCAGATCTAAAATGATTGATTCAAAGCTGCTCTCTGCTCAGTGGCTTGGTAAACAGAGCTTTTGGTGAATATGGTCGTAGCATCAAGAGGTTTTTGGGAAATCAAAAAGCTTTGGCTCACAAATGGATCTCTACGGCAGGTGTACATGTCTATAATGAAAGAATTGAAAATGTTGCATATTTAATCTTTCATTAGAGCTGTCAAAATAGCTTATACAACCATGTCATTATTTGAACGGAGCAATGCACCTGCCTGACAGTATCCCTGTCACTTCTGGTGTGGTGTTGGGTTGTGTGTGAATGTAAGGCTGGACGATAATACCAGTCAAGAGTATTGTTATCATGTTGCCATTATAATTATTTTCAGACAGTTATTAGTTATAAGGGAATTCTGAATAAATTATAATTCTGAAAACAGTTTAGAACTGATACATAACTCTGTATATCTTTACTTTGATACATGCAGTCTTTAATTGATTAGTAGCTAATACATAAAAGGAGTAAAAGGTCAACTGATTGTAAGAAAACACATACAATATGTTACATTACATTACATTACATTGCATTTAGCTGACGCTTTTATCCAAAGCGACTTACAATAAGTGCATACGACCAGGAAGACACAACCCTGAAGAAAACAGAATCAAATAAGTACATCAGGTTTCATAGAGCCAAACATTTCAAGTGCTACTCAACTGGCTATAGATAAGCCAGTCCTTTATTAGTATATAAGTGCCTTGTTAGTAATTCTATCGCTCGAAGTGGAGTCGAAAGAGATGAGTTTTCAGTCTGCGCCGGAAGACGTGCAGGCTTTCTGCTGTCCTGATGTCAATGGGGAGCTCATTCCACCATTTTGGAGCCACGATAGCAAACCCACGTGTTTTTGCTGATGGGAACTTGGGTCCCCCTCGCAGCGAGGGTGCAGCGAGTCGTTTGGCTGATGCAGAGCGGAGTGCACGCGCTGGGGTGTACAGTTAAACATGTCCTGGATGTAGGAAGGGCCAGATCCATTCGCAGCATGGTACGCAAGTACCATTGTCTTGAAGTGGATTCTAGCAGTTACCGGGAGCCAGTGAAGGGAGCGGAGGAGCGGCGTGGTGTGGGACAATTTAGGAAGGTTGAAGACCAGACGAGCCGCTGCTTTCTGGATGAGCTGCAGAGGTCGGATGGCACATGCAGGTAGACCAGCCAGGAGGGAGTTGCAATAGTCTAGGCGTGAGGTGACGAGAGCCTGGACCAGAACCTGGGTGGCTTTCTGGGTCAGCTGGGACGTATCTTCCTGATGTTGTACAGCGTATATCTGCAGCAACGGGTTGTAGCAGCGATGTTTGCAGTGAAGGACAGGTTGTTATCTAGGATCATACCCAGATACCTTGCAGTCTGAGTCGGGGAAACAACAGAGGTGCCGATGTTGATTGTCAGGTCAAGAGCCAGATGTTTGAAGGGCTTCATAAATCATTGGTGACTGACCCCATGCATGTTTGTTGTAGTAAATGATTAAACCTGAGACTCCATATACAGTACACCTAGTCTTAATGTGTGTCTATACATTTAGACCTAAACTGTAGATTTCTAAAGCCAAACGTGGAGTTATTGTAAACATTGGTGTGTGTGTATGTTTGGTTCAGCTTCTGGATCTGATGCACACACTGCACACCCGGGCTGCCAGCATCTACAGCTCGTGGGCGGAGGAGCAGCGCCACCTGGAGGCGGCCGGCCGAAGGATCGAGGCGGACTCTCAGACTCTGTGGAGCAGCTGCTGGTGCCCGCTGCTGCAAGGTATGCTAACAGGCTACATGCTAACACAGGCTACATGCTAACACAGGCTACAAGCTAACACAGGCTACACGCTAACACAGGCTACACGCTAACACAGGCTACAAGCTAACTGCTTTGGAGCTCCTGGTAATAATACCTCACTGGAGCTGTTAGTGCTGATTTATTTCAGACTAACACATATTGCCAGTCTTACAAGGTTTACTGTTTAAGCATATTTCCTGTTGGGTTGCAGTGATATACTGGTTTAGGGTAAAATCATAGTTTAACTAATTGAAGATTAGCAAACCATGCCCATTTGATTATGTGTTTGATGTACACTGATTGTATATAATAAATAAAGGTTGAATATTAGGTGTGAAAAGGCCAAGATTAGATATGAGACAGTTATGAGTATAAAAAACAATATAATAATTAATTTGGCTGATATTTATTTCTTAGCGTTAAGACAACATATTCAACAAGTTTTAAAGTAGGTTATTCAAATTGTTTTTGAAGAAGTGTGACTTATATATCTACTATGAAAGAAAATTAATAATAAAAATGGAACTTCTCCGTTCCCTGTGATTAGTAAACTATGTAGTTACTTCTTACTTAACTTAAAGGTGGGGTAGGTAATTTTGGGGTAGGTAGGTAAACCAGCTCAAGTGCGCTAGAATTTGAAAATACACAGCCGGAAAAAATCTACATCTTCCTTACAGAGCCCCTCCTCCAACACACACGAACGCGCACATGGCCAATGAGGGCACGAGATAAGTTTCAGGGTTCGTACGGGTGCTGGAAATCCTTGAAATTGTACGAGGTGTTTTCAAGGTTTGAAAAGAGCTTGAATTTTGGGAATGGTGCTTGAATTTGGGATAAAGTGCTTGGAATTGTAAATGCTTTACTTCACTTTTTAGATTAAAAGAAAATAAAGAAGTCTGAGCGAGCTTAATTGCTTTGCTTCTACATAAAACAGCTCCGCTGCGGCCTTCCCGCGCTATGTGCGCGACCTTTCAAGTGTTTTTGTTACGTGTGACCTGGGCATTCTGATGAGAGTGATAGATGACAGTGTGCCAGGAGGTTGCAGTTTCAACGAGCGTTGGCTAGCAGAAGACAAATACAAGCCATGGCTAAGACGAGGGTCAATCCCACGAGTAGCCTCCTGCAAAGTTTGCAAAAAATAACGATGGGAGAGTCTGCGCTGACGAGCCACATGAAAGGTACGCCGTAGTAGAGCATTTTAGATTAGGCTAACGTTGCATGTTACGTTTGTTTAAGCTAACGTCAGCAAGCTGAATGGTGAACTCGATTGAGGGATAATAATAATTGCAGAGGACAATCATTTCAGAGGAGCGTACCTATGTTAATATGTGTGTTACAGTCGCCATCCTGTGGTGTTCAGAGGATGAAGCACTCACTGTTGTAATTCAACCCAGTCTCACGGCATTTCGTGTTATAATCACGAAATATAATCTATTGATTCGACACAGAGCGATTTTGAAATCAATGTATTTCTACTGGTAGTATGTTTCATGCCTAAACCAAATGGGACTTGCTCTATCGAAATCAGTCACATTGACCCGAAGACACATTTTCGTTTGTATTACTGGTCTGGGGGAAGCTCGGGAGTGTGTTTGTGTATTTTTGCGTTTGCGCAAGAAACACCGGCTGTTGTTATGCTTGCTGTGACGTTAAGTTACTCCGTTCTCCGCTTGTAATTATGCCGTACAAGCTTCAAAGTTGTATTTATCATCTGAATTTGCTGAAACAAGTTTAATATTCTGAAAGCCAAGACTTTGTTTATTTGAAAACAAACTGTCCCGAACCCTGCCGTGTTATCTATGATTACTATACGCCTTTACTTCATCATGTCAGCGGAGGGAGGGGGAGCGGCGCTGCGGAAGAGCAGGGTGTGAATTGAGAGGTGCCTCTCCTTCCCTTTACAAGCTTCAAAAATGTTTTATCATGAGATTTTGGCAATAACAGTTTCATATTCTGAAAGCCAAGACTTTGTTTATTTCAAATCAAACAAAACACCCGAACCCTGAAAAACTAGTTTTTTTACACAAATCCACGTTTATTTTTTAAATGAGCCGTTGCGACTTTTGACTGATTTCGATAGAGATAACAAATTAGAAGGAACAAAATATATACAGATTTCAGTATTCTGAGGCTCTGAGCCCCATTTATTTTCCCCTCAGGCGGCAAAAAAAGCCCGACATTATACGATTTACAATTATAAAACAATAATGGTGGCTTGATATTGAGTAAGAACATGTTTTTATGAACCACACAGCTTTGGGTCTTCCAAGACCCGACCGGACAAAAGATGCAGGCACGCGCAGGCACGAAACATACTACTTGGTTGCGTAATTAGACCTTAGCTTGTTAGTATGTTGTTATTAATTATAAACTGAGGATTTGACCGCGTCGCTATGGTTGATACTTTTAGAAACAGGCTTTAATATAAAATCTTGAAGTATTATACAAGTAAAACTACATTTTGCTTTAATCCCATCATGTAATTGTAGAATGAACACAGTCTTCCTTTGAAGATGTATAAGTCAGGTGTCTTGAGTAGTCCAAATTACTTACAAATCATTGTACACATTTGTAAATATTATTTTCCACTTCCATTGTGAGTCTATTTTTATGCAGCTCTCATAAAATCCCAATAAGCTGCTAGCAACTGCAAAACACTAGTGCTAGCTAATGTTTTGCAAACTATTAAAAGTGAGGCTATTACAGTAGACCTAACGTTAGTCTAGTAGCCTCACTTCTAATATTTTGCTAAACATTTGCTAGATACATGTTGGCTAGCTAATGAGCTTCACATATCAACCTGAAAAACTGCGACCCCCCCACAGTTACTCCGCTGCGAGACGCTGCACGCACCCCCCAACTCTGACTGACTTCCCGCGTCCCTGTGTAACTGGGAAACTGATATAATTGGATCATAAGATCGTGGTGTTTTTGCAACTTCAGCATAGGGGATTGGGATGTTTATTGAACTTCGGCTTTTAACTGATTTACCTTCTACCTTCTACATGTATGGCTCTGCCGCTCAGCGCTGCTGCTTGCCTCTGTCTGTCTGCGTTCTTCACACCTGCCTGTAATCTGAGAAGGTCCCGCCTCTCTGGCTGGCTCCCGCCCGGAAAATCTTCAGTGTTGATTGACACTTCAGTAATAGCCTATCAGATAGCGCTGTGGGCGTGACATTGCTCGTGTACACAGAGTGGTGACTGCAGCCAGAGAAACGGCCGCATCAGAGCCAAAGTTTTATCGGCAATTTGATTAAAAAAAAGGCCGATACCGATAACCTGTAAAATGCAGAATATCGGCCCCGATAATCGGCCAGGCCGACCCCTTTACCAGAGGTGTAATAAGTAAAAGTAGAAGTACTCAGATGTTGTAGTGAAAGTAGAAGTACTCAGATGTTGTACTTGAGTAGAAGTACTCAGATCTTGTACTTGAGTAAAAGTAGAAGTACTCAGATCTTGTAGTAAAAGTAGAAGTACTCAGATCTTATAGTGAAAGTAGAAGTACTCAGATCTTGTAGTGAAAGTAGAAGTACTCAGATGTTGTAGTGAAAGTAGAAGTACTCAGATGTTGTACTTGAGTAGAAGTACTCAGATCTTGTACTTGAGTAAAAGTAGAAGTACTCAGATCTTATAGTGAAAGTAGAAGTACTCAGATCTTATAGTGAAAGTAGAAGTACTCAGATGTTGTAGTGAAAGTAGAAGTACTCAGATGTTGTACTTGAGTAGAAGTACTCAGACCTTGTACTTGAGTAAAAGTAGAAGTACTCAGATATTGTACTTGAGTAAAAGTAGAAGTACTCAGATCTTATAGTGAAAGTAGAAGTACTCAGATCTTGTAGTGAAAGTAGAAGTACTCAGATGTTGTAGTGAAAGTAGAAGTACTCAGATGTTGTACTTGAGTAGAAGTACTCAGATATTGTACTTGAGTCAAAGTAGAAGTACTCAGATCTTATAGTGAAAGTAGAAGTACTCAGATGTTGTAGGCTACTTGAGTAGAAGTACTCAGATCTTGTACTTGAGTAAAATTAGAAGTACTCAGATCTTGTAGTGAAAGTAGAAGTACTCAGATCTTGTAGTAAAAGTAGAAGTACTCAGATGTTGTACTTGAGTAGAAGTACTCAGATGGTGTACTTGAGTAAAAGTAGTAGTACTCAGATCTGGTACTTGAGTAAAAGTAGAAGTATCAGAGTGTAGGAATACTCTGTTACAGTAAAAGTCCTGCATTCAAAATGTTCCTCAAGTGAAAGTATAAAAGTATTATCATCAAAATATAGTTAAAGTAGCGACAGTAAAAGTAGTGATTGTGCAGATTGGTCCATTTCAGAATAATATATATGATGTGTTTTATAATGATTGATCATGAAAGTGTTCTCAAAGCTGGTAAAGGTGCAGCTAGTTTGAATGACTTTGTATACTGCAGGGTAGCTTGTGGATTTACTCCAGGTGGAACTAAAGTCTGATTTAACACTTGGTTATATTTCACATCATTCATCCACATCTGTGAAGTAACTAAAGGGATTAAATACATGTAGTGGAGTAGAAGTACACCATTACCTCTGAACTGTAGTGCAGTAAAACTACACCATGTACCTCTGACTTAAGTTTACTGACAACCTGAAAGTACCTCAAAAATAGTAATCAATAATGTATTAAAAAGTTATTTGGCTGATTGTTTTCTATTGGCTCAGCCAGCTTATATGGGATGCCCAGTCTACGTACAGATGGGTCACTCATTTTGAAATATTAAACTTAGTTTTCTTTTCTTTAATTTGTCATCCTCATGTAGAATGCTATGTTACTATTATAGCATAAAGAACATCAGATTTAATGTGAGGTAGGGAAATAATCATTTGAGTATAAGTATGTGTATATAAATATGTAATTTACAACAGCTGTAAGATGCTTGAAAATGCACCTTGAAAATGCTTGACAAGTGCTTGAATTTGCCTTTGGAAAAGGTGTAAGAACCCTGAAGTTTGTGCACAGATGGAAGGCTGACAGGCAGGCCATGCTTTTTACAGGGCTAATGCTTCCACAGATGAAATGTTTGAATGTATTTATTGTCAAAGCACTAAATATATTCATTGCTATCGGGATGTTAAGAGCATTCCATGGAATATAACAAAAAGTGTTTCTGAAATAAATTACATACCCCACCTTTAAGCGCATGATTACCTTTATGAAACTCAAACATGTGTCCTCACGTATATTATAATGGTAATGTTTGATTGATGGTGCCTGTAACTTCCCCCAGCATCTATACATGTGTGCAATATGTTAGGAGTGTGAATATCCATGCCTCTGATTTGGAGGAGACAAATGCTTACTGTGCAGTTTAGTTTCAGCATCTTTACCCCTGTTTCACTCTAATGTATCCCATGTTGAGCAGTGTTCAGGTCAGTTTGAGGCTGCCCTGACTCCTGTCTTATTGTCCTGTGTTCACGCTGCAGGCATTGCGTGGCTGTGCTGTGATGCCAGGCGTCAGGTGCGTATGCAGGCCCTCACCTACCTGCAGAGGGCGCTGCTGGTGCATGACTTGCAGACTCTGGACGCCACAGAGTGGGAGTCCTGCTTCAATAAGGTGAGAGGAGGGGGGGTGCATCTGCTCTTATATCACACAGAGAATCAGTGGATTACATGCGTAAAACATATTATAAACCAAATCATTGGGCTGTCCTCACACTGTGTGTGTGTGTGTGTGTGTGTGTGTGTGTGTGTGTGTGTGTGTGTGTGTGTGTGTGTGTGTGTGTGTGTGTGTGTGTGTGTGTGTGTGTGTGTGTGTGTGTGTGTGTGTGTGTGTGTGTGTGTGTGTGTGTGTGTGTGTGTGTGTGTGTGTGTGTGTGTGTGTGTGTGTGTGTGTGTGTGTGTGTGTGTGTGTGTGTGTGTGTGTGTGTGTGTGTGTGTGTGTGTGTGTGTGTGTGTGTGTAGGTGCTTTTCCCCCTGCTGACTAAGCTGCTCGACAACATCAGCCCAGCAGATGTTGGGGGGATGGAGGAGACCAGGATGAGAGCATGCACCCTCCTGTCAAAGGTGCATAACACACACTGCAACCTGCAACACACCCTGCAACACACACTGCAACCTGCAACACACACTGCAACACACACTGCAACCTGTAACACACACTGCAACACACACTGCAACCTGCAACACACCCTGCAACACACACTGCAACCTGCAACACACACTGCAACCTGCAACACACACTGCAACCTGCAACACACACTGCAACCTGCAACACACACTGCAACACACCCTGCAACCTGCAACACACCCTGCAACACACACTGCAACCTGCAACACACACTGCACCCTGCAACACACCCTGCAACACAAACTGCAACACACACTGCAACCTGCAACACACCCTGCAACACAAACTGCAACACACACTGCAACCTGCAACACACCCTGCAACACACACTGCAACCCTGCAACACACCCTGCAACACAAACTGCAACACACACTGCAACCTGGAACACACCCTGCAACACAAACTGCAACACACACTGCAACCTGCAACACACCCTGCAACACACACTGCAACCTGCAACACACCCTGCAACACACACTGCAACCTGCAACACACACTGCAACCTGCAACACACACTGCAACACACCCTGCAACACACACTGCAACCTGCAACACACACTGCACACACACTGCAACCTGCAACACACACTACAACACACACTGCAACCTGCAACACACACTGCAACCTGCAACACACACTGCAACCTGCAACACACACTGCAACACACACTGCAACCTGCAACACACCCTGCAACACACCCTGCAACACACACTGCAACACACACTGCAACACACCCTGCAACACACACTGCAACCTGCAATACACCCTGCAACCTGCAACACACACTGCAACACACACTGCAACCTGCAACACACAATGCAACCTGCAACACACACTGCAACACACACTGCAACACACTGCAACCTGCAACACACACTGCAACACACACTGCAAACTGCACCACACTGCAACCTGCAACACACCCTGCAACACACCCTGCAACACACACTGCAACACACACTGCAACACACCCTGCAACACACACTGCAACACACACTGCAACCTGCAACACACACTGCAACCTGCAACACACAATGCAACCTGCAACACACACTGCAACCTGCAACACACACTGCAACACACACTGCAACCTGCAACACACACTGCAACCTGCAACACACACTGCAACACACACTGCAAACTGCAACACACACTGCAACCTGCAACACACACTGCAACACACACTGCAACCTGCAACACACACTGCAACACACACTGCAACCTGCAACACACCCTGCAACACACCCTGCAACACACACTGCAACCTGCAACACACACTGCAACCTGCAACACACAATGCAACCTGCAACACACACTGCAACACACACTGCAACCTGCAACACACACTGCAACACACACTGCAACCTGCGACACACCCTGCAACACACACTGCAACCTGCAACACACACTGCAACACAACCTGCAACACACACTGCAACACACACTGCAACCTGCAACACACACTGCAACCTGCAACACACCCTGCAACCTGCAACACACACTGCAACACACACTGCAACCTGCAACTCACACTGCAACCTGCAACACACACTGCAACACACACTGCAACCTGCAACACACACTGCAACACACACCTGCAACCTGCAACACACACTGCAACCTGCAACACACACTGCAACACACACTGCAAACTGCAACACACCCTGCAACCTGCAACACACACTGCAACACACACTGCAACCTGCAACACACACTGCAACCTGCAACACACCCTGCAACCTACAACACACACTGCAACACACCCTGCAACCTGCAACACACACTGCAACCTGCAACACACACTGCACTGCAACACACACTGCAACACACACTGCAACCTGCAACACACACTGCAACCTGCAACACACACTGCAACCTGCAACACACCCTGCAACACACACTGCAACCTGCAACACACACTGCAACCTGCAACACACACTGCAACACACCCTGCAACCTGCAACACACCCTGCAACCTGCAACACACACTGCAACCTGCAACACACACTGCAACACACACTGCAACCTGCAACACACACTGCAACCTGCAACACACCCTGCAACACACACTGCAACCTGCAACACACACTGCAACACACACTGCAACCTGCAACACACACTGCAACCTGCAACACACACTGCAACCTGCAACACACCCTGCAACCTACAACACACACACTGCAACCTGCAACACACACTGCAACACACACTGCAACCTGCAACACACACTGCAACCTGCAACACACACTGCAACCTGCAACACACCCTGCAACCTACAACACACACCTGCAACACACCCTGCAACCTGCAACACACACTGCAACACACCCTGCAACCTGCAACACACCCTGCAACCTGCAACACACACTGCAACACACCCTGCAACCTGCAACACACCTTGCAACCTGCAACACACACTGCAACACACACTGCAACCTGCAACACACACTGCAACCTGCAACACACACTGCAACACACCCTGCAACCTGCAACACACCCTGCAACCTGCAACACACACTGCAACCTGCAACACACACTGCAACACACACTGCAACCTGCAACACACACTGCAACCTGCAACACACACTGCAACCTGCAACACACAATGCACCTGCAACACACACTGCAACCTGCAACACACACTGCAACGCACTCTGCAACGCACTCTGCAACGCACACTGCAACGCACACTGCAACACACACTGCAACGCACACTGCAACACACACTGCAACACACACTGCAGCACACACTGCAACACACACTGCAACACACACTGCAACACACACTGCAACCTGCAACACACACTGCAACCTGCAACACACACTGCAACCTGCAACACACAATGCACCTGCAACACACACTGCAACCTGCAACACACACTGCAACGCACTCTGCAACGCACTCTGCAACGCACACTGCAACGCACACTGCAACGCACACTGCAACACACACTGCAATGCACACTGCAACACACACTGCAACACACACTGCAGCACACACTGCAACACACACTGCAACACACACTGAGCAGAGGCCTTTCTTCCATCAGGAGTGCTTTGTAAAAACATGCTTGATTGATAGTGCTGTTGCAACATGTAAGCATTTCCTTTAGAGAATGAGAATATAGATTTAAAGGAAGAGAATAAGCAAGAGGAAGATCATTGGATAAGCATTAACCGTCATCAGTCCCCAGCTGTGGGGCAGCAGTTATCGTGTTCAGAAACAGCAAGTGCAGATGTACCATAGCAATCTGTACTTTCATTTGAATTCAACATGGACCTTGATTATGGGGGGGAGCATTACTTGCCATGTACATGGGGCAACACAAACATAACCATCGCTGTTCAACCCAGTCTGCTAAATCAATACGTTTAGAAGTCAAATACATTCAAAATCTACTCAACAGTTACAATAGGCAGTTTGGACAACTCTGAATGTAACACTACGAGTGATTGTATTTACTAATCTAATAATACACACCACACTGGACATGCTTTAACCCTGCCCTTGCACTGGAGGCTGTCTCTGTGCTGCAATGTGTCCCATGGATTTGATTAAAATAGTGTATTAAGTGAAATCCATCGCAGCTTCAATCCTGCCATTGAAGGAAGAAACAAACCTTTATCGTCCAACACAAAAACATTTACTTTGACCTCCGTGTTGTGTTTTGGTGTGGGCTTTGTCTCCTCTGAACCCTGTTACCGTGGTTACTGCAGCAGCTGCTCACCTGTGCTCCTCTCTGTCCAGGTGTTCCTGCAGCACCTCTCTCCTCTGCTCTCTCTGCCCACCTTTGCCGCCCTCTGGCTCACCATCCTGGACTTCATGGACAAATACATGCACGCAGGATCCAGTGACTTACTAGTGAGGACATTTATAATACTAACAGTGTTGTAGTGTGATTATCAAACAGATGATCTGATACCTTTTCCCACCTCAGTGGGTCTTTCTTCTCCACCTCTGACGTGATGCTATTTAAAGGCTACCTGGATGCATTCTGCAGGATCTGAATCAGGGCTGATCCTATGAACATGTACCAGAAATAAAATATGAAATGTATATTGGTTGCATTAGCAGCATGTGTTGCTAATAAATGTCTTCTGTATATGTAAATATTGCAGCAGTTCATGGGACTACACAATAACTTCTAGTTTGTCATTTATTTTTTGTTCTGGCACACAATTTCCTCTACCTTACTCCTGTGTTCTGTGTGTGTGTGTGGTGTGTGGTGTGTGTGTGTGTGTGTGTGTGTGTGTGTGTGTGTGTGTGGTGTGTGTGTGTGTGTGTGGTGTGTGTGTGTGTGTGTGTGGTGTGTGTGTGTGTGTGTGTGTGTGTGTGTGTGTGTGTGTGTGTGTGTGTGTGTGTGTGTGTGGTGTGTGTGTGTGTGTGTGTGTGTGTGTTGTGTGTGTGGTGTGTGTGTGTGTGTGTGTGTGTGTGTGTGTGTGTGTGTGTGTGTGTGTGTGTGTGTGTGTGTGTAGTTGGAGGCCATCCCTGAGTCTCTGAAGAACATGCTGCTGGTGATGGACACAGCGGGGATCTTCCACAGCGCTGACTCCCGGACCGGATACTCTGACCTGTGGGAGATCACCTGGGAGCGCATCGACTGCTTCCTGCCTCTCCTGAGGGAGGAGCTCTTCAAACAGACCGTCATAGCAGGTACAACACTTCACTCCGCCCCTTCAGACTGTAAAGAAACACGCATATATGGACTATTCAAACATGGGAGTTGTTTGTGGTAGCAGCTTGACTCTGGTGTTTCTGTTCAATGGTTCCAGATCCAGGACCCAGTCCTCCAGCAGAGTCTGTGCAGCCCACACCCTCAGCAGGTCAGCCTTCCTCCCCCCCGGGTTCTCAGCCGCCCCCTCCCCAGTGCCCGTGTCCCCTGCAGAGACCAGGACCCCCAGCAGGCCAGAGTCTCCCCTTGAACCCCCAGCAGCCAGTGCCAACGGTAAAATCTTAAGCTACACTCTTTGGGACTGTCTGTAGTGACCAACGCATCCCTGTCAAAGTCAGTATTCCTGCTATCTGAAGTGTGTACCATTCACATAGTAAGATGGCCGACAGAAATGCAGCACGAAACAGCTCTCTCCTTCTATTCACTGAATCAGCAATACAACTAGCAATGCACCAGGCTTTCAAAGACGATGAGGCTCTGATGAGGTTGAACACACCTTTCATTCATCAAGAAAACAAAGAGAACCCTCTTTGCTTCTTGCGCCTTGCTTTGTACCCAGATGATGTGCCTACAACCAGCACCAGTAGAGCATACGCCCTTAATGCACTAGTCGTGTCATAAACATTAAACGGTTAAGTTAATGTTCTTTATTTTTCTCATATATTTGTAGGATGACTTTAGTCCAGGTCCTGCAGGTGAAATGGTGCTCCTGTGGTCCTCCTGTGTTCTCAGTCTGGAAATGATGGATTGAGCTGTATACATGTATTTGAAATGTGTTCTCTTTGGCATCAGTAGTTCCTTGGTGTTAATGAGCAGTACTAGCACAGCAGTGTTACCATCCTGCCCCCACTGTCTGTTTCAGGAGAACAAGCTCAGCATATTGGCAAGAATGGAAACACAGAAAAAAAACAAACACTGCAAAAGAATATGACCTCTATAAGTCAAAGAAATATGATGAATAACTTAAAAAAAGGAATAGAAGAGGAATACTTGAACTGCTTTCTTTCACTTAGATCTACATATTTCCATCAGTTGAGTTCATGTGACTCTCGATGTGATGTCACCTGTGTGTCTTTGTGAATCTCAGCTGTGTGACCCCCCCCTCTTCTCTGTTTCAGGGTTGGACTGCTCCTCTCCCACCCCAGCCTCCACCCCCCCCATGCCGGTGCCATTAACAACCTCCCCCCCCCAGGCTTCCTCCCCCCGGAGCCAGCCCCCCTTCATCCTGCAGCCCCTCGCCTCCCCTCTGCAGGTGGGAGTCCTGCCCATGTCCCTGCCAATCATCCTGAACCCCGCCCTCATCGAGGCATCGTCCCCCGTCCCCCTGCTCCCCCCGCCCAGACCTGATGAAGTCAAGTAAGAACTGAAGCCCATCTTCAGACCCATCTTCAGACCCCTCTCTAACAACAGGATCCAACACTCAACAGCTTCAAGAGCCCCCCCCCCCCAGGTTTATTTACAGGAGGCAATTTCAGCATTTCCCAACTAATCACATTACATTTATATAAAAATGATACAGTAAAATACACATTTTCACGATGTATTTCCACAACACAGTAATATTTTAGAAATCTGAAAATCGTATTAAGCCCCAGAGCTAGCAATGTCTCTCCATAGTCAGACTTCCTGTTTCATACTGAACACTTGATCTTTAACAACACCTCACAAATAAAGGGGGTGTGTGTGTGTGTGTGTGTGTGTGTGTGTGTGTGTGTGTGTGTGTGTGTGTGTGTGTGTGTGTGTGTGTGTGTGTGTGTGTGTGTGTGTGTGTGTGTGTGTGTGTGTGTGTGTGTGTGTGGTGTGTGTGTGTGTGTGTGTGTGTGTGTGTGTGTGTGTGTGTGTGTGTGTGTGTGTGTGTGTGTGTGTGTGTGTGTGTGTGTGTGTGTGTGTGTGTGTGTGTGTGTGTGTGTGTGTGTGTGTGTGTGTGTGTGTGTGTGTGTGTGTGTGTGTGCGCGCGCGCGTTCGTGGTAATGAAGAAACATGGCAGTGCACCAGTGTGGCTACACGCATACATACACACAACCACGCCTTCAGTAGAACAGTGTTGTTAAGAGGTAGGAATGATAAGGCTGGGTTAGTTTACAGCATGTTTTCTCTCTGTTTGAAATAATGTTGACATTTCCATTTGAAGGAACCCCCCCCCCCCCAACCAGGATGACCTTATGGCTTTGTATTAATGTTTCAGAGGAGTAAGTTAAAGGGGCTGCATGTTGTTGATTAAACTGGATCTCCCGGGCTTTGACTTCAGTCAGCTGTTCCACAGAATTATTTATACAGCACTCACTTTTAGTTTCAGAGGCCAGCTCTCCTGTTCTGTTGATTTCTTTTGAACTCTGCATGAACTCTGCATGAACGACTAAAACAAGCTTTGAATTTGGGCACCTTGTGAATCTTCTTCCTCTGAACAAAGAGGGACAGCCTTCTCTGACAGATCTACAACATACCACATGGAGACTGTTGATTGGTCCTCTGTACGGAGAGGTAGATCCAGCTAGTGACTTTAGAGTTAAATGAATACATTGAGTCATGTTTGTAGCTCGCTGCTTCACACATGACTCCGAGCTCTGTAACACTCATCATATCACACGCCAATCTGTGGAAACCTTCTCAACACCTCTTTGTTAAATGGTAGCATAACTGAATACTTACTATGGTATGTAGAGAAATATTAAAAGCATCCAGCTCCATGCACGCAGTTTTCATGTTTCAGCAGGTCATTTAAAATGGTTTAATTCAACATCATCTGTATTCATCTCAGTGGGGCCATTAACAGGTTTACACTGCAGAGCACACACATATCTAAAAAAGAGCCAATATAACACATTTAAATAACCAACATAAATATTTCTACAACACTGCGATTTCAGTTTTTAACTCCAAACTTAAACTATTCTTACATCCACTGTAATAACAGCTGGTAACTATGGTAACAAATGCATGTAGGCATACCTCATAATGCAAAAAGAATCTACACCTGAGAAGTGTGTACTGTTATTTTAGCAGTTCTATAACAGAGTAAAACAGGCCTAACAGTAACGATATGGTCTGCACAGCCCCCCCCCCTCGTGTGGACGTGTTGCTATTATCCACTTCTGACATCCAATATGATGGGGATTCTTTGACCTGACTTGAATCTTGCTACATTTGAGCAGCATAAAACAAATGTAGTTTTTGACAGGGCACTGCTTTGAGTTCCCTAAACGTGAGATTACACCAGGTGTTCAGATAGTTTTTTTAAGTAAATGATTGTAGCTCTTTAAATCCTTGTGTTCAGTTGTGGTTCCCTTCAGTGAGGTGTTGAGCTGCTGGCTGTGCCTTGTGTTCGCTGACATGGAGCCTGACCGGGAGGGGAACTATTCTTCATTGAAATGCCAAATATGTGACCTAGAGCAGGATGTGGTGGCTGACATGCTCTCAGTGATGATGATGATGATGATGATGATGTTATTTATTTAGTGAGAGAAGAAGTCCCCTGCAGTAGCGTGAGTCCTGTAACACTACAGCCTATAGACAGTGTGTCAGCTGTGTGTTCATCTGTTGTAGGGACTCTGATCAGGAGTCTTGCTTGAACAGGAAATTACATGAATATAATGTGTATATATAAATGAAAGGTAATGTACTTTTTACTATGTAATAAATATAATGTAAAGAAAGTGCTCTTTCTGGTGTTGGTGTTTTCTTTCAAACTGAGAAGTGAAGCCAATGCAGAGCTGCAGGTCCTGGGTGTTCTCTGAGGCTCTCAGGCTGCCGTCTGTTGCTAAGATAGAGCTAGCTTTTAATGTTAATTGATGCCGTGTGCTTGTGATGAATGTGGTTTGATTGCTCGATTTTATTTAGACTTCTATCTTATCTTGTTTTTTTTTACCAATGTAAAGCATTGTAATATATGAAATGTATTATTATTTTTTCTAAATTGTAGGGGGTTTAATTTGTATAAAACTCATCCGTTTAAATGTCATCAGCTCAGAGACAGGTCAGCTGCCTTAAAATGAAAAACCACATTAGAACTTATCCCAAAGAAATAGCAGACTGTGTACAATCATTTTACAAAAATAAAGAATCGATATAAACTGTTGTGTCTCGTCAAATGTGTTGGTTATGTTTATGTATTTTGTCTGTCATTTCCGGTTTTATTTTGTATTTACCTCTTGTCTTTCATTTCAGGCCGTTTCTTCCTCCCCTTTTGTGTTTTTCCCGCCATCATCAGTGTCTGCCCCGCCCCTGATTGTTTCCACCTGTTCCCAACTTCCCACTCACCTCATGTTTAAATAGTCCCTGTTCTGTGTCAGTTCGTCTTGTTTGTTTCTCCGAATGAACTTGCCAAGCCTCAGCTCATGTTGTGTTTCTTTTGTTAATTTTGTAGGCTTAAAGGTCCCATGTCATGCTTTTCTGGTTATTACCCGTCCCCTTGTGTGTTATGAAGGTTTTTATGCATGTAAACGGTCTGCAGAGTAGTGATGGCAGTTTGACACTGAAGCTTCGAATGGAGCTTCAACCCTGGACTTCCTGTTCCATAGAAGCAGTGCTTCGAAGCTTGCTTCAAATAACGTGACATGTGATGTCCGAAGCAGCAACTGCTTCAAATCACGTGACATGTGACGTCCGAACCAGCAACTGCTTAATTTCCTGAATGAATCACTTGACTGGTTCGCGGTCCAATCACGCGATTCAATGCACTGCCTCGTCTCGATTCTGACAGGTGACAGGTTGAAACCGTTTCAAATTTGAGCACTTCAAGACTTTATAACCACTCTAAACAATGCGCAATGTGTGGGTTGTTGTCGTAGTTTGCGTTGTTGCTGTTGAGTTGTTGTTGGTATTGCATTTGAATTGGATCATTATAGAGCAAGCCAGTAAGAAAGATAGGTCGTTCTGGCTTGTAAAACACTTTGAAATGGGTAGAAGTAAAACAGTCCAGTAGTTTAAGGAATAGATAGTCAAGTGGGTAGAGCTGACGGCCAGAATGCGGCGATGTCCTCCGCACAGCTGGTTCAAAGCCCGGAATGGATGTACTTTTAATCATTGCTTTTCAACTTTAATACTTTAATGACTGATAAAAGGCCCTCTCCGCCCAAAAAAAATGTCCAGCACTCTAGTTTCTTCTCAATAACCCAATACACACAATTATCAATCTTTTAATTGCAAATAGAACATGATATTCAGTCTGTGTGTGTGTGTGTGTGTGTGTGTGTGTGTGTCGAATATTTTTCAAGGCAACGATACGTTAACCCACTGCAGCCTTGCACTTCGCCAGGAGAGGTCGCTGTAACTGAAGCTTCGAGAAATGAACCTATTTCCGACACAATTGTCCAAGTGGTTCGATGCTTCATTCAAAGCTTCATTTTGCCATCACTACTGCAGAGTCAAAAACCCTCAAAGTACACCCTGTAGGGAGTAAAACTCTAACACAGAAAATACCTGCCTATGCTGCCCCAGATCGCCTCGTTGGACATTTCTAATTTTTTTCCTGGGTATCGCTACGTAGGGATACCCAGTAGCCACGCTCAGAGCTATGACCGCACCCTCTACCAGCCTTTCACGAAACAAATCTTCCCAAACCTTTCAGCGATGCATGCCGGATATGTACAGCGTAGGGCACTGAAGAACAATGCTGTTCCTACTTTGTTTGGACCAGCGGGAGATTCGGGTACACAACCTGTAAGTATTCATTGTTGTTTGTGTATTTATGATGTTTAAAACAAACAAGCAGGAGCTCCAACAAGCTGTTTAGGACAGAGTAAATACCGGTGAATACACATACTATACAGAGATGCTGTATGAGAAACTAATGTGAGTTTGGAAAATTGCACAGTATAAATCTATTTTAGTATACATCAACAATGGAATTATGATCAGTAGAAATGGCCATGACCTTTAAGTTTTTCTTAAATTCTCTTTTTGTTATGCCTAGTTTTTCCTCCTTGTGAGCGCCTTTTGTTATTTCCAGTACCTACTTTCTTAAGAGGGATTACCTGATCTGTGAAATAAAAATTACATTTTTTTTTACATTCAAGACTTTGTCTCTGGGTCGTACATTTGGGTTCATCAGTTTATGTCGAGATCCTGACAGAACATTCCCGCGTTGCTAGACGCGTTTATGAACGGACCGTCAGATCCCATAAAGGATTGCCTGGCTCCGTTGGAATTGCCTCAAGACCTGGAAACATTCATTTCCATGGCCACTCGAGTGGATAATCGCCTCAGAGAGAGGGAGAGAGAGGCGTCGAGCCACACCTAAGAGGCTTCTCAATTCTTAAATGTCCCCTCCTCGACTCCCCTCCTCGACTCCTATCCATGGGCGCGGGAAGCGGGGTGCTGAGAGCGCTGCAGCACCCCCTAGCGGCGGGCAGCTGTCTGAATTATTATTTGTGCGGTTATTGCTGCTCCCGCTGTGCATAATCTGTGTAATATGTAGCCAATAAATTCCACATTGTTGGCTACAATTCTGTAGCCCCGGACAATTCTACCTCAATAATATAATACATTAACCGTGCTTTACGTGAACCTCATCATGACACTAGAGAGGACGGCAGGACTGTAATTTCCAGTGCTCAGTGAATGCAACAGAGGCATGACACCAGACCAATCAGAGAGTTGCATGGAAATAAAAGTGTGTGTGTGTGTGTGTGTGTGTGGTGTGTGTGTGTGTGTGTGTGGTGTGTGTGTGTGGGTGTGTGTGTGTGTGTGTGTGTGTGTGTGTGTGTGTGTGTGTGTGTGTGTGTGTGTGTGTGTGTGTGTGTGTGTGTGGTGTGTGTGTGTGTGTGTGTGTTGTGTGTGTGTGTTGTGTGTGGTGTGTGTGTGTGTGTGTGTGTGTGTGGTGTGTGTGTGTGTGTGTGTGGTGTGTGTTGGTCAATGTGGTATACCCTACCATTTTACCTGACTACCCACCAGCGTTACGCGAACCTTAGTGGTATATGTGGACTATGCTGAAGTCCGCTTAAAACTTAGAGTGTATCCATGTTTTTTAGTGTCTAACTAACATAAATCCTCATTTTTGACAACGTCCTTTTGTACCTATGCCGAAGTCCCTTACAACTTAAGAGTGTATCCATGTTTGTTAGTGTCTAACTAACTTAAATCCTCATTTTCTGAAAAGTCAGTTTATACCACTACTCGTGTTTTTGTAATGTATCTCAGTGTATAGAACAGCGTCACTCAGGTGGTTTTTAGATTGCAGGTCTATACACATTTTTGCAGTTCCATACACAATTGCGTGGGCGGTCCTTAAACAAGTCACGTGCAAGACGCATGCTTGCAGCTGCGTTCACTCAGCTCATGGAAAGACAGAAGACTACGGAGCTACAATAGCCTACTCAATTAAACACAAACAGGTAAGCTTGCATACTTGTAGATATTGCTTATTTTACATGATTAATGCTGCGTTCACACCGGACACGATGCGAATATTCGCTTCGCTCTAATCGCTCGAGTTTCACCGCGGCTGTCAGCTGTGTACAACTACAACAAAATGAACATATTTTACCGTGATTAAATTGTAATACACGTTTCTAAATGATGCCGAAGTAACAACATACTGATACCGGTTAGTAAAAACCATGAATTCATGCTTGACAAGTCTGCAGACAGACGGCAGGTGAAAAACCCTTTAAAATGGGTATTGTCTAAATGGAGCTTGGCTAAGCTAACGTTATATATCAGTGACCACCAACTGGCGGCCCGCGGGCCACATCCGGCCCGCCAGACATTCTCATCCGGCCCGCACGACGGGGGTGACTGTGGCGTTGGCGGAGTGGTTACTGCGTTCGCCCCCCATCCATTTTTTTTTTTACAACGTCTCGTGAGTAAGGTGCAGTACCGGAGTCCAACAGAGAGGCAGCAGCTGTGGGACAGTAGACTGCGTACTGCGAAACCTTCCCTTCCTTGAAGAAGAAGAAGAAGAAGTGATCCTTCGTTGTGAAGAGTCTGCTTTGTGCGCTCCGCACCACAGCAGCAGCCCCGCTGCGACAGAGTCCAACAGAGAGGCAGGAGCTGCGGGACAGTAGCCTAGAAGCAGGGTTGGGTTGTAACGGAATACATGTAACAGCGTTACGTAATCAGAATACAAAAATCAAATAGGCTAACTGTATTCAGCTGGCGTTACATTTGATAAACGAGTAATCTGATTACAGTTACTTTCGTAACCCTGAAGTGAATACATTTTGGAATACTTATTGGAATTATTGGTGGAAAAGTTTCCTCACAAAATGTAATATTCATTACCGGCAGAACTGTGTGCACACTGCACAGCGCTGCAGCGTGTCTGTGAGCGAGAGAGAGATGCAGCGTGTCTGTGAGGCCCCGCCCCCCCCCCCGCACGCAGATGAGAGAGAGAGAGATCTCTTTTAAAATATATTGAAAGTTAGAAACGGAGATGGTTAGATAAAATGTGCAAGATAACGTTGATGTAGCATTTCTTTATTGTCGAAATTATGACATTTATAACGGGATCAAATCAAAGTGAATGGCCTGCTGCTGCTGAATGCATGGGGCAAGTGACTGGAAACAGTTTTAAAAGTTATTACATCGTTTCAGATAATAATAATAATAAATAATAATGATAATTCATTCTATTTAGGGGCGCCTTTCAAAGCACCCAAGGACACCTTACAATTCATAACATATTCTAAGGAAAGGTTTACAGCAGGAGAATGCAGTCCGGGTGATGTTATGTGGGGTGCAGATGAGAGGGAGCTGTCCAGAATGACACCAAGATGTTGTGTTTGAGTTCTTGATAAGCCATTAAAACAGTAAAACAAGTGTCTCCTGCTCACCAAAACATACCCATCTGTTATGAAAAAAGAAAGTATTCCAAAAGTATTCTAAAAGTAACCTGAACACGTTTTTAAGACACGTAACTGTATTCTGATTACTTTCAGAGCATGTATTCATTAACTGTTTACATTTACAAAGTAACCCTCCCAACCCTGCCTAGAAGTGATCCTTCGTTAGCGTGAAGAGTCTGCTTTATGCAGTACCTGTACCCCCCCCGCTGGCCCGCGATAGTGTCTATTGGATACATTTTGGCCCTTGGACAAATGTAGTTGGTGATCCCTGTTATATATGCTCCGACCGTCCACACTCACAACAACGGCCTATACAGACATAAATAAAGCAGCGACTGTATTCTCCATGACACAGGCAGTCTGTGGTTTGTACTTGTTTCACTTTTGTCTAGTTTCTGAACAGATATGAGGAGCTGTGTGCTCTGAGTGCTAAGAGCTAACAGCTAACAGCTGATGTAATCGCGCCGCATGTGTAAATGTTAGCTAAGAGTAATGCTAAAGAAATAATGTCGGCAGTTGTTTTATTTTTTGATTGAAGATTAATTAATGTAGAAAGCAGCCTGGTTTGGGAAAAAACAAGGCAAGATTAGACTCCTGTCTTTTTTAGTAATGTATGATATTTCAATCACCATAGCTGAGGACAGAAGGTATGAACTGTAGCTTATAAGGAGCCTCCGGTGCATTGAACCGGAGCCTCCGGTGCATTGAACCGGAGCCTCCGGTGCATTGAACCGGAGGCTCCGGAGGCTCCCGGTAATCTTAGGTGATGTGAATGAAGAATGGACTGTCCCAGTAATTGATTGGAACGTTTTACTTAAATGGAGGTATGAGCTGTTTAGGAGCCGCTGGTTTATTTATGTGATGTACACATTGTATTTAACTGGAGCTGAGGACAGGACGTATGAACCCTTACTCTTTTTCACAGCTATAATAAACCATCAAAGTCAAGATGCAAAGGCGGAGACGCATCAATCCAAAAGATGATGCCACATTTTATATTGACACTGGAGGGGACAAAGCAGGACCTGACGTCCAATACATCAATGCCATCAAAGGTGAGTTGATCCGGAGTAAAGCGTTTGTTAACAGTAACTGTGCGGAGTCACTGTGGCACAGACTGGACCCCTGGTGAACAGCTGTTAGACACACTTACACAATTAAAATAAATGCTTTTATATATTTCTATTAGATGTGACTCTATGGCGTTGCTGTTATTATCACTGCTGCTTTAGTTGTTCTGACTGCTAAAATCATCTGTTATTCCTAATTTTGAAGCAGCCATTCCGTGGGTTCGGGGGACCGATGAGTTTGCATCCCTGCTTCTGACTGTTTAACCATGATTTAACTTAAAGTATAAACATAAAATATGTGACTTTAGTGTGCTATTTTGCTCACTTATTTGTTATTTGTGTTCCTTGTAGGTCGCGGCATCTTCACCTCTATTCCATTTCAAAAAGGAGACTTTTTGATAGAATATAGAGGTGAACTCATAAGCAAACAAGAATGTGAGAGGAGACTGAAACGTTATCCTGTCAGGCTCAAGGTGTTCATGTTCGATTTCCATTTTGATGGAAAACTGTGGTGGTGCGTATTATGTCAATGATAAGTCTGAGCAGAATGAAGTTGGATTTATTTTCACAGCTGTTTTCACGGAGTATTTTAATTGACTGTTTTGCAATGAGGTTTTGCTTGTGTTTTCATAGCGTCGATGCAGCAAAAGAGGATGAGTCTCTTGGAAGACTTGTAAATGACGATCACAGAAACCCGACTGCAAAGATGAGACAACTATCCGTGCAAGGGAAGCCCCATCTTTGTTTGTTCGCTGACCGAGACATAAGTCCAGGAGAGGAGATCACCTATAATTACGGTGATTCAGACTGGCCGTGGAGATGCAAGGTGGTCAACATTTTACTTTGTGAACTCCATATCTTTTCTTAAGGGAATGCTCTAACCATCACACCACATACGTAAATGCTACATATTGTCCAATGCATTAGTTTTGATTATGATTATTCTGAGTCATGATTATTTCAGTATAAATATTATAAATATAATTATTTCTTTTACTTCTGATATAGTGAAACTTAACTACAGGGTGTTTATTGAAATGTATATCGAAATACATTTAATTTCATGTTACTACAAGCTATGAATGGTTTAGAATCTTTAGGTACATGGGAAAGCACCATCCAATAATAATAATGTTTTTTTTTTTTTGCATCTTGCAGGGTCTCGATGAAGTGATGCCTCTGGAAACCTGTGGGGCCACACAGGCCACATCTCCAAATGAGAACATTGAAGAGGTATTTTTACATTTAACATAGATTTAATATCTCAAATTGATGTGTTGTGGCTTACAAAAGGATCCAGTAAGGTTTTAAACTGTCGTCAGGTGGCGTTCATCTGAGTTGAACTCGTACTTGCACTGCCTGCATGGGATCTGTATGTTAGATTACATGTATGTTAAGTTGTTCAGTAACATGTGGTGAAAAGCGACCCACTAAGTAATGATTCATGTCATCAATGACAAGATATAATGTAAACTAAATGTAATATCTCAAATTGATGTTTTGTGGCTTACAAAAGGATGCAGTAAGGTTTTAAACTAAGTTTTCCTTTCCTTCTTTCGGTCATCAGTAGGACCATTCTTTTATTCAATTCCAAATATTCTCTTCTAGTACATTTTTGACTTTGTTTATTGATCCTTCTCTTTGTGTTTTATCTGCTACAGATGGTGAAGAACAGCGACTGCACTGAGAGCTACATGAAGACGACAGGTCCAGTGCTTTCTCCCCTCAGCAGAGCTGAAAAGGTACTTTACATTTAAATACTACTTGATTTGATCTATTTACATACCCACATGTTTCTTTGGGCTGTGTGTGTGTGTATGCAGTAGTCTGACTATCATATGGTTTATAGAGACAATGGTATGTGAGGACATTGTCTTCAAACGCTTTTCAAAGTGTAAGTCAGTATCTTGAGTGTATGTGTATCAATCTGAGAACAACAGGGACATGGTTTAGGAGGTCCTGGCTGTTTAAGGGGCCATGTCGTCAGGTGGCGTTGATAGTGGCGTTCATCTGAGTTTAACTCGTACTTGCACTGCCTGCATGTGATCTGTATGTTAGATTACATGTATGTTAAGTTGTTCAGTAACATGTGGTGAAAAGCGACCTACTAAGTAATGATTCATGTCATCTATGACAAGATATAATGTAAACTAAATGTAGTATATCCTGAATTCCTAAGTGAAAAGTAGGTTTAAGGATTATACTTTTCATAACCTGAGACCTGTAATCATTTGGGCTGTCGAGTGAATGCAGAACTGCATTGGATTTCAGTAACATAACCATAAATGCTTTCATGTAATGTTTTGAGACTTGTAAAAGCAAATGTAATTAAACATTGATCTTTGCTATTAAAGGATTTGCTAGTAGATATCAACATATCAATGTGAAATTGTTGCCGCTTAAAATCAAAATTGTTACATTTTGCCAACAGCATTGCTTGAGGATCGCAACTGCATCCTCATTGGACAGGTGTGTTTCCTGTGTGGGACCTGTGTCCTCCTTCAAGTGGCTTGGATATGAATGCAGAGGTGAGATAGTCATGTATTAATTTGCAGTTATTCCTGGTTTACACCATTGGCTATATATATATATATCTCAACTGTATTAGTGTAATGATGCGTAAAAAGAGGTCATTATTGAATTATAATAGTTGTAGACTCCAGTATATTGTTTAGATTACTTACAAATGTTATATTTTTCTTTCTTATCTGTTATGATTTAATGCTGAAGATCTTTTTGACCCCACTTTTGTATTTCATTGTGCAAACAAAGCTTTTTCAATAGACCCGTACTATGTACAATAATGTACAAAAAATGTGTTGCAGAGTGTTCACAAGTCTGGCATAAATCCTGCTTCAGAAAAATTCAAGATGATAACCTCCATTATCTACCTAAGGTGAGTATGAGCTTAAGGTTTTGTTGAACTTTTAGCTGTCTATAACTATACGTCAAAACCAAATTTCATTTTTTTTTTTTCATTTCCAACAGCTTTCTGAAAACAGTTTCAGAGATGAACTGCAGTCAAACCAATCAGATTCAGAAAAGGATCAAATATCAGATGAGTGCATGTCTGATGAGGAATACATACCTGACTCACAAGGGGATGATGATGATTATTCAGATGCAAGTATCCCCTTAATGCCTAGTCAGTCAAAAGCTGGACGGATTCAATTTGAAACACTAACTGATGTCGGAAAAAATTATCCATCGGACACAAGCCTCCCAGTATTGGCCAGTACATCAAAGGATTGGCCCCCTCTTGATATGGCTATCGATGCTACAACATCTGGTCCATCGATTTCTAACAAAGACTCGTACAAGAAAAAGCCAAAGGCTAAAGCTCAGCTTCCCAAACCTCTGACATTGAGCACTAAAAATTACTGTTTTATTTGTGGAAAACCACAAAGCAAAATTTCCCGCCATTTGAGAATTCACAAAACACATGCTGAAATTATACATGCATTTTCCCTTCCCGAACACTCGAAAGAGCGAAAGATATTAATAGAAAAAATGAGGAATAAAGGAAATTTTAAAAACAACACTGAAGTTTTAAAGAGTGGAACAGGGACACTAAAAGTAAAGAGAAGACCAAAGGCTGAAGCACCAGCAGGAAAATTCATCCACTGCATGCACTGTCAAGGATTGTACATCCGCAAGGACCTTTGGAGACATGTCCGCAGATGTCCCTGTAAGCCAAAAAACGAAGAAGAAGAAGAAGAAAAACCTGGAAGAACCAAAGTACTGGGTTTGGCCTCAGCTCAAGAGTCAGTTTTTTGTCAGCAGATCTCAAGTGGAGTGTGGAAGCTACTCAATGCGATGAGACAGGATGAGGTTGCCTCAGTTGTCCGAAATGACCATTCTATTATTCAGTTTGCCCAGTCACTCTACAACAAACACGGTCAAGACACTACTAAGTATGAATACATACGTCAGAAGCTACGTGAAGTTGGACGTTTGTTGCTTTGTCTGCGAACAGAATTCTCGGTTTATAACCTTGAGGAGGCTGTTAAACCTGCTAACTTCCAAAGAGTGGTGCAAGCGGTGAAGATAGTGTCAGGATTTGATGATAAACACCACACATATTCAACACCAAGCCTGGCGTTGAAACTTGGACATACGCTACTCAAAATAAGTGACATTGTTCATTGTCGGGCCCTTATGGCAGAAGATGATGAACTGATCAAATCGACTAAAATGTTCCAGAAACTCTACACCTCCAAGTGGTCTGAATTTGTGTCTCACAGTGCACTGAACACTCTGAGCAGTGCAAAATACAACAAACCATCAACATTACCCTTCACCGAAGATGTTCAGATCCTTCATCGGCACCTTGACAAATCTGCAGAAAGTGCCATTTGCAACTTAAAAGAGGAGGCGACGCCTCAGAACTATGCTGAACTTGCAAAAGTTGCACTTGCACAAATCATAGTGTTTAATCGAAGACGTACTGGGGAGGTTTCAAAAATGCGACTCAAACATTTTAATGAAAGAGACAACGCAGAACTGCATCAAGATGTTGCCAAGGGGTTGTCAAAGACTGAACAGAGGCTCTGCAACTATTTCAGCCGAGTTGAAATCCCGGGAAAGAGGGGCAGAAAGGTTGCAGTTCTGCTCTCACCAAGCATGTTGGATGCCCTGTCCCTTCTTGTGAGTAAAAGAACTGAATGTGGTGTTTATTCCACCAATGTGTTCCTGTTTGCAAGACCCAAATGTATGAGCTACTACCGAGGACAGGACTGCTTGCGTCTTCATGCAAGCAAGTGTGGTGCAAAGCACCCTGAACACCTCAAGTCGACACACCTTAGAAAACATGTCGCAACACTCTCCCAGGTGCTTAATTTAAAAAACAATGAACTGGACCAGGTAGCTGATTTCCTGGGTCATGATATCCGGGTACACCGGGGATTTCTACAGATTACCAGTTCCAACCACACAACTGGCCAAGATTTCCAAACTGCTGTTAACTATGGAGAAAGGACAGCTTTCCAGCATTCAGGGGAAATCACTGGACGAGATTGATATTGAAGGTTTGTACAGAATTTAATTTAAAAAATGTAAACAAAAATATACTTGCACTCATCCTTACCAGCCTGGAATGGTCTAGGAAAACATTGAGATCACAAACAACATTAACCAATCAAATGAAATGCATTGTGAGTGAGGTTGACTTTGGCTTTTGACTCTTAAAGTGTGCACTTACATCGAATAAGCTTCTTGAGTTTGCATTGTTTAAACTATTACAGAATTGTATATATCTAAAGCTAAAATAATTCAGGTATGTTTTATTTATGTATGTCTAGATATTAATGCACGTTTTGCTTGTACTTTTTCCTAGATGAAATTTCATTCAGTGATGCTGAAGATGTAAACAGTGACTCTGATGATGATGATGATGATGATGATGATGATGATGATGAGACAGCAGCACCAGCAACAGAGTGTGGAACTAGCCAACCTGTGACTGCTGCATCCACATCTGTTATCACAGAGCAAGACATTGACCATTTGGGTAGGTTGCCTCACTTACCTGACTTATAGTTGTGTCTGACAGAATAGAGAATACTAATTATATATTTAACAACAAAAACATTTGTGTGTTAAGCAGAAACTGTGTCATCCACAGTGAGTGAGACTGCTCCTCCCTATGAAGGTAAGGCCAGTTTGGTTGTTGAACTCGGAAAAGGCATTGAAATAAGCTTATAAATAAGATACAAAACAGTGTTAAGACCTAGCCGAGACAGTTTTGATCATCAAAAATTGATTGATTAGTTTCCTTTTTGAGAGTGGTCAATTATTACTAGAATGCATTTCCAGCCTAGGACTTTTTAAATGTCTAACCCATCATTCTACCCCTGCTGTCCAAAAGGATAGAAGGTATGAATATATGACCCTCAATTAATTAAAAAAAGAGTAGCACTTCTGTTTGGAACAGTAACCTTTTTTCTGATATAAACAATACAGCACATGTACAAGACCTTTTTATAAAGATTTCTCAATAGTCACTTTACTTATTGGATTGCTGTCCTAAAGCTAAGGCTAGGAGGCAGGCAGGAAGAGGATGGCATGTATGTGCTACTCGTATCCCATTTTCAGATAAAAAGCAGATGTTATTACAGTTATTTCCAACTAAAATATGACTGCCGAGTACATTTCACATTTGATTCGATTTTTGTTTTACTTGTATATCTTTCAGGAAAGGATCATGAAAATGCCAAAAGAACAATTAAGAAACCGTGGGCCAAGGATGAGGTTGCCGCAGTAATGCGGCATTTTAAGTGTCATATTGCCAAAGGAAATCTGGCAACCAAATCCGAGTGCCAGCACTGCAAGCTGGTTGAAGGCAAAGTGCTTGATGAACGAACAGTCCAAAATGTAAGAGACTTTGTTCGCAATCGCGGAATTGCTCGAAAGAGGCAGTCACAGTCACAGTGAAACCATCAGTTGTGGTTATCCTGATGACTTAATGTTTTATACTGCACCTATGTTCAACATACGGGTTGACAGAGATTATGCTGTTAAGTGAAAGCAAAGCATATAGGTTATATTCCTGTTCATTTTGTTTTGTGGCCAGAAAACTAAAAAAGCTGTTAATGAAAGCCTTTGATTTGGGTTATTTACCAATTTTATTTTGTGTTCAACCAAGGATTTCATGCTCTTATTTGTATCCAATGTGTTTTTTGAGACATTGTTTTTAATTGTATACTATTCAGATGTGTCCTGTGTTATAATGTTGTGGTAAGTTGGATACAAATTGCATTTTGGATGTTATCCAGTTTTGTGGCCGAAAAAACTATTGTGGTAAGCTGTCTGTCAATCTGTATGTCTCTGTCTGTGTAGCTGTTTGTCTGTCTGTAAGCTGTCTCTCTGTCTGTCTCTCTGTCTGTGTAGCTGTCTCTCTGTCTGTAAGCTGTCTCTCTGTCTGTGTAGCTGTCTGTCTGTCTGTAAGCTGTCTCTCTGTCTGTGTAGCTGTCTGTCTGTAAGCTGTCTCTCTGTCTGTGTAGCTGTCTCTCTGTCTGTAAGCTGTCTCTCTGTCTGTAAGCTGTCTCTCTGTCTGTGTAGCTGTCTGTCTGTCTGTAAGCTGTCTCTCTGTCTGTGTAGCTGTCTGTCTGTCTGTAAGCTGTCTCTCTGTCTGTCTGTCTGTAAGCTGTCTCTCTGTCTGTGTAGCTGTCTCTCTGTCTGTAAGCTGTCTCTCTGTCTGTGTAGCTGTCTGTCTGTCTGTAAGCTGTCTCTCTGTCTGTGTAGCTGTCTGTCTGTAAGCTGTCTCTCTGTCTGTGTAGCTGTCGGTCTGTCTGTAAGCTGTCTCTCTGTCGGTCTGTCTGTAAGCTGTATCTCTGTCTGTGTAGCTGTCTCTCTGTCTGTAAGCTGTCTCTCTGTCTGTAAGCTGTCTCTCTGTCTGTGTAGCTGTCTGTCTGTCTGTAAGCTGTCTCTCTGTCTGTGTAGCTGTCTGTCTGTCTGTAAGCTGTCTCTCTGTCTGTCTGTCTGTAAGCTGTCTCTCTGTCTGTGTAGCTGTCGGTCTGTCTGTAAGCTGTCTCTCTGTCTGTCTCTCTGTCTGTGTAGCTGTCGGTCTGTCTGTAAGCTGTCTCTCTGTCTGTCTGTCTGTAAGCTGTCTCTCTGTCTGTGTAGCTGTCGGTCTGTCTGTAAGCTGTCTCTCTGTCTGTCTGTCTGTAAGCTGTCTCTCTGTCTGTGTAGCTGTCTCTCTGTCTGTAAGCTGTCTCTCTGTCTGTATGTCTCTGTCTGTGTAGCTGTTTGTCTGTCTGTAAGCTGTCTCTCTGTCTGTGTAGCTGTCTGTCTGTAAGCTGTCTGTCTGTAAGCTGTCTCTCTGTCTGTGTAGCTGTCTGTCTGTAAGCTGTCTTTCTGTCTGTCGATCTGTCTGTGTAGCTGTCGGTCTGTCTGTAAGCTGTCTGTCTGTTTGTCTGTCTGTAAATTGTCTTTCTGTTTATCTGTATGTCTCTGCCTGTGTAGCTGTCTGTCTGTAAGCTGTCTGTCTGTAAGCTGTCTCTCTGTCTGTGTAGCTGTCTGTCTGTAAGCTGTCTGTCTGTAAGCTGTCTGTCTGTAAGCTGTCTCTCTGTCTGTGTAGCTGTCTCTCTGTCTGTGTAGCTGTCTGTAAGCTGTCTCTCTGTCTGTGTAGCTGTCTGTCTGTAAGCTGTCTTTCTGTCTGTCGATCTGTCTGTGTAGCTGTTTGTCTGTCTGTAAATTTTCTTTCTGTTTATCTGTATGTCTCTGCCTGTGTAGCTGTTTGACTTTAATGTGTTTAAACAAATGTATTGGTTAATACTACTTTATTTTACAATTAAAATGACTGCTCACATAATGCTGTGTCCTGTCAGGTTGTGTATGTATGTAAATTTGGAGGGTTGTGGGAGTGGCCTTATCGTCCCTTTAAAGACCCTTTAAAGACCCCATAGTGTTTTTTTGGTCCATATAAGTCACACTTTTGTCAAAAGACAAATGTCTGTATATACCACAATATAAGTAGGTGGTGTGTTTAACTGTTCTAAAGGGTGTATCAGCTATCTAAAGTGAGCTGATTTTTTTTCAGATTTTTTAGAGTACTTTGACCCAACTCCCATAGCTGAAGGACCTCAGGCAAGGGTAGCTCATCTAAACCACCACCGAGCCGGTTCAGGGGAATAGTCTGGCTATTGCATAAAAACCCGTATGTGTGTGTGTGTGTGTGTGTGTGTGTGTGTGTGTGTGTGTGTGTGTGTGTGTGTGTGTGTGTGTGTGTGTGGGGACCTTCACTGTTGTCCTCACATGGAGCTACAGGTTCCTATCAGGCTCTTAAGCGCTCATTGTCATGCAGTCGGCCTGATGCTGTAAAAGTACAGAAATACAGACAGGGGGGTTGAGAGTGACTCTGTATTAGAGAGCCTGAGGAGACACATTTTACCGCCCATGCCTGACTGTTTATCTGTGCACTTTCAACTGTACGCAATACAACACAAAATGCCCAGTGCTGCTAAGAAATACGTTCAGAAAGCTCTGACTCCCAGTGGAACACAGTTAGATTCAAAAGGTAACTCTCGATGTATTCAGACAAAAGTATGCGGATTCAGATTCAAAGAAAGCACCTTTTGCCTTCCTAGCCAAAAGTGTTGATTAAGGCAGTCTCTTTGAAGTTATGCGTGAGACTGTCTAGCCCCCGCCCCCTCACAGTCCCGGCCTCTCCCCCTTTCTCCACCCCTTCCTGTCACACGATATGAGGCCAGAAGATAGTGGGGGGTGGAGTTAGGTGAAAAAAGAAATCCGTGCAGACTAAATAAAAAGCCAGTCATTTCCACTGATCAAGTCACCTTTCAGAAAAAAGAAAAATGGCCAAGAGACGCATCGATATGGGTTTAATCAGCGAGACGCCTGTGACAACTTACCGCCATCCGTCGGGAGAGCCAATCAAGAAACGGATGCAGCATCTGTGCCGGGTTCAGACGCCTCCAGCCGAAGATCTTCATGAAGAAAGGAGTCTGGAAAATGGATATGTTTGGGGATATGTATGTATTCAACTATATGGCGAATGAACTGCATTTCTACAATCTGAAGAATGGAGAAACGTATGGACCCCGCAGTGTTAAAGCGACGTTGACCTCAACAGATTGGGCTGTGTTAACTCTGGTGTCTTCCAGAGATCTCCACACAACCATTGTATCGGAAGAAGTAGTGCATCAAGAAACCGGCGTGGAACCAGCGGTGTACAAGATATTTGCAGTAAAAAGCAAAGGAACGCAGAAAAGCAAGATCAAAGAAGAGTTTTCACCGATGCCCCTCAATGTGGAGGAAGAGGAAGGAGATATTCCCCCGCCGCCAGAAGTGAGAAGAGTCCTGACAAGCACCGTCTGGGAAACTAAAAGCGGACCATCATGGCGATGGTATTACCGCGCAAGCCGTTTAGTGACGCTGGGGAAGGACCCCTCTGATGATTTTGTTTTGGAGTGTTTCAACTCTACATGCGGGGTTTTTCAAATATCCTTGCGGGTGCCTCTGACTGCTTGGCTGAAAATGATTGATGACAAATCTACAAAGCTTAAAGAACTTTTTAAACAGAGTCAGACATCGATGGACATTATACTGGTGAAAAAGACTCTCACTTTTGCAGATGACTCCTCCCCCCACTCAACATAACAAGTCCCACCCCCACACCAGATCATATAAAAGTAAGGACCCCTCAAAGACATTCGTTGAACACTAACCATGGATCTGAGAAAAAACAAGTCTCTTCCCGCGAGTTGCAGCCTGGAACAAACGCCTGGAGGACCCCCATCATCTCCAACAATCTGGACACCCGAGCTCGACAGCGATATGGCTGGCATTGATATTACTGGCTGGATATGTATCAACCTCCATCTACTCCACCCGTGTCTCCAGGGGAATCAACAGCTTCTCCAGATTCCTCGGTAGCAGGCGATGAATCGCCATGCTTTCCTTGTACTCCAGAGGGTGATGCTGCAGAAGGTGCTAGGACAGCTTCGTTCCATCACAGATGGGTATGTTTTGGTGTACAGTGTTAGATATTATAATGGATTTACGCTCCACGTTTCAAATATCTCCGCGTCCTTCTAGAGCTGTGTTATATGGAAGGAATTCAGTGCCACCAAGTCAACCGTACTCTACTTTAATGGCAATATTACAATGCACCAGAAATCATTACATTCAATACAATATACTTGCAATACAAATACATACAATACAAAATACATACAACACAACACACATGGGAACCCAATTACCTGGTGATCACGTCAGCCAGCCAGCAGAAAGAGACTGAACACAGCTGCGTCTCTTCATTTATACTCTCTAGCAATGGGAGGGGTCTCTGATGTTCTGCTGACATCCTCCAAATATCCCCTGCTATCACCTTCCCCCAATCTTAAATTCCCCCACTCACAGGTGACGAGAGCATTTGCATACAGTGCAAGTCACACATGCTGCCACCTCCCCATGGCCCTTTGTCCTCAAAAACCACATGGTCTCTCAAAAGTCACATGTGATTGCGTCAAGGTCCATATGGTCTCTCTGAAGTCACATGTGCTTGCCCAAAGTCCAGCTCACAGTTTTACCCAAACAATTCCCATTTTTAAGCTTATTCATTTGGAGCTAACATGAATACATTCAAATATTCTACTGCAATCCCCCTTTTGATTTAGATCTAATAAATCAATTACTTTCAAGACATTCACATTCATTCTGGGATTCAGACTATTTAACGTTCAGAAATGGCTCCACATATCAACTTCATACGACCGTGTTAGAAATACCAAAATATGTAAATAACTCCATACATCAATTACATTACTTAGTAACAACAAAGTTAAAACCCTTCAATCATTCTGATTGAGTATAGTCAATCGTCATAAGGTATAACCTTCACAGTGGTGATTCAATTAATCTGTAATCTGCAAGATTGCAGTGTCTTCAAGCTTTAACATTACTTCATGTATACTTCATTCCGCTTTAGTTTCAGAGCCACACATGATATCAGTGCATTAAAACTTCCCAAAGAGTGGAGACATCAGTATGTCTCCAACATATCCCTCCTGTTTATACTCCGGAATAACATAGAACCTGGAAAGATACAAATGATTGTAAAAGATCAAAAATTCATATACAAAAGTACCCAAACGGCTGAGGTAGGTAGATTGTATAGGCACATGTTTTAATGTAATCCCCATGGTCTAATTCTTTCTCTGTACATCGTCAGTTTCTATCCCTCAGACCCGTTACTGTTTCCCTGCTCACGTCCACTCTTTAAATTCTACTGGGTTCTGTTGGTTTCTTCACTGGTTTGAGACAAGTGCCCTTATTGGAAATCACCTCCCTTTGTAGCCAGACTTCACCACAGTAGAGGCGAGTTTCTGTCTTTTAGGTTTAAACAGCTTCACAGTCAGATGTATCCAGGATGGTCTCTCCGCCAGTCTAACTGCAGTCGATGTAGACAGGAGTGTTTGTTAGGGACCCTCCCCCTTTGGCGAGTGCCTGCTCTTCCTCTTTATCGCTCTGGTGAACACTCACTCTCCTGGTTTCACTGTCTGCGTAGTGTCAGGTACTTCCATCCGTGGCGAGACCCGGAACTCCTGATACTGCGTCCTTGTATACGCTTCCCACACCGTGGAGTCGCCACCCTTGCTTGGTCAGGTACAGCAGGCCCAGCACGCGGAAGATGACAGCTTTCACACATCCTTCCTGGAGGTTTCCCCACTGCGCACTGATTCCAGTGGTACCAGATGTCTCCTTTCCCTTCCAAGCGGACAGCGTGAGATGTCCTCTGCATCGCCCGATGGGGTCCAGAGAACCTGGGTCTCAGCCCCTTGGGGTTTGATGTCCCCCTTTTGCCTCTGTAACCTGTGTGGAGAAATCTGATACAAATCCCTCAATCCTACACTCAGGGCTCCTGGGAACTGGTGACCATGAGTGAGCTCAAATGGAGAGAAACCTGTCCCTTTGTTAATTGAGCTCCTGATTGACATAAGAACTAGGGGCAATGCGTCTAACCATTTCATGCCTGTCTCTTCACATGTTTTCTTATATCTTAGTAATATATTTTATTTCATGTTTTTTACTCATAAAACAATATGACATTGTCCAGAATAGTAGTTAACTTTATATAACTTTTACTCTTTCTAATCTTTTCAAACATCTTAATTGTCTTGTCTCTCTCTCTCTCTCCTACATACTTTTTCCAACATCACTCGTGGTATTTTAACCACCTTTTATCCTTCTGAGCAAGATATCACTTCAACACATTTAATATCTTGCCCTGTCCATCTATTTCAGTCTTCTTTTATCCATCTGTTTTCTTTTCTCTTCAGCCTTCAACAACCTTTTCTTATTTCCATTTCTAACCAGTCTTTTACTTATAATCTGTCCCTTTCCTAGGACAGGTAAATACATCCTGCTACTGTAGTGTTCACAAATAAATCTCCATGCAAACTGCTACTGTACACTCAAAAGTGATCTGTTTCATTTTGAAAAGTCAGCTTTTTGAAAACCAACATGGCTCAGTTCAAAATTTTGTTTCAAAACAAAACTCCTCATCTCTTCCCGACATGATTTAACATAAAGATGATTTGCTACCACTATTTTTCATTGTGATATTTGTTCAAACAGAGACTGCATCTGTCTCTGGATTTAAATATATGCCTGATGGCAGTATATGCATAAAAATAAAAATAAGTGTCCAGGTTTTTAACCTCTGTCATTAAAGGACTGTATAAAAATAAGACATGTCATCTGATTAATCTAAAATCAGAATTTAACAGATAATTTGTGTCGTACATCCCACCATTTTTAGGGACGCCTAATTAACATTCTCAAATCTTCAATTAACTTGACCTAAAAAGCTAAAACAGTGCTGTTTTATGATACCTAAAAAAATACTACAATAGATTTTAGACTATAAAAATGTAAATATCAAATTCCTATTGTCTAACAACTCCCCCTTTTCTGAAAAAGAATCCCATTTACTGTGTTTTCATTTTCAGAAACATCAAGAAAGAATGGTAATGCATAGGAGGCAGAGGCAAATGCTGTGACCTGGGAACTTTACGACCCTGGCGTCCTGCTTCAAAGTGTCCTCATAGCTGTGTTTTACGACACTGGCCTCCTGCTGTCTTTCTCTTCCTGTCCTGTTTTATCGTAAAACTCCTCAGTTTCATGGCTTGCTGTGTCCCTCCCCCTTTTATGGCCCGCTATCCCTTCACCCCTGTCCCCCTTCGTACATGGGTAATAAGACGTCTCACCTCTCTCCCCCTCCTCAGCGCGCCTGTGTATTCTGTCTAACGAGGAGGAAACTTGTGTTTTTTTAACTTTTAGTCTTGTCTCTGGAGTAGGGACGCCCCTCAGCGGCGTCAATGCTACTGTTCCCATCATTCTATAGTTCCCTGAGCTTATGGCCGTCTCCTCTCCTTCTGTTTCCGATGCATCTGTCAATATCATTTGTAATTTATTTGCGCTTTCATCGGGCAGAGAATAAGGGGGAGGGGTTTGTGTAATCAAACCACCTAAATCCGGGTAAAGGAGAGAGGAGCGTGTGAGAATAGCAGGATTTAGTTTGGGCTCCGTTTGAGATTTGTGCTCAGAGTTAGAGACAACATTATTTTGCATTGTTCTAAAATATTCGACTCGTTCTGCGACATAGTCCAGAATGTCGCCATCTGTAGGCACCTCCGTGTCTTTAACACCATGAGGGAACAGAAGAGTGTTAAATTCCTCTGTTTTTATCGGGCTGTGGATTGCCATTGCACCCGGGAGATTTTGGTCTGTGACGGGAGGAATTGTAATTCCACTCATTGCGAGGGCAGCATTGTGACAAACCCTCCTCAATCTATCTAGTGCCTGCGTCTGTTTGTTCCATTTGCTACGAGCAAACCATCTGGGTTTCTGTTCGTTTAGGTGTGCAATTTGCTTTACAATCTGTCTTTCATCTAAGTTAAATCTATCCATGTTGTGTTACAAGCATGGTTAGATTTGTAACAGAATACAAAACTAACTGTATTTAGCGCTATATTTGAAAAACAAGTAATCTGATTACAGTTATGTAATTTGACCCAAGTGTCGGTCTATGTCGTGCGTAAAAATGTTAACAAACACCAACTACAAATTAAAGATAAATTGATTTAGCAAAATGAACTCTTATGTGATTCAAAAATGTGACAAAAGAACAATGATTTGTCTTACACAAGATTGTAGTCTAACAGAATGACTCTTGACCACATGGGGTCAAATAACTTGGATGACCGGGGGAAGGGAAGAGAAGACTCAACCATGTGCAGAGAGAAATCACACTGCTTGGAGACTGAGTTCAATAAAAATTAAACCATACGACTTGTAGTCTGGCTTCAATAAAAATGTAACAAGCCAAGGCCAGTTCATAACACACAAATTGTCCTCTTTGTATGTCTAATCTAGGTAGAATAATCCACTATTATATTTAATTTGAATGTACTTAATTCTCTGTTATCATTTTATCGTGTAGGAATCGGAGATCAGTACAAGCCTTTTCTTTAGCCCCCTGTTTGACACCTGCTTAAAATCAATCTCTTAATCTGTTCCCATTGCTCCCGGTAACTACCTGGAATTTCAGAATCGTTTTTAGCATTCTGTCGTTCCATATTCACTTCGCTTTTATTTATCTGACTCAATTAATATGTGCACTTCGCTTTTATTTATCTGACTCAATTAATATGTGCTCACATGTATTAATATACTGGGCTATTGTCGTAGTTACTATTAACGCGCTTCCCGTCTTCAATACCGGTCAGCAATGTAATGTTTAAACTTAGCGCTTGAAGCTAAATTCATCTAACAATGTCAAAGGTGTACTACCCCCTTTCAGCCACTAGATGGCAGCAGCAGACCACAAATGAGCCTCACTCATCCGAGTGCTTCTTTGAGATCCATAAATATTGAGTAATTACCATAACACAGACCTCCGGCTCTTAGCTTTTGAGCGTTCGTCTGTGCTGTAAAACTCCTCAGTTCTAGCCGGCGACCCGATCTAAATATCGGGTTTCCAGGTTCTGTCGTGCGGTACTCAAAACACGCAACCCACAGACTGCACCGGCTTTACGCCACTGTGGACTAATATACCTACAGATCCGCGCTAAACTGCTCTTATGTAACTGTCTATGTACGCTACGCAGGACTATATCTACCTGCGATCAACGACTATGTTTAAAATATGCATTGTATATTCCATTTAAACTTTAAAAACACTGTGAAACGCCTTCAGACAATCCTAAAAGTTTAGTGTATTCAATCACAGACAATCGATTTTCATAACAGGCGTCTGTAAGTACCTTTTGTAGAACGATGCAGGGCCCTGCGTGATTGTCTGAGGTGTTTAAAAGCGCTTATTCTCGACCCAATCCGGTCGTCTGAATTCCTCCTCCGCTCGTTATCTTGCACGTCGGGGCACCGTATTGTTAGATATTAAAATGGATTTACGCTCCACGTTTCAAATATCTCCGCGTCCTTCTAGAGCTGTGTTATATGGAAGGAATTCAGTGCCACCAAGTCAACCGTACTCTACTTTAATGGCAATATTACAATGCACCAGAAATCATTACATTCAATACAATATACTTGCAATACAAAATACATACAATACAAAATACATACAACACAACACACATGGGAACCCAATTACCTGGTGATCACGTCAGCCAGCCAGCAGAAAGAGACTGAACACAGCTGCGTCTCTTCATTTATACTCTCTAGCAATGGGAGGGGTCTCTGATGTTCTGCTGACATCCTCCAAATATCCCCTGCTATCACCTTCCCCCAATCTTAAATTCCCCCACTCACAGGTGACGAGAGCATTTGCATACAGTGCAAGTCACACATGCTGCCACCTCCCCATGGCCCTTTGTCCTCAAAAACCACATGGTCTCTCAAAAGTCACATGTGATTGCGTCAAGGTCCATATGGTCTCTCTGAAGTCACATGTGCTTGCCCAAAGTCCAGCTCACAGTTTTACCCAAACAATTCCCATTTTTAAGCTTATTCATTTGGAGCTAACATGAATACATTCAAATATTCTACTGCAACAGGAGACACAAAAAGCAAAAGGAAACTGAACGTGTTTTTACTGTTTTAATGGCTTATCAAGAGCACAACTGAAACATAACATCTGAAACGATGTAACAACATAATAACCTTTTTGGGGATGCAGCTTGGGATGTGAGGAGTGAGGGACACGGCTTTGAACGGGTGTGTCGCCTTCTGTCCTGCCAGTGTTGGCAGGACATGAATTAAAATGTCGAACTCGGACTTCATTTTAAGGACATTTCGGGCCAGGGGTGTAGAGCTATATTTGTTTAAGCCTATTGTATGATAACTGTGTGATTACTATTTATTTTCAAATGCATATATGCCACCCATTTACACCGCTCTTCCCGTCAAGAATTGGAATTTGAATAGAATTTAGTGCCGCATAAAAACAACAGTCCGTAAAAGTACTGGCTTGAAACTATATGCCAGTCTTTGTTTCATGCAAAAATACCCAGTAAACACGGAGATACGATGATATAAAGTTAATACAAATATATTTTAAAAGAATGAAAAATGGAAGCACATATATTTTAATATCTTCGCCGTATTTTATCATTTTATGTGATTAGTGAGTTTATTTAAGGTAATTAGGTAGAAGCCCTTTTTGATCAGTAACGAATTTAGCAGTTGAACATAAAAGTCAACCGAGTGTGACTTGCAATGACAGTGTTGTGTTTTTATTTTATGAACCTTTTACATTAAAAATTGTTGTTGAATATATAAATATAAATATTATATATATTAATATTATGAATATGGATAAATGCTAGGCTATTTATTATAAATGTTAGTCCTTAACATCTATCACTGCAGGGTTGCCAACTCTCACGCATCTGGCGTGTGACACACGCTTTCACTCTCAATCTCACGCTCTCACGCTGCCCAAACTATTCTCACGCCAAAAACAAGATGAACCGGCGATCGTTTTTGGTTGGTTATTTACAATGTTGAGTTGACAGCTGCTCAAGCTGTCGATCCGCTCCCTCCCCGCCCCCACCACTCTTAATGACAAGATAGGAGATAGTCGCTTTGCTCTGCAGATAGATGATGTAACAGTAACGAAGACTGTTTACTAATATCGTAGGTTTTGAGAATATTACAATCTATAAAATACATTTCAGTGAAGTTTGGAAACAAAAGACGTGAGGGGCGCTCAAAAATATTCTTACACAGAAAAGGGCGGCCTTTCGCAGTCGGTGCCCTTTTCCATGCCAACAGTCTGCACGGTCATAAACTTTGGTCTGCATGCAGACTTCGAAAAAGGGAGGATGACAATCTTTTTGTCGCGCATAACAAAGTGGACCCCGCACAGACGTGGAATGTATGAACTGGCCTTGTGGGCAGACAGTTGTATTGCTTACTAATAATGTATTGTCTTTTCCATCATTTTAGTAAGCATAATGTTTTTAACAGCTTTTTTTCTGACACCTGTAGCATTGATGCTTCAAGTGAGGACGGGTCAATGGGTAGACTAGTAAATGACGATCCAAAACCGAATGGAAGATGGAAGTGGATGGTGTGCCCCGACTTTGCATCTTTGCAGTTAAGGACATCATGGAAGGGCAATAAATTACATATGACTATGGAGGTGTGGATTTGCCATTTGCATCTTTGCAATTAAGGCCTGACCTGGTTGAGTAGCAGACAATCATATTGATCCAAGGTCTCCACTTCTCCGCCCGGCGGGTGGATCAGAAGGACTCAGGCCCCTGAGCTACACCGGGCAAGCGGTCTTCCATACGCCACATTTCCCCAATCCACCCGTCAGACGGGGATTCGGCGCTGGGCTCTTCCCTCTTCGCTCGCCGCTACTGAGGGAATCCTGGTTAGTTTCCTTTTCTAGGTAAAATGTTACCTTAAAAATGGATATGTTCAGCATGGTGGTTTTAAAATGTTCTCATAAACGAGTCATGTATATCTTAACTTGGTTTAATAACCTTGATAGTGACGGAGCAACATTACATACACATGGCAGTTATCATTACCCTAACTAGACAACCCCTGTAGATCCCTACATTCAGTACGGTGTCTGTAGAAGGACAACAGAGACCAAATGCGAATACTCTGCATCCCCTTTCTTTAGCTCTTCTTACAGTAGTGAACAAAACTGTTATACTGAGCACATTTGACAGAACATACTCCTGCAAATGTACACATTATCAAACTGTGTATTTAGTAACTGATGAACATAAAAGCTATCTCAAAGAATAAGTGTAGCAATTAACTCAGTAATTACTACAGTAACAAAGTAGATTACTAAAATAGAATACATTTGCACTGTGAAACAAAACTTTAAGCCTCAATATGGCATAACTGTGTGAACTAACAGTTTAGAGTCATTGTTCTCAGAGTGGTATGCTTATGCATACATGACAAAGCTTCAGTCTCTGTATTTGGGATTAGGCTTGATAGCACGGCCTGAGCGTGTCCTGTAAACACTCTCAGGAGTGTCTGACAGCAGTTTAGCTGTGGGAACATCAGCCCTCATGTGTTCACTGTTCAGTGATTCATGTGTGTGCGTGTTACAATCTATAGACTCAAGTCCTGTGTCCTGATGATCAGTGTATAAAAGACGGAAGTGGGTTACTTAAAGTAAAGCGGAAAAGCCAAGGGTGAAGTTACAAATTACGAATACTGTATCTATTGTAAGGGAATGTTTTTGCGACCAGAGCTATGGAGACATATGAAAAGGTGCTCCTCTAAGCCAAAAGACAATGAACATCAAGGCAGAAAAAGGGTGCTTGGCCTAGCATCAGTGATGAAGTCAGCATGTTTGAGCACTGTTGACAATGGGGTGCTAAAAATTGTCACTACTTCTTCTTTTGCGTAACGTCAGAGGTCCAACTCGGTTTCGGGTAGCCATGCCCGCATCTCTGGTTGAGGCTAGCTTCCGAGGGTGGTCTATATAAAGGGCAGGTGGTTATGTGTTCGGCAGTCTGTTCAGGGAATCCTGGTTAGTTTATTTTCCTCCGCTTAGTAATATGCTTAAATTCAGCGGGTTGTCTGATCTGAGGTCGTAGTCGAATGTGGAGCCGCCCCGGAGGACGACACTACGTGGCTCTCGCCCACACTGCACCGAGGTGCGCGCAGAGAGAGGCTCACAGCTTCCCCTGAGTATGGTGCTCCAAATGACCAGATGACTAAGTAGCCTATAAAAGAATTGTTGCAGAGGAACTCAGGTGATATGAGCTACAGCTTTTTAAGCGAGCACAGGGGATTATTAATTATGGAGTTAATGTCCTGTTCCATAGTCAAGTCCAGAATGTTACGGTAATGCATCTAAAAGTTGTTTGCCAACAGCCATTTAAAGACAAAAGAAGACATATTCATGTCATGCTGACGTTGTTTGTCGAAGAAGCCTGGGTTAAACTGAGTTTCTTACGAAAGTTGTTTGGGCGAATACCTGGAAACGTCATCCACAAAGGCTGACAGACAGATCTCTGGAAACAATGGTAGGGTCAAGTTGGATTTTAAATGCACCTAGGATGTAATATCCAGATAAAAAAATAAATAAAACGTTTCCTTATCCCTAATATTGTCAAACAAGATTCACTGCATTTGTTTATCCTGAGGAGGTGGCTTGCAAGGCACTTGACTTGAAGTTGTAACCAGCCATACTTACATGCAATTTTGTTTGTGTTCAGTGGTTAGCAGAGGTAAAAGCTTTTTAAGCGAGCACAGGGAATTATTAATTATGGAGTTAATGTTACTGTGAAGCGTCACGGGTAAGTGTCACTGACTTGTCAACGTCATAGCAACACCGGTGGGCAAGACATGCGTTTCTTTAAATCTTCAAAAGCTTTCTGCTGCTGTTCATGCGATGTCCATTCTGTGTCTTTATGTGTGAGCTGCTGTAGTGGAGCTGACAGCTGGCTGAAGTTTTGTATGAAGTTTCCGAGGTAGTTGACCATCCCCAGAAATATTTGTAAGGCTGGGACGTCTGCTGGCACTGGCATCTCACTAATATCACTTGTTCTGGAAGGATCTGCTTTGAGTCCTTCACTGGTGAACACATGGCAGACTTGGCTTAGCCTGAACTTGCACTTGAGGGAGTTAAGCCTTACATTTACCTCCATGACCCCGTTAAGCACTTTTCTCAGGTTGGTGTCGTGCTCTGCAACATCTCATATCCAGTGAAAATCTGTTCCATGGAGCGCTGGAACACCTCTGCCAAAAACACGTCTGTATTTGTGCATCTCCTTTTATTACATTGAATGTCATTTTTGACAGAACATTACACTTCGCACCAGTGTCTACTTTCATCTCAACTACATTGTCATTGACGTGCACTGATACAGCATTCAATAAGCTGTATCAGGGGGCGTGTGGCGCAGTGCATAGCGCGTTGGTGATCGGATCAAGGGAGCACAGGTTCAAACCCCACTGCAGTCAGCATGTCGTTGTGTACCTGGACACTTCACCCCAAATTGCTCCTGTGGGGATTGCCCACAGTATTGAGTATAAGTCGTGTTGGATAAAAGCATCTAACATGTAATGTATCAGGCAAAGTGGTCAGAGTACATTGTGCATTGAGCACCATTAGTGATTTGCAATACAACCAATCTACCACTCACTGAGGACATCACCAAACTCCACAAGCATCTTGATGAAAAGGCAAAATCAGCAACCATAGCACTATTGGAGCAGGCAACAGTGCAGAACTATTCTAGTCTTACAAGGACACCACTGACAAAGATGGTCCTCTTCAACAGAAGACGTGTTCTCGAAGATGAAAATGAACAATTTCCTGGAACGAAAACTCACGAAGAAATTGGGCTGACAAAATATGAACAGAAGCTTTGCCGCTATTTTGAGCGGGTGGAGCTGAAAGGGAAACGGGGTAGAAAAGTAGCAGTGCTGCTAACACCGGAAATGGTAAATGCACTCAAGCTGCTGATCCAAAAGAGAAAGGAATGTGGTGTGCCAGATGTAAATGAGTACTTGTTTGCTGTACCGAAATGCCTGAGTTACAAACAGAGGACACCAAAGTCTTAGAAGTTTCGCAGTTGAATGTGGTGCGAAGAAGCCTGATTATTTACGATCTACTCAGCTGTGCAAAGAAATGGCGACCACTTCACAAATCCTAAACCTTAAAGGTGGGGTAGTTAAGTTTGAGAAACCGGCTCGAGATAAACTTTTTGTTATCTTCCATGGAATGCTCTTAACATCCCGATAGCAATGAATATCTGAAGTGCTTTGACAAAAAATCCATACAAAAATTCCATCTTTGGAAGCCGTAGTGCTGTAAAAGGCACGACCAATCATCTGAGCCGGCCCGGCTAAAGTAACTGGATGGCCTACCTGCCCGTCAGCCTTCCATCTGCGCACAAACTTATCTCGTCCCTTCATTGGTCATGTTAGCGTTCGTGTGTCTGTGTGTGTGTGTGTGTGTGTGTGTGTGTGTGGGTGTGAGAGAGAGAGAGTGTGTGTGTGTTTGTGAGAGAGAGAGTGTGTGTGTGTGTGTGTGTGTGTGTGTGTGTGTGTGTGTGTGTGTGTTAATTGTTGCAGCTCAAATGCATTGCAATAACTTCCATGTTAAAAAAATACTTTAAAAAGCTGAATATTTTAAAAAGTATAACATATTTTGAAAAAGTTGAAAGTTTCCCATCATGTGTTGAAAAGGCTGAATAGTTTTATATGTGAATGGTTCCTGCAGCTGAAATTATGCTGAAGGAGTTAAATAAAGATATGAAATGTAAGTAGTAGTGATTGAATGTTTACAAACACCTGTGTGTGTAAACCATCGACTGTATATATAAATGGACGTAGGGTCCGTGACGTCACCCATAGGATTCTGCAGAGTTGCCGTGAAGCCCTTAGTAGGCGGAGTCGGCTACTAACGGCTCGAACAGTGTAGTCAGAGTCTAACTCCCGCCTTCTCCCGCCTGCTCCAAATAAGGGCAAAGAGGCGGTGCTGAGGCGGAGCCGAGGCGGGACCGGGCGGGACCTGCTGCCAACGAGCGTGACGTTCCAGACCTAGCCCAGGCTAAGAAGCTAAGCTAACATGCTCTCAGTATTAAGCTAACAACCTATGCTAATAACACAGTCTATGCTAACAACCCAGCTTGCGGTCACTGCTCCTCGTTCCCGGCATATTCTGAAGGTAAGATACCCTGTAACTTTACAAAACTTGTCCTTTTGATTTAAATGTTCTTGAACCTACACTATACAATTGTTTTTTAAGTGCTTCACCGTTTTTCAAATATAAATGTCATTTGTAACTAAACTTTGTAAACTAGCAGAGATATGGCCAGTGTTACGTGAATTAAATGTAATTAATGAAATATGACTGTAGAAAAAGAAAGGTGCTTTTATATTGATTAAAACATTTTTATTTATTTCAGCATTCAGAAAAAAGAAGATGGTAACCTCCTCCATGCCAAACTGCACAATCTGTAAGTTGATGGTCCTGGCTTACTTTACATGACTTCAGATGGTTGACATTACACACAAACATACTATACATATATGTATATATATATATACATGTGTGCACAATTGTAGATAAACAGCACACAGTATATAAATATATATATAAACTGTGTGCTGTTAATCTGTTTTTTGAGGTTTTGCTCTCTTGTTACTTTTAACCATACAGGTGTGATTTCATAGTTATTTTGTATGTTATTGTCAAAGGAACAAAATGAGCAACCCTTTATACTTACTTTGATATTCCTCATTATCTGAAGCATTTGTTACTCTCATTTATTTTCCTCCCATAGTGACTGTATGGATAATCGGAGACAGCTATGTCCGGCGTGGAGCCCAGAGAGCTACAGAGACCATCGGCAGCAACCTTGGCCTCGACCTGAGGGTGTGCTGGTTCGGTTGGGGTGGACTGCGCTGGAGAGGTGTCCTCCCTTTCTTGTCCTACTCCCTGAGAGGAAGAGCAGTCCCGGATGTCCTCCTCATCCACTGTGGCGGCAATGACTTGGGGGATGTGCCCAGTGTTCAGTTGCTGAACCAGATGAAGGAGGACCTGCACCAGCTTCACCATCGGCACCCTGGCATGAAGATCATGCTCTCCCAGATCAACCAGAGGCGCCGGTGGAGGGCTGGTGCAAATCCTGTCAAAATTGACAAGGCCCGGAAGTTTGTTAACAGTGTTATGGCTACTTTTGTTCATAGCCTAAATGGTGTCATTGTTGACCACTCCAACATTAGACATGACAGTCCTGGGCTTTTTTTGCCAGATAGAGTTCATTTCACCCCTAGGGGAAATGATATTTTTTTTAAGTCACTAGCCAATTGCCTGAAAGACCACCTCCAAAGACTGTGAACTGCTAAAATGTCAGTATCACTGTTTTTGGATTTGGCCTTTAGAGTATGTATTCTAAGGCCCTTGCTAAGCCCAGACTGTCATGGCTAATGTTGAGTTAGATATTACATCTGTAGCCATAACACTGTTAACATGGCTGCTCTTCCTCTTCCCCACATCCCACCCCCCCCTCTTCCCCCAATGGACTCTGTAGCTCTCCAGGCCCATGCTGGGCATGGCTGTCTGTCAAACCTTTTATTTTGTATTTGTTATGATGTTTTTTGTTATTTTATTTGTTAAAATAATTCTGTATTTATGTAAATATTGAAAATAAATTACATTCATATTTTGACTTCTTTTGTCTACTGCTTACTGAAAATGTTAGCTATCATATCCAAATGGGACTATCAAATGAAAGGATAAGCTTACCATACAATACAGAAAACATTACACATTAAGGCTCAAATCTTTTCCCAAGCCGTAGCAGTCTGAAAAGAGTCCCGAGTTTAAAAACACTAAATCTTGACAATGAATACTACGCTGTCAATTATCAGTGACAATGCAAACAACAAGAAGGTCTACCCTAATCCCATGTATTCTGGAACTATGTCATAAGCATACCATACAATGTAATTATGAAGTGCAATACCCACAATCCCTACAGCAGTGACCACCAACTGGCGGCCCGCGGGCCACATCCGGCCCGCCAGACATTCTCATCCGGCCCGCACGACGGGGTGACTGTGACGTTGGCGGAGTGGTTACTGCGTTCGCCCCCCACCCATTTTTATTTTTACAACGTCTCGTGAGTAAGGTGCAGTACCGGAGTCCAACAGAGAGGCAGGAGCTGCGGGACAGAGTCCAACAGAGAGGCAGCAGCTGCGGGACAGTAGACTGCGTACTGCAAAACCTTCCCTTCCTTGAAGAAGAAGAAGTGATCCTTCGTTGTGAAGAGTCTGCTTTGTGCGCTCCGCACCACAGCAGCAGCCCCGCTGCGACAGAGTCCAACAGAGAGGCAGGAGCTGCGGGACAGTAGCCTAGAAGCAGGGTTGGGTTGTAACGGAATATATGTAACGGCGTTACGTAATCAGAATACAAAAATCAAGTAGGCTAACTGTATTCAGCTGGCGTTACATTTGAAAAACGAGTAATCTGATTACAGTCACTTTCGTAAACCTGAAGTGAATACATTTTGGAATACTTATTGGAATTATTGGTGGAAAAGTTTCCTCACAAAATGTAATATTCATTACCGGCAGAACTGTGTGCACACTGCACAGCGCTGCAGCGTGTCTGTGAGCGAGAGAGAGATGCAGGTGTCTGTGAGGCCCCGCCCCCGCACGCAGATGAGAGAGAGAGAGATATCTTTTTTAAATATATTGAAAGTTAGAAACGGAGATGGTTAGATAAAATGTGCAAGATAACGTTGATGTAGCATTTCTTTATTGTCGAAATTATGACATTTATAACGGGATCAAATCAAAGTGAATGGCCGGCTGCTGCTGAATGCATGGGGCAAGTGACTGGAACAAGTTTTAAAAGTTATTACATCGTTTCAGATAATAATGATAATTAATAATGATAATTCATTCTATTTAGGGGCGCCTTTCAAAGCACCCAAGGACACCTTAAAATTCATAACATATTCTAAGGAAAGGTTTACAGTAGGAGAATGCAGTCCGGGTGATGTTTTTTATGTGGGGTGCCAATGAGAGGGAGCTGTCCAGAATGACACCAAGATGTTGTGTTTGAGTTCTTGATAAGCCATTAAAACAGTAAAACAAGTGTCTCCTGTTCACCAAAACATACCCATCTGTTATGGAAAAAGAAAGTATTCCAAAAGTATTCTACAAGTAACCTGAACACGTTACTTTTTTAAGACACGTAACTGTAACTTTATTCTGATTACTTTCAGAGCATGTATTCAGTAATCAGTAACTGATTACATTTACAAAGTAACCCTCCCAACCCTGCCTAGAAGTGATCCTTCGTTAGCGTGAAGAGTCCCACCCCCCCCCCCGCTGGCCCGCGATAGTGTCTATTGGATACATTTTGGCCCTTGGACAAATGTAGTTGGTGATCCCTGCCCTACAGGGTCGTAACGTCACAGAAGATAATACCTTTTAGAGAGTTTCCAAATTGTTCAGTATGCAGATAAATATTTGTTTTACAATAGAAACATTTTTCTCCATAAATGTTCCCACATGTTGTGAGCATCAACTTGAAATCTTTTGTCAACAAATAAAAAACATCTTAATTTCCTTTACGACAACATTTAGTTTATAACACCACTACATTAACAATAAGCATAGGAACATGAGTGCTTTTACTCTTTATTTAATCAGATCTATTTCACATTGAAAATATGATAAATACACAAGCCACATTGAAAGTTACATCTTGCATTTTATGAAAAGTAAAGGTTTTGAATCATTTTATGACTTAAGTACACTAGAAAATAAATTAAAGATGTGCAACAACTGTATCAGTAATTAAAATGATATAACTTATGTACAGGGTTGGGACGGCTCCTTGCCAAAAACACAGCCAGTAATGTGAGTATCAAGATATAAAAGTAATGAAAAGTGATGATTTTCCTTTTCTTTTGGATTACCTCAATATCAAATGCAATGCAAATAAACACAGGAGAGAATAAATATTAATATGATTTATTTTTTTACTTAAATGTATAATATAATACCATAAAGCAGATTCAGGCAGTAGGTGTATAGATTCACAATTAAAGTATTAGCCTACAGAACAGTACCGCTTCCAGAGAAGAGATACAATTTTACAACAAACACTATATGCTCTTTTTAGGTTTTGAATAAGATTGTAATCCTGAGTTTCCCTATTATTAAAAAAAGTAAAACTAATCTGATTACATCTTTTCCTATGTAACTAAGGATTACACTTTCCTTTTTTCTATACGATCTTGATTCGTGTTAGATGTAATCCATTACTGCCTAAGCCAATAAAAGTCATAACTTTTGGAAAATTGTCTCAAGTTATAAATTATGCCTTCAATCTCTTTCACGTGGAGAAGACATCACATTGGCCGAGGCGTTGCAACTTCCCTCAAGCGTCCTACATGAAAGAAAGATCACATGTTAAAAAAGTGTGCACAAACTATTCAGTATGACCCGTCTTAGTTTAAAGCCCAAGTGTAAGAGTGAACAGAGGCGGAGTCTGCCTGCTTTCCAATGTGTTTTGTTTGTTGGCTGCTGCTACCCAAACCAACACAAGCATTGACTGTTGGAATGTCATTCTGCTCCACATGTGGAACAACAAAGGCTTCTTCAGGTGTGTCTTGTATCATAATGATATTGCTCTGATCAGCAGCAAGACTGTTTTCACCACTACCATGGTCTACATCTGCAACCTCCTCATTGCTGTTAACAGTCGGACTAGGACTGTCACTTACCTGGTCATTGCTACTCACCCTGCTTTTCCTTCTAGGCTGTTGTTCTTTGCCATTGGTGAAATAGAAAATGGTGGGCACTGCAGTGTTTTTCAGGCATCTCCTTCCCGAATAAAAATAATAAACAAAAACACATAAAATAACTTTTTGAGGTCTGTAGATATTCAACTTTCTTTTGAATAATGTTGTTTTAAATTTTAGAGTGCATTATAAAAGACAATAGAGAGTCAACATGTTAACTATGCAGTTAATCCATTCAACAATTACGTGTTTCCAAGATTCAGATTCAAAGGATTTATGTCATAGCACAGAGGCTACAGTGTAGGAATGGCAATGAAAATCATCTGTCCCGAGCTCCTCCAACAATGCAACATAGTTATATAAGACATAAAACAATAAAAGAAATTCAAAATTAAATTAAGAATAATAAATTAATGCAGGCAGAAATCTATATACACGTAAATATAATAAGACATATGGAAGAACAGAATGTAAAGATAAATATTGTATCGTAAAATGAAATGAAATCCTTTTTTTTTTTACAGTGATAGCTGTTAAGATAAATAAGTTATAAGATGACAACAGATGAATGAATGTTGCTATTAAAATAATGTAAAAAAAGGTAATATAATTCATCTGTTTTTAACATAGAGTATGTGGGGGGAAATGGCAATTCTCTATCTATGATAAAGAGTCTTTGCATAAATTGAAGAGAAATGTGATGGTTTGCAAAAAAATTCGATTTCTATGTTTCTATACTTAACTGGCAACATTTTAATTTGACCTTGAATCAAAAGAACATTACTCATCACTGATATGCAAGCTGTGCCATAACAATTATTTAGCATTGTATGATGTATAACATGTATTTAATTAGTAACAACAATTTACACTCACAAATGGAACCAAGTTATTTTAAAAAAAAAAAGGATCTGTACCCATGAGTCCAAAAGTGTTCACTGCACAGGCGAGAAGAAACGTTGGGGGTCCATTTATTCCTCCGGATGTTCAGCACCCACTGGTCCAGCCTGTCTGGATCACCTAAAGGAAACCTTTATTCAAAAGTACATGAAAACCGACCCAAAGTCAACAGGAGGGTTAATGCCATTCACTTAATAACGCATGAACAACTTTTACAAATATTTCTATATAGTCTGTGTTGGTAAATGTCATCTAGGTTGCACATTTCCTGCTGAAATACATGCATGGGCCTACCAAGTCACTGCGTGGCACTTTGGCTTTGATAAAACAGTGTAGTTCCACTATATAAACGTTACATTCATAATCAAACGAGACAATATGCAAGATAAATAGCTATTTGTTGTTATTCTTAATGCTAGTCATTCACACGTTAAGAAAATAAAATAAGTACCGATACATAGCAGAACAATTGTGGCGATGTTCAGCTTAATAAGTCTTGTTCAACATCATTTCTTTAGCTAATACTATAGAAGGCTGCAGGCGAACCAATTCTGCGTTTCGCTGCATTCCTTGATCTCCAGTTATAACACCGGGCTCCGCCGCTAGCCGAAGCTAACGGAGCCGCAAAGGGCTAGCTACGGCTCCGGTTAGCTTCGGCGGCAGACTCCGGCGGCCATCACTGGGATAATTGGGTCCTCTTTTAACATTTGCTCCCATTTAGCATTATGGGCGTCATAGCCATAGACTATAAAAGTCTTAACCAAGGCTGAATCATAAACTAAACTGTATATATATATATATATATATATATATATATAGATATACACACATGTATAAAGGGTTACGCCCTTAGCTGGCTAATAAGCTACATAACAAGCTAAGCTAACAAGCACACAAACACCTGCTAACAGGGTTAACATGTATAATATTATCATTTTACTCACCGAAAAAAGCTGAGAGTAGACTTCTTGGAAGTTCTGTTAGTACATTCAAGCGCACAGCACGACATTTTAATTGTCTGGTATTTGTAACAATATTCCCACAATCACCACGAACATGGCTAAAGCTAAAGGGTCAAGTACAGTACTATGACTAACTAACGTTGTAGCCTCTATGGTTATAGCCTAGCAGAGTGGATAAGTTGCTGTTAGCTGACAGTGAGGCATGTACTTGTCCATCAAAGTGACCACGCCCTAATGTATGCACAAACTTTAAGACCTAATATAAATAAAAGGGTCGTGTTAGAAAACAATTCACTCACAGATCCATAATCATGAAGGTGGAATCTAACTATATCGATAATAAAAATGTATGGAGCCAGGGGTAGAAACATGTTTTTTTCTGCTGTAAAATGGGGCATTTTAACATGGGGGTCTATGGAAATTGCTCCTTTCTGCAGCCATCGCCTATCGGCCAATATATGAACTGCAGTGTGTGGCACTTCCGTATTGGCGTCCCGGCTCTTCCCCAGAGTTTGCCGCTTGGTGTAAACCCAGAGATCAAAGGTTTCCATGGTGTCTGCTCTGATTGGATGATGTGACTCACGTGTGTGTGTGGCTTCAATCTGCCCAGCAACACCATGACAACCAACTGCAGCACTGAGTCCCATAAGAATGCATGTACTTCTCCCTGCTCTGAAGAAAGATCTGAAACAATTTAACATGGAAATCAATTGGGAGCTAGCTGGACTTTTTCTCTCTTCATGCCCTCAAGAGGCATTTTGTTTAATATTTTTTCTTATTTTATTTTTATTTTCCAAGCTAGGAGAGGTTTTCCTACGTTTTTCATGAAAAAATATGTCCGAGGAGTGTAGGGTTTGGGAATTATGGCAAGTTTAAAACATTTTTGGGGGAGAATTTCAGGCTCTGCTGCACTCTGTTTTGAGATCAAAGCACTCTAGACTTAACGAGCTGCTCCATCCACTCTAATGTTAAAATCTGAAAAAGGCCTCTCTGCCAAGCTCCAAACTAAATTCAATATCTCAAAAGGTTTAAAAGATATCAAAAAGAAAAGTCAATTTTGAATAGCTGAAAGTCTTGCGATCATTTGAAAGTTGGAATGAAGTGTCTAGCTGAAAGTATGTGGAAGAAGTAGCATTTGGCACAAGGTGTAGGAAAACAGGATTTGAAGGCATCTCCCATTGACTTCAATGTTAAAAAAATAGTTTAAAAAGCTGAATATTTTGAAAAGCATGAAATATTTTGAAAAAGTGGAAAATTTGCCATCAATTGCTGAAAAGGCTGAATAGTTTAATATTTGAATGGTTTCTGCAGCTGAAGGTAAGCTGAAGTTATGGAGAGCTACATTATTTGCTGATTTGAAGGCTCTTCCCATTGACTTCAATGTTAAAAAAAGACTTTAAAAAGCTGAATATTTCAAAAAGTATGAAATATTATTAAAAAGTTGAAGGTTTCCCATCGATTCCTGAACAGGCTGAATAGTTTAATATTTGAATGGTTTCTGTAGCTGAAAATAAACTGAAGTTATGGAAAGCCAAAGTATTGGCTGAAATAATAAGTGGAAAGAATAAAGAATTGAAGTACTATAGTGGAATGCTGTAAACAGCATTCGCACTAACTAGAAAATGCATTTCCTGCAGGAAATGCGTGCGAATGCTGTAAACTGTGAACATTTATGGCTGAATTTAGCTGAAAATGCAGAAAAAGCTGAATGTGTTATTAGCTGAATGGTAGCTGCTTTTAGCTACAAAAATGCAGAAAAAGCTTAATATTTCAAAGAAAAGGTTTAAAAATAAGTATAAACAACAACATGTATAGTCTTGATGTCCTGAAATAGCTGAATAATGTAATAGTTGAATGGTTGCTGCAGCTGAAAATAGGCTGAAGGAGTTAAATATCAGATGTAAGTAGTAGTGAATGAATTTGTATTAAGATGAGAAAAGAATGTAAAAAGGCTTGGGAAAGCAAAAGAATATTTGAACTGCAAACTTTTGAACTAACGTGATGGTGAATGATCTGTTGCCATGCCAATGGCATTTGATGACATCCCATAATACGCTTAGATGTATTGATGGCTGCATCGTTACCAAACCTGTGATGTTTTGGGCCATTTCGAGTATTTTCACTGAAGTTATGAGAAAACCGTGTTTCATGGTGAGCATTGTGTTGCCATGGCAACGACATTTGAAGACATCTCAAAACTGTCCGAGAGATGTCTTCACGGCTGGACTGTTAGCACACATGTGAAGTTTGAGCACTCTTTGAACATTTGCATAGGAGTTATAGTGACATCATATTTTATGGCGAGGGATGCGTTTCCATGGAAACGGCATATGGTGAGATCTCAGATTTGGCGTAGAGCTGTTGAGGCATGAACCGGTGATATACAAGTGAAGATTGGGGGACGATTGGACCGTGTCCATTGGACTTATAGCGACATCAGGTTTTATGGTGAGGGATGCATTTCCATGGAAACGGCATATGGTGAGATCTCAGATTTGGCGTAGAGCTCTTGAGGCATGGACCGGTGATATACAAGTGAAGATTGGGGGACGATTGGACAGTGTCGATTGGACTTACAGCCTCATCGTGTTTCATGGCGAGTGGTCTGTCGCCATGGCAACGGCATTTGATGACACCCCATACTACGCTTAGATGCATTGATGGCTGCATCATTATCAAACCTGTGAAGTTCTGGGCTGTTTGGAGTATTTTCACTGAAACTATGAGAAAACCGTGTTTCAAGGCGAGCATTGTGTTGCCATGGCAACGGCATTTGAAGAAATCTCAAAACTGTCCCGAAGATGTCTTCACGGCTGGACTGTTGAAGTCTGCTGCATGTCAGTTGGAGTGATGACATCATCGTGTTCCATTACACAGGTGTTTATAGTTGAGCTAACGAGCTCTGCAGAGATCACAGGTTTCCATTGTTCTGAATGAGAGATGAACCTCTTACATGGCAAGTTTAAAACCTTTTTGGGGGAGAATTTCAAGCACTGCTCCACTCTGTTTTGAGATCAAAGCACTCTAGACTTAATGAGCTGCTCCATCCACTCTAATGTTAAAATCTGAAAAAGGCCTCTCTACCAAGCTCCAAACTAAATTCAATATTTCAAAAACTTTAAAAGATATCAAAAATCTGAAAAGGAATTGAATAGCTGAAGGTCTTGTGATCATTTGAAAGTTGGAATGAAGTGTCTAGCTGAAAGTATGTGGAAGGAGTAGCATTTGGCGCAAGGTGTAGGACAACAGGATTTGAAGGCATCTCCCATTGACTTCAATGTTAAAAAAATAGTTTAAAAAGCTGAATATTTCAAAAGGTATGACATATTTTGAAAAAGTTGAAAGTGTTTCATCAATTGCTGAAAAGGCTGAATAGTTTAATATTTGAATGGTTTCTGCAGCTGAAAGTAAGCTGAAGTTATGGAGAGCTAAAGTATTGGCTGATTTGAAGGCTCTTCCCATTGACTTCAATGTTAAAAAACGAGTTTAAAAAGCTGAATATTTTAAAAAGTATGGCATATGTTGAAGAAGTTGAAGGTTTCCCATCGATTCCTGAACAGGCTGAATAGTTCAATATTTGAATGGTTTCTGTAGCTGAAAATAAACTGAAGTTACGGAGTGCCAAAGTATTGGCTGAAATAATAATAAGGGGAACTAGAAAAATGCATTTCCTGCAGAAAATGCGTGCGAATGCTGTAAACTGTGAACATTTATGGCTGAATTTAGCTGAAAATGCAGAAAAAGCTGAATATGTTATTAGCTGAATGGTAGCTGCTTTTAGCTACAAAAATGCAGTAAAAGCTTAATATTTAAAAGAAAAGGTTTAAAAAAAGGTATAAATAACAACATGTATAGCCTTGATGTCCTGAAATAGCTGAAAAATGTAATAGTTGAATGGTTTCTGCAGCTGAAAATAGGCTGAAGGAGTTAAATATCAGATGTAAGTAGTAGTGAATGAATTTGTATTAAGATGAGAAAAGAAAGTAAAAAGGCTTGGGAAAGCAGCAGAATATTTTGACTGTAAACTTTTGAACTAACTTGATGGTGAATTATCTGTCGCCATGGCAATGGCTGCATCGTTACTGAGTGTGTGTGTGTGTCTTTGTGTGAGAGAGAGAGAGAGAGTGTGTGTCTGTGTTTGTATGTGTATGAGAGAGAGAGTGTGTGTCTTTGTGTGTGTGTGTGTGTGTGTGAGAGAGAGAGAGAGAGTGTGTGTGTCTGTGTGTGAGAGAGAGGGAGTGTGTCTGTTTGTGAGAGAGTGTGTCTGTGAGAGAGAGAGTGTGTGTGTGTGTGTGTGTGTGTGTGAGAGAGAGAGTGAGAGTGTGTGTGTGTGTGTGTGTGTCTGTCTGTGTGTGTGTGAGAGAGAGTGTGTGTCTGTGTGTGAGAGAGTGTGTGTCTGTGTGTGAGAGAGAGGGATTGTGTCTGTGTGTGTGTGTTGAAGATTATTATCATCTGATATTTGGGAAGTGTGTTACATTTGAAATGGCAGAAAGTCTTGTTGCAATTTCCAGATATTAAAAGAGGCCCCTGGAGTTTCTCTGGTAATTATCAATAGTAGCAGTTAAAGGTGACCTATCATGCTATATTTAAATGATATAGTGTATGGCCATACCTATATAAGGTATATTTATACATTTTATTTTTCAAAATACCAAACAGATCATTTTTTAGCCATGCCTCGTTTCGCTCATTTTCGCTCTATTGCAAACCTGTCTTTGAAAATTCTGAGCAGCAGCTGACCACGCCCCCAGCAGAAGAGCCGGCGAGAGTCACGTTACCATGCTTGCTGTGATTACGAGTGTGGAATAAACATGTCCTCTCAGAGCAATGCATGTGTTCAAGCATATTATAGATTTGATCCAGAAACTGACCCTGAAGCAGCGGAGGTTTTGGTGGAGGTGCAAACATCTCGGTTGCAGCAGGACGTTTCTGAATGGTTAGTTGACAAGCTGTTGTCCCGATTTATTTTTACTCTGTTTGTTACGATGATGGCTAATTAGCAAGAATGCAATGTGTACAGTTTAGTAACGCAAAAACAGCGATATATATTTATAAAGGGAGACGTTCATATTTTCAGCATATATACAATGGACTCATTGCGTTTAATAATAATTTACAGTCCTTTTCTTCCAACATCGTGCAACAACCGTTGGAAAGTTCAATAACTTAGGGTGATAAAAAGTATAACTCCAACAACACCTCAGTTGTCAGCATTATGTGTTTCATGTGTTTTTAAAAGCTCAGTTATTTACTTCTTTCTACAGGTGTACATGTGCAAATTGCGCCACGATGCCTTCTGCACCGGAGAATGTGTGCTGCATGGAGATACCACAGGTAACATTTTTGATAGCTTCACTAAGTTGTCTGTTTAGAGAATACATTTTTCACATGTCATTCAATATATGTTTATCACACTAGGTGTCAAGACGGATGCAGGAACTTGAGGACTCTGTAACCTGTATGGTGGAACATCCTGGATTGGAGCCTGTGTGTCTGAATGTGTTCTCACTGCAGAACGCATTGAATATTTACAGAGCTGAACATGGTGTACTACAGTTGAGGCAAATAGAGCAGTGAGTGGTTTGTTTTGACTGAAATTGTAATACGAATGCTAATATTGTTCATGGAAATAAATACTGGTGTATATGGCTTTATGCAATCTTTCATTCTGTCATTTTACTATTATATACTACACAGCAATGGCAAAACACACCCATGTGTACGACAAAAAAAGTCCACACACAACCTTATGCTTTTGAAATCAGAATATTCTTTACCCATCCAAACATGAATAATCACGACACATTCGATATCAACTGGGAACTTTATTGTCAAAATGAACGGTTCTTTGAACCCATAAAAAAAAACTAAATGTACTTCTATTTTGTATAAATGACACTAAATATTTTTTTTATGATTCCAGGCGTCACAGGTATCTAGCCTACAGAAGCTTTGTGAGCTGGTGCTGGGGCTTCCTTGGACGCAGGATCAGAGTGGTGATTCCGGCCTGCGTTGTACTCAGGATTCGCAGGGAGTTTCCTGATCCGCGAAATGTCTATGTTGGGTTCAGACAGCAGCCAAATTGAACCTTGTAGCATACCCGGCGATGACCTCCTCCCTGTCAGGTCGCTCATATTGGGAACACAGGTCCTCTGGGATGGGTATCTTCAGAAGCTCCTGTGTGAATGGTGCCGGGTCCACAAAGACTTGGTCGAAGATGAGGTCCATCAAGTTGGCCACGTAGCCTGTGCAATGTTAACAAAAGCACAAAAAAAAAAATGTGGTTTAGATTAGAATATGCATGTAAAAAACTGAAAGTTCTTTCTAATTTTTTTATTTTATATATTTGTAAATAGTTGTATAATAAATATTTTAAACACTTACGGAATGTGGGGTCAGTCTTTACTGGTTTTGCTCTGCATTCTCCCTTCCTGGCCTTTGGGAACTGCAGTTTATACAGAGGGTTTCCAGTGGATGTAGTGGCTTGTGCACGCTCAGCATTTTCATTGTAGTGCAGGGCTGCCAGGTACAGTCTTTAATTTCCGCCATGAGAAAAAAAAATGTAAATAATAGCAAAGGATGTACAAATTGTGACTAATTAGTAAGTAACTATTGTTTATTTTACCTGCACAACATTCCAAGAAATGGAAACACAACATTCTTTGGAGCAAAGCGCAGGATGACGGCATGGAATGACTCCAAAGATGAAGTCTGGTGGTGGGGGCTGAGTTTGGCCACAGCTTTCAAAATCCTCTTGGTTGAGAGAATTGTCTCCAGCTTGTGAAAGGCCGGCGTTCCTAAGAATTTGAAAATCAAAGTCATATTTGAATTGTCATCCTTTATAGATTGTGTCTGACAACATCCTGTATTCAATAGTTGTCCCTTACAAATATTTATAGAGGAGTAATGTAATATGGTTTATGAACAACATACCTGCAGCCATCCATTGGTATTGCGCAATGCGCAGTGGATGAAGGCACTTAGGGAACAGAGGGTCATCATGAGAGTGGATATCCTGCACGTGGTTCAGGATGGAAGTCCATTTGGCCACTCTCTCAGGCCCGGTGGTGGAGGTTGCTGCAGTCCAGTATATGTGGTTTCTTATACTCTTCACCCACCCTCGAAGTTTTTCGCAGTCCTTCTTTTTTGCAGCCTTCTCCAGTTGCTTAGAAATCCCTAATAAATACATTTAACATGTAGTTAATATACATACAAGTTTACTCAAAATATTAGTATACTGATGTGATTGGAGGAAGCCGGGTTTGTGTCTAAATAAAATAATGATTGTATTTACAATTGATTTATTTACATAGAAATTAATATAAAGAAAAATACCTTTTTCTATGTGCCAAACATCAAAGAATTGGGTGATGCTGCTTTCCCTTAGGAATTTCTGAATTTGCAGATGTCTGTCCGTGACAATACAGTCCAGAGTCACACCACGTTCCTTTAACAACTCCAGACTTCTTTTCAGGCCCTCTAACTCCATGTGGTAGCTTCCACCAACCTCATTGCTCTGTTAAGACACATACAAATAACTATTGATACACACATTTTAAATATAATGTGCAAACAGTGTTAAAGAAAAAAACATTGATATTTCATTTCACCCCACTTACCTGAACCAACTGGAGGTCAACGACATTGTTGTTCTTCAGGTCCATCATAGTGTAGCTTCCGAACTTTGCAGAGTGGCCTGTGAAAATATGTTTTACAGTAATTACTTTTCTCTGCGGATGGTGAATTAGTATTTTTGCTTGTAGTGTTTAGCATATGTTTTTCAGGAACCATGAATTTAACAATTCACACATAGTGAAACCCCTTTCTGAAATGTAAAATTTGAATTATATAAAAAATACATACCTGGAGAGTCAGCCCTCATATCACCACCAACTATCACTTTCTCCTCTGCATGGAGCTTCTGTAGCATGCCTTCCTGTGATTTTTGCCAGTAAGAAACAATCGCTGGCTCAATGAACATCCTGGCATGCCTTCGGAAGGTGTTGTATTTGCACAGCTGCATATTCATTGCTTTGAAGACCTAATGGTTGAAAGAAAACAGCAAGAATACATTTTAATCTCAAAGATCAGCTGTAGATTTGTTGACGAGTCGTTGAGGAGAACCTGGAAAGTGCAAATGAGCTGCCCTTGTTTTTAAACAGCTGAACATGTCATTAGGGGTGCTTACTCTACAGTGCCCCTTTCACATCTCTTCTCTTTCTCCACCCTCCCAAAAGAGCTTTACATATTAGCATGGGTCGTTACATAACAGTGCCCTATTCCCACTCTTGTTACCTTGTCCTATCTTATTCAACAACAACATTTGCATTTTCAAACATTGGCAAAACAATCTTCTGCAGTTAATTTACCTTTGAAAGTTTGTAGAAAGATGCTCCGTTGACATATGTTGCAACTGATAGCTGCAGGTTTCCAACTGGAGTACTCCCAAGAACAGGCTGGCTATTCCAGTTTCTTGTAAACTGACAATGGGGGCACAGCTGCTGCACTGATATGAATGTACCGATCCTTCTGGTTTGTACATCACACACACGCTTGCACACAGGACATGATTCAAAAAGCTCCATGAGGCAGGTCTCATACACGATGTATGTGTTGATCGTCTGGGGGGGGTTTTGTTCTTGACCACTAAAACAAAAAAATAGAAGTTACGATCCATCACACAGATTGTTGCTTTAGAGATCTTTTGTGTTTCCCTATTATCAATGTTTGAATTATATACAGCAAAAAATACAATACATAGACAAACTCACACATAGTGATATTTCAGTAACTTACGACATGGCTGTTGTTTCTGTAGCATTTGTTATGTATTCTGCTGGATCATAAGTTGCATCCTGGCCTTCGGAAATCACCAAAGAAGAGCTTCCCTCAAATGGATCTTCGTATTCCTCTTCAAGGTCTACACGGGCCCTCTTTGGTGGTCTCTTTATGGGGGTGGATGTTGAAAAGGGCACTGGCACTTCCAACGGAAGTGTTTCCACACCAACGCTTCTGCAGGGAATTTTAGCCTGGACAGCTGTAACATAATTGTATTTGACATTAAAAACAAAAGAAAAGATAAAACAAAAATATTTTTACAACAATTAGTAGCACACAAATTAAAGGCTACGACATCAGAATGTCAAGATGTATCCAAAGAACATTTGAAAAACGTGATTCTAACCTGTACTTCGATGTGAACCAAGAGTCCTCGAGGATAGTTGTGTACGAACAGTCCGGTACTTGGGTGGGTCAGTCTGACATGCAGAATCTATCATCACAGGTAATCTGCTGGTAGCATGTGAGGTGCTGGCCTGTAAAGAAGAAAACATAGTTAGAACAAAATCATCTCAACTTAGTATTCAGGATGAGAAAATACTATTTGGATAAATATAGTCTGAAATCCCAAAAGATGGGGCTTAAAACTATCTATTTAGCAAAGGTCTTTGCTTAGCCTTTTCCAATCTGAGTTAGTTTTGAACCGTAACGTGCATGCTGTGTTTCTGACTCAATACAGATGATGTGTTGGAGGGGCTGAGCTCAGTAGACTGACTGTAATGAGTGCTAGCTGCTAATTAGCCTGTTGCTAGAGGTTAGGCCTCGTCAACAACAACATACCAGGGCTTTCACTCCATTTTACTCGTGGTGTGTGTGTCCCCTCGCATACACACAGTGTTGTAACACACCTCCATTTATATTCATGTGCGCAAACAAGTAAACACACAAAAGCTTTTACATATAACGCTACAAAAAACGGCATGTCTCATTAGCTTAGCGTAGCTTAGCTTACAGGTCGATGATATCTGATCGTTCTTACAGACTACAATCACAAAAGCTTTTACATAACGCTGGAACAAACGGCACTTACCTCCAGAAGATTACGTTTGTTATTATAACTTACTCAATATGATTTTAGAGGATACAAAATACTAATAAATAGGAGAATAAATACTTGTGTTATCAGCTAGGGTGTGGCTTTACAGCCTTCACACAGATCGCCATTACGGCAGTCTGAACATGTTCGCAAATGCCTGATAATTAAAATAAAAGACAAAGCAAAGACTGCGGAGCGTACAAAATAAAATGTTACAAGAACATATAAACACCTAACCGATTACTAGTTGGGGTTGAGGCGACATTGATACGGCTAAGCTACATGCTACATGCTACATACTACAAGCTAGATATAGCTTTATCAGGAAAAACACCGCTAAATAAAAACTTACAGCTTCAGAATTGGATGTGTCCTCACTGGCCTGGTCCCGGATGGTTGGTATTGATCCCGGGTGTAGCATTAGTTTGGAGGCATATCCGTGTTGGACTTGAGAGAAGTTCATAAACATGTCCGTCGTAAAATGTTTGGAACACACAAACAGAAATCTGCCGGGGTCTTCTGGCACATGTCCCTTGAAAATGAAGTCTAACCACAGATTATTTTCTTCTTCCACTGATGGCATTGCATGCAGTCCCCTGTCCCGAGTCTTGCAGCCAACAACAGCACAACGTTTAACTGGCTTAGACATCCTGGCAAGAGCAGGCAAAAACACAGATGTGACTGGGGTTGATTTAGCCTGCCGATAGCTTATATGCGAATGAGAGGTTTGGCAATGCACGTGGCCGTGGCTCATTCCCCTGATAGGTGGAGAGTTGACCAATAAGCGGAGTACGTCTTTGTGACGTAGAAAAGTGTCGGAATGTGGATCCATTTTTTTCAGATCCGTTGCAGCCCCTTTTTTAGAGATTTGGCGAAGGAGGAAAATAGAGAGGGTTGTGTTTTCTGACACTTGGTGAGTTCCCTGGAACACCGGGGACACATAATCATGTATACAAGACGTACAAAGGTGCATTTTGCATGATAGGTGCCCTTTAAGTGAATACTGTTCAAACAATACCTGTGTTTGTGTTTTGTATTGATTTCTCTGTTTTATCCTTTCATAAATGTGAGGACTAAACTTGCTCCAAACATTCGGGGGTGCTTGGAGTAAACAGGTGTTATTGCTCTGTGTGGGAGGTGTAGGTATGCATGACAGTGGGCTAGGTGGATAAGAGTACCTTCTGCTTAAGATCTCCAGTATGTCATGTTTCAGGGAAGTCTACATATCTTGAATAGTATATGTGTGTGTTTAATTACTTTGTATTCATAATAAGCAGTCTGTGTAACCAGAAGCTGGAAATATGAGAGTATTAATATGTATTATCTTTGTGAACAAGGGGATATTCTTTAGACACAACTCAAGTCTCTGTAATGTGCAGAAAGGGTGTGTGTGGATGAAAGCTGCAGTAATATGAGACAGCTTGAGACTCTTGTTTCCATGTCCTCTGCTGGCTCGCGCTGATTTGCTATGACCACAGCTCCTCCTGTTTTATTTTCTGCATGTAAGCCTATTCTGGCTTTTAGTTCGTTCTCTTTTGCTTCTGCCGACAAGATGTTAAGGTTCTCCCGGCATTTGGACCAGAGCAGGGGGTGGGGGCCACCCCTTTGAAAGTGTAATGTATTCTTACCGTTTATCATTAAAACAGATTATTGTTTAACCCCTATCCTGGTTGTTTTGAGTTTTCCTTATTTTAAAGCAAACTCATATAGGATCGGCGCGGAGCAGAGATATCTGCCCCAACAATTTGGTGACCCCGACATGATGACGTCATGAGTAGGGTTTTTTAGAGGAAAAGACGAGCAACCAGCGGACGGAGGGAGATGCCTGGAATAATCTATGACAACTGAAACCAGGATCCTAAAACTGAAAGGTAAAATGGACGCCTGTTTCTATCGAAGGTCTGTAAATTGCTAAGCTAAAAGTTAGAGTTGTCAAGGATATTTCCAGGTGTCATTGACGGAATAATGCAATACATATTTTAGCTTTCTTATCTTATCTTTCTTACTGTGCAGACACTTTTCTGCTTGCTCTTGCCTCTGCTTACTTTTTATGCTGATTTTCCTATTCTTATTCTCTAAAAACTTCGAGCAGCGGCTCCTGGACATTAACTTATCACTGGGACAGTTCATCTTCGTAAATAGACGGAGGGTTTCAGCCATATTTCAACATTTTTACGACGACCTCAGTCTTACAGTAGCGTGGCCTAGTAACAGCTAAAGCCTGGTAGGCTACTGCATGCTATTTAGCTTAAGCTAGTTGGTAGCAAAATGCCTCCGTTCTCTACAGATGACTTCCACAAACTTATACAGAAGATGGCTGTGTTGGAAATGAAAATGCAACGGTTGGAAGTTAACGTGGAAGTGAATGGACTATGTCGTGGGAATGACACCACTTTACCAGTGTTGCAAAATAATGGAGAAGGGTATGCTAACTCACAGCTAGTTAGCAGCTACAAGGATTCCAGGGAACAGGAGGGCTGTGTACTGGGTAATACATCTACAAGTGGTAGTCCTCCCTGGAACTCTCTGGGTGCAAAGCCGAAGAGTAAATCATTTCCATGGGATTTGGGAGGACGGATAACAGGCAGAGCCCAGCGCTCTGAAATCTGTGATGTGACCGGCTGGCCTGCATTGTTATCACCCAGGAAGAGCGCCTCTTCAACCCCTGTTCCTAGGAATCAGCCGTGGACAGCTGCTAAAGGGAGAATTACAAACAATCCTCCTAAACCACCAAGTGTGCCAATCCAGAACAAATACGCTCCGCTGACCGAGAACCGGAGATCTCTTTCTGATGACCTGGATAACCTGTCCTCTTCACACAGCAGGGTAAGGACCATCAGCTACTCCAAAAGTAAAAGGCTAGAGGGAAAGCTAACGACTGGGCCTGAAACTCTGATTGTGGGTGACTCTGCTGTAAGAGATGTAAAAGGTCTGTGTAATAAGAACAACACCAAAGTACTCTGTTTTCCCAAGGATGTGGTCTCTGACTTGGCTGAGAAGATCCTGCATATTGGGGCTGAACATCCAACTGTGAAGAATGTGGTACTACACATTGGAAAAAATGATGTTGTGAAACAAGAGTCAGAAGTGCTGAAAGAAGACTTTAAATATTTGTTGGAAACTGTCAGCTCTCTAAATGCGGAGGTGTTCATCAGTGGCCCTCTACCGCCAGTCAGAAGAGGAGTGGAGAGATTCAGCAGATTGTTTGCACTGAACACCTGGCTTTCCAATGCCTGTACTGATCATTCTGTCCATGTTATTGACAATTTTAACTTGTTCTGGGATCGCAGACATATTTTCAAGGCAAATGGAGTTTGCCTGAACAAGTCAGGAGTGAAATTGTTTATCTCTAACATTTTCAACTGCCTGCTTCATCAATCTGTTCCCTCTGCCAAGGAAAAGCGGCAAGAGGAATCAAAACAGGAGAAAGACACAACACATCGCGCAGAAAACCCTGAAGAATTATCACTGCACCCGCCTGAGGAATGTTATGATTATGAGAGACACATGGAGGAGTCTCCACTGCCCGTCACCCCCCCCCCCCCTGACAACGCCTTTGAGGATACTCCGTTCACCCTTTCACCCTCGCCCACCCTCCTGGAGATCGTTGAACACATGAAGGCGATACAGAGGGTTGGCACCGATTCCTTCCTGGAGTTCAATAACCAAACTAAGGCGATACGCAGGGCTGGCAGCATGTCCTTTACCCCCGCTCCTCAACGACGCCCACCAAAATCACAGCGGAGACGCGCACCATCTCCCCCGTCTTCATCACCAAGCCTACGTACGTCAACCACCTCCCCCCCCTGGCAGCATGTCTTCTACCCCCGCACCATCTCCCCCGTCTCCATCACCGTGCCTACGTCAACCACCTCCCCTCCCTGCAAGAAAGCATCTGCAGTCTCTGAAGCCTGATAAGGATGTGTGTGTACAAAATGCAACAAACTCTTACTGATATGTGCTGGGTCCAGGCTCAAGGGTGTATGGCACTCTAAACTCTTTCCAGGACATGCCGGGGCCCTGCCTGCCTATAGCTTTGCCGATATCTGTGTTGATAGGTAATAGATTAAGAGCGGTGAATCATCTTAGATACAGGAAGCGCTCAAACGTTTGTGTGAGTTTATCTAATTTAGCAGTGATTCCATGTCAGCCACAGCTTGTTACAAAAACATGACTGATAGTGTGTTTAACAAACTTAAACTAGCTTAATTAAATGTCAGGTCTTTGGCAGGAAAAACATTTTTAATCAATGATTTTATCACTGAGCACAATCTCGATTTTATGTTTTTAACAGAAACTTGGATTGAACAAAATAACAGTGCAGCTGTTCTTATCGAATCAACCCCTCCCAACTTTAGTTTTATGAGTCAGGAAATAATGCATAAGAAAGGGGGTGGAGTTGCTATTCTGTTCAATGATTCCCTTCAATTCAGGAAGACATCTTATGGGAACTTTGCTTCTTTTGAATATGTGGCCCTTCAGCTGAAATGCTCCTCTCGAGCTCTGTTCCTAAATATCTATAGACCACCCAAATACTGTGCAAGCTTTTATGATGACTTTACTGAACTGCTGTCTATAGTGTGGATTGACTTTGACCGTTTAGTCATTGTTGGTGATTTTAACATCCATGTTGACAACCCTCAGGACAGAGGGGCAAAATAACTGTTTTGTGTTCTTGATAGCTATGGACTGACTCAGCATGTGACGGAGCCCACGCACAATAAGGGACACACTCTGGACTTAATTATCTCAAAGGGTCTGAATATCTCTAAGGTTGTGGTGACTGATGTTGCGCTCTCTGATCATTCCTGTGTTTTCTTTGAGAGCTCTATTTCTGTTCACAAAAATGTTCAAAAATAGGTAACCACAAAGCTATATTTAACTGAAAATACTAGGGAAATGTTTACTCAGAATTTTTCTTCCACACTTGCCACCGCTAACATCTCAGTAAATGAGCTAGTAGATCATTTTAATTCAAAAATTAAAAATGTTATAGATGCCATTGCTCCAACTAAGGTAAAGGAAGTGACTGGCAAGAAAATATCTCCATGGAGAAAGGCCATGACCGTGAAAACAGAAAAAAGAGAATGTCGAAAAGCTGAACGCAGGTGCGAAAAACAAATCTCCAGGTTCACTTTGAAATCTATAAAGAGAGACTTGGCCTTTATAATTTGGAATTGAAAAACGCACGACAATCGTTCTTCTCTGACATCATTACCAAAAACAAAAACAACGCACGTGCCTTGTTTGCTTCCGTCGACAGACTAACTAACCCCCCAATGTCAGTAGCCTCTGAATTTCTATCCACCAGGGCGTGCAATGATTTTGCCTCCTTTTTCACTGACAAAATTCAGAAAATCAGACAAGCAGTCAGTGCCTCTGCATCAGGAACAGCAAATGTTTTGTCTCTGTGTCCACTTAACATCAATTCAAACACCATGACACAATTCCATCAGATTAATGATAAAAACCTAGAGGACATTATACAACTTCTGAAATCCTCCTCCTGCTGCCTTGATATTATTCCAACGGGATTTTTCAAAGATGTTTTGCCTTGCATGGCCTCAGATCTACTTCATATAGTAAACAAATCTCTTCACTCAGGTATTTTTCCACAGGCCCTGAAAACTGCAGTCATTAAACCGCTCTTAAAAAAGAATAATCTAGATACTTCAGTAATGAACAATTATAGGCCCATATCAAACCTCCCATTTCTAGGTAAAATCATTGAAAAAGTAGTGTTTCAACAGTTGAGTAATTTTTTGCATTTAAATATCTGTTTCGATGTGTTCCAGTCAGGCTTTCGTCCAAACCACAGCACTGAGACTGCTCTTGTAAAGGTCTTTAATGACATCCACCTAAACACAGACAGTGGCAGAACTTCAGTGTTAGTATTATTAGATCTTAGTGCTGCGTTTGACACTGTTCACCACAGCATATTACTAGACCGACTGGAAAACTGGGTAGGACTTTTGGAAACAGTTTTAAATTGGTTTGAATCCTACTTAAAGGACAGAAACAACTTTGTTTATATAGGTAAATACACATCTGAGTTGACAAATATGACATGTGGGATTCCTCAAGGCTCCATCTTGGGGCCTCTTCTCTTTAACATCTACATGCTACCACTGGCTCAGATAATGAAAAACAACAAAATAAGTTACCATAGCTATGCAGATGACACACAAATGTACGTAACAATTTCACCAGGAGACTATGCTCCAATTCAAACACTGAGTAAGTGCATTGAACAAATCAATGACTGGATGTGTCAGAACTTTCTCCAATTAAACAAAGATAAAACTGAGGTAATGGTTTTTGAGCCAAGGCAGAACGTATAAAAGTTAGCGCTGAGCTTCAGTCTGCAATGTTCAAAACAACAGATAAAGCCAGAAATCTAGGTGTAGTCATGGACTCTGTCCTGAGTTTCAACAGTCACATTAAAACAGTTACTAAATCAGCCTACTATCACCTAAAGAACATATCTAGGATTAAAAGACTAATGTCACAGCAGGATTTGGAAAAACTTGTCCATGCTTTTATCTTCAGTAGACTCGACTACTGCAATGGTGTCTTCACATGTCTCACTAAAAAATCTATTAGGAAGCTGCAGCTGATTCAGAACGCCGCTGCTCGAGTCCTCACTAACACTAAGAAAGTGGATCACATCACTCCTGTTCTGAAGTCTTTACACTGGCTTCCTGTGTGTCAAAGAATATATTTCAAAATACTGCTGCTGGTTTATAAAGCTTTGAATGGTTTAGGCCCAAAATACATTTCTGATCTACTGCTAAATTATGAACCATCCAGATCTCTCAGGTCTTCAGGGACTGGTCAGCTTTCTGTCCCCAGAGTCAGAACTAAACATGGTAAAGCAGCATTCAGTTATTATGCTCCAAATATCTGGAACAAACTACCAGAAACCTGCAGATCTGCTGCAACTCTGACTACTTTTAAATCCAGGCTGAACACTTTTCTTTTTGTCGCTGCTTTTAATTGAACTATTCATATCTTAGACTGCACTGTAACTTTTATCCATGTATTTTTTCTTTTAATGTTTATTTTATTAGCTTTTCTTTTTAATGACTGATTTTAAATGCCATTTTCTTAATGTCTTTCATTTTTTGTAAAGCACTTTGAATTGCCTTGTGTTGAAAAGTGCTATATAAATAAACTTGCCTTGCCTTGACTTGCCATAGAGGTAAATAATAATAATAATAATAATATATAATATTTTTATAGCGCCTTTCAGGAAACCCAGGGTCGCTTTACAAGTCGGGTAGGGGGGGGGGAGTAGGGGAAAAATAAACCTATTAAACTAATTATACAGTGGGGGAAAACCTTGGTAAAAAGGTGCGTTTTGAGGGCTTTTTTGAAATTGTGGATTTCGGGGGGGAGAGAGTTCCAGAGGGTGGGGGATGCCACACTGAAGGCTCTGTCACCGAAAGTCCGCAACCTGGTGCGGGGGGTGGAGAGGAGATCCTGTCCAGATGATCTTAGCTTCCGGGATGGAGTGTGGTAGCGGAGAAGGTCAGACAGGTATTGGGGGGCGAGGGCATGGAGGGATTTGTAAGTCAGAAGAAGGAGTTTATAGGTGATACGGTGCTTGACTGGGAGCCAGTGGAGGTGGATCAGGGTGGGGGTGATGTGCTGCCAGGGCTTGGTGTGAGTGAGCACCCTGGCAGCCGAGTTCTGCACATACTGGAGCCTGTCCGGGGCTTTACTGGGAACCCCGAACAGGACTCCGTTGCAGTAAGAGACGAATGCATGAATGAGAGTCTCGGCCACGGAATCAGAGAGTGATGGTCGTAGACGGGAGATGTTCCTGAGGTGATAGAAGGCAGATTTAGTGACGGATTTGATATGTGACTGAAATGAGAGAGTGGAGTCAAGGATGACACCCAGGTTACGGACTTCGGGAGACGGGGAGATGGAACAGCCGTCAATGTGGAGGAGGAGATCCCCAACCTTCCGGAGCAGTGCTTTGGGGGCCACAACCATGAGCTCAGTCTTCTTACTGTTGAGTTTGAGTAGATTTGCTGTCATCCAGGTTTTTATGGCATGGAGACAATTGACCAAAGACTGTGGAGGTAGCTGGGCGGATGGTGAGGTGCTGAGATAGAGCTGAGTGTCGTCAGCGTAGCAGTGGAAATTGAGACCAAATTGACGTATGATCTGGCCAAGGGGGAGCATGTAAATGGTGAAAAGTAGGGGACCAAGCACGGAGCCTTGGGGGACACCATGGTTGACTGGGGCAGAGGGGGAGGATGAGCCGTTGATGCTAACAAACTGAGACCTGGTTGAGAGATAGGACTGAAACCATGACAGAGCTGTGCCAGTGATGACAAGGTTGTCAGAGAGGCATTTCAGGAGGACTGTATGAGAAACAGTGTCAAAAGCAGCAGAGAGGTCGAGGAGGATGAGAATACTGATTTGTCCGGAGTCAGCAGCGAGAAGGAGGTCATTAGTGATCTTGAGGAGGGCGGTCTCTGTGCTGTGATATGCTCTGTAGGCTGACTGTAGGGGTTCGTAGAGCTCATGGTTGGACAGATGTTGATGAAGCTGGGCGGCTCTTTCCAAGGTTTTGCTAAGGAAAGGAAGGTTGGAGATCGGTTGGTAGTTGTTCAGCTCCTCAGGGTCCAAACCAGACTTCTTGAGGATGGGAGTGATGGAGGCGGTTTTGAAGCAGGAGGCAACTATTCAAGATGACAGAGAGGAGTTGATGATGTCTGTTATGATGGGGCAGAGGGTGGGAAGGCAGGCCTTGACCAGCACCGTGGGCATGGGGTCAAGGGAGCAGTTGGAGGCCTTAGCATTGGTCACCAGCTTCGAGACCAGTGGAACATCCACTGGGGAGAAGGAGGAGAGAGAGCATTGGGGATTGAGGGGTTGAGCTGGGAGTGTGCATTTCTGTGTCAGGGGCCAGTGCAGAGAGGTGATTTTGTTGTGAGGTGATGAGGAAGGAGCAGTAGGCGGTCTTGGTCTTGGAGAGAGCCTCCTTGTAGGACCTTACATGGTCCACCAAGGCCATACGGTGGACGGTGAGGCCAATTAGTCTGGAAAGCCGCTCCAACCGACGACCAGTTTGCTTCATTGTGCGAAGATCAGAGGTGAACCATGGTGCCGGGCGGAGAAAAGACACCGTCCGGCTTCTGAGGGGAGCCAGAGAGTCCAGGCTGAGAGAGAGGGCAGTGTTGTAGCGGGCCACCAACACGTCCGACGAGGTGTCGGAGAGAGCCGGGGCCATGTGGGTTATGAGGAGGTCTGATAGGGCTGATGCACTCACTGATTTGGTGTCTCTGAAGGTGATTGTGTGCCTGGGGTGCTGCTTGGGCAGGGGGATGGGGATGGTGAAGATGATGGCATGGTGGTCTGATACTGCCAGGTCTAGGCGCTGCAGATGAGAGGGGGGGGCACCAGTGGAGCAGACTAGATCCAGCGTGTGACCTTTGGAGTGGGTGGGGCCCTGGACATGCTGTGTTATGTTGAGGCAGTTAAGGTAAGTTATAAAATAGATAAAGCAACGGTTAGAAGTCTTGTGGATTTTTCAGAATCATACGACTGACTCGTTAGCTACACGTGAAGCGATGAGGAGTTTAAGACGAAGGTGAAAGGCTCCGTGGGTTTTTTCAGAAATCGAGACGGCTAACCCATCGGGCATGTTCAGTGGTTTTCTAAAGACTCCATCCAGAACAAACCAGAATAATGCTTTCCAGTGTCATAGGACCTGCAGTTGCATTATATGTGAAAATGCAAGAGGAGAAACGCGAACTTCAAAAGCCATTGACATTAACGGATTTTTCACTGTCTTGTTCTGTGGGGTTAACGCCCATTCTGTTGAAAGAAATATCGCATCTTAAAAGCTGAACAGACAGCGTGGAGGATATATTTATATATATATTATTGAACATAGGAAAGCCTTAGTCAGATAAAGAAATGCGAAGTCATAATGGAAGCACCTGGTTTCAAGAAAGCCCCCCTTTCTCCCCATTTTTCCTCTAATTGCTGAAGCAGCAGCCCCAAGTGTGACTGCTTGTTCTTTTTCTCTAATGCCTGGAAAATGGCTGCTGAGCGTTGAATTTAAAGCAAGGAGTGAAAGATCAACGACTGATCTGAAGTTGGAGTGAATAACATTGAAAAATAATATGTGTGATTTGAGGTGGTAGATATTTAAATAAATAAGAAACTATAATTTGTTGTTTTTAGCATAGTTTTTGAGGTATACAGTTACGTCAAATTGTGGTTTTATGAGAAGTTTTGAGAACTGATTGTTACTATTGCATTGCATTGTGAATTTCGTGGTATTTGTCATTAACTGAGAATTGTACTTAATTATATTTCAGAGGAACTTAATTGCATACAGTAACGTTGAGGGAAAGTAAAAAGAGGTTTACTGAGTATAGGAAGTACATGCAGGTTAAGGTTCCATTCAAATTGAATATAATAGTGGATTATTCCACCTAGATTAGACCTAAAAGGAGGACAATTTGTTAAATATTAAATAACAAACTCACTGTAAGAAATATATATGGTAATGTTATTTAGGGGTTGTATTCTAAGTGATATGAACTGGCTTTGGCTGGTTACATTTTTTATTGAAGCCAGACTACAAGTCGTATTGATTAATTTTTATTGAACTCAGTCTCCAAGCAGTGTGGTTTTTATCTGCATGTGTTGAGTGTTCCCCTCCCCTTCCCTCACTCACATGAGGCCAGTGCTTTACTGCTAAGCTAGTTGGCCAGCCAGTTGGCATGCTAGATGGTGAAATAGTTGGAGTAAAGATGTACACGAACAATGAGAGTAGATTAAGTTGTTTTGTTTTTCATGCTTTTCACCAAGGCTCATTTGAGTGGTTATTGTTTTAATGTAGTGTTGTTTTGTTATATTTCTGAACTAATGTACCCACACGCATGTGGTTTATTTGTCACAGTTCATTTTAAAGTCAGCCACCTCATGGCTAGATCTCATCTCTGAGAGTCCATTGTGTTAATGTTAAAAGGTCCTTTTGTTCTTCAGGACACATGTTCAGGAACATTTTTAGGAACGACATAGGCCTACACTTGGGTCAAATTACATTACTGTGATCTGATTAGTGTGTTCTGCAGGTTTACTATTGTTAAATATGGAGGGGTTCTTTCATAGTGTGTGAAATATGTGGTGCTTGAAACATCTAGGTATTTAAATGTATAGAAGAAAATGGTTTCCTGAAAGAGTTATTTGGAGTAAACATGTTACAGTGGGTGAAAGCAATGTTTAGGGATATGGCAAAACCATTAGTTGACATTAATTGGGTTTAGATGATATTTAACATTTAAGACAGATAGTAAGATTAGGAAAATAGAGTGGAAAGGATTGGATTTACCATACCTCAGTGTGTTAGAATTAACTATAGGTAATGCGTCCCGAGATCTCTCCCTCTCTCTCTCTGCCTGTCAGAATGCTACGACCCCATATTCAGACAAATGACCTCACCACAGGAGACTCCTCCTCCTCCATCGAACAGACAGAGAACCCAAGCTGAACCAACAACAACAATAAGAACTGCATCCAGAACTATCTCCACCTGTGGCATCCAGAACCAACAGCTTGCTGACAGGCAGAGATCTACTCTCATCAGTCCCTCAGACATGGCATGAAGTTCCAAGCTGTGCCACGAGATTTGGCACAAGAGCAAAGTGTGGGACATGAGAGCAGAATCCGCCCTCCAGAAAAACAGCAAAGAGACTGTGAAGGAGGAGATGAAATGCAAAGCAGTGCAACAACAGTGGCATGATGGGGGCTGCAGATGTAGCTGGGCAGATGGCTGCCTCAAAGAGTTACAGCGAATGGATTCAACAGCTGATGGATAAAGGGGGAGGAGTCAGAATCAGAGGCGTTGGTCGAGCAGAATGGTCGCGGTCAAGGCTTGAGATAAACCAGAGGAGAGGGGAAGGGAATCAACGGGAATGAGTGAGTTTACATATAAACACACTTATTATAAGCACATATTTAAAGAACTTGAATAGACTTGATAAATAAGTGAAGAAAAAAGTTGTATTAACTATGAATTAATCAATTGGTAAATTAAAAATAGCAGTAAAGAGGAAACTATTAAAGTAAAATGAGAATCATCCTAAAACACACTGAGGGATAAAGGGGGATACATGACAGAATATAACCATATTCTTCAATATTTTCATCATGTTAACAAATTACTATACGAGGACTTTTTAGGGGGAAGTAACTGTTGTTTGTAGTCCAGTATACATAGTGTTTAAAATAGAGTAAAAGTAGAAACAGCACATTTGATTTTGTAAAAGCCATATAATTGGAAGGAATGTGGGGTCACTTGACCCACCCTGCAGTGGTTTTTTAAATCTTACTTGCAGCTTCACAGGAAGCGCACGGCACCAGATTATGAGTTTAGAAGACTAGCGTCACCACCTCGTAATGGACATCCATTTAATTAGTAATTAACTGACATTTAGAGATGTTAAAAAGTAAACACATACCTACCATAAGTGATAACTCCTAAATTCAACTACAAACCAGTGATGAAATTACTTCTGTTTTTTAATCCCTGATGAAGTAGGGAGTAGTTGTTGCGTGTTCAGACACCCTGGGTTCCACACACTGCTAAAGAATTTAACATTGTTTTTAAGTAGACCAGAATTGAAGATAAATGGGTATAATGAGCTATGAAATGCAGAGCTACACAGATCCTAGTAATGTTTTGATACAAGATAATAGTTAAGTACACAAGTTTCTGAAGTAGATCTATTAGACATTTTAATATAGATTAGGTGTTAATAAACTGCAGTAGTAGTACAATAAGGAAGTGACATTTTTTTGGCTAACACTTTTCAGGGAATGTGGGGAACAGCTGTTCCGATGAAAAGTTAGAGATATCTGGAAAATGATAGTTGTAATCGTGAATTAATAAATGATGGCGCTCCATATATGACAGATTTTTGTAGACAAAGGATACTGGCCTATGCTGAAATATCGAAGTCTCTGCATGTGCGATACAGAAAGTTTAATACAGCGTATTTCTGGTATATTCATTTTTAATGTCATCTAATATATGTGTATTAAAACTTGGATGGACAAGTCAAGTTTTTCCTCTTAATCATAGAGAGGTATTGATGTTCCTATAATGAAGTCCCATTTTTAGTAGAATTACATTTAGCGCAAATGGTCTTTTCTTCCACTTGACTTGTTAATAATCAGGAGGTGGTTTTTTGGCTATTTTGTGAGTAGGTAAGGATACAGGGCAATCTGTGATCTCTGCGTTAAGTAAAATAATTACCCATTGATAAATGTTTCAGAGAGTCATTTTGGGCTTTCAAGGGCAGAACTCAGTAGATTGTCTGTAAGAGTTTTCATTATAATCTGGACGCTTAAATTAATGAGAGAAATGTATGTGCGTTCATTTCAAGACTCCTAAAGAGCAGGAGACGAGTGGGTCACACACAATTAGAGAGACAATGGTCCTTCTGATTCTGGGTGTGCTGACTTCGGAGTGGAAGGGAAGTTCAGAAATGGCCTTAGGGTATAGGAACAGTTAAGCTTAGTTGGTTAGCTGGTCCTGAGGAGGTCATGAGATGATGACTGGTAAACCTCAACAAATATGGCTTTCTTAGAGAAAGACATGTGACATTGGTGTGGTGAGCTGGAGGATAAGAGGTGTGTGCGTCAAACATGCATAGGGAGGATGTGTGTGTTTATTGTAGTAGCTAGGTATAATTACTGCTCAAACTGGGTGTTTGTGTTTTATTGATTTCATTTTGGAATAATTGGTTTAAACAGATGTGTGTGTTAAAGATGTTTCCGGGGGAATGTGTGTGCGTTCTGTTAAAGAGTCCTCTGTCTGTGAAATTATATGACTCCAAAGCATGACTGTGGGACTGCCTAAGGGTACACACACACACACACACACACACACACACACACACACACACACACACACACACACACACACACACACACACACACACACTGTAAGGAGATGGAATCAACAAACTGCTGACTCATTGCCTAGGCAAACCGGCCAAAGACTCCTCCCCGCTTATGTGTATAAATACTGTAACGTTTTTATGCTCAGTGCTCTCTTCCTGACTGGCTGTCGTGGTACGAATGTCACCCGGTGGTAGGAATTGAGCCCGGAGTACTGTTGCAGAGTGCTCTGTATGGTGTATTGTGTTTTACCATTAAAGCAGATTATTGTTTAACCCCTTATCCTGGCTGTTTTGAGTTTTCCTTCTTTTAAAACACACTCATATAGGATTGGCGCGGAGCAGAGATATCTGCCACAACAATTTGGTGACCCCGACGTGATGGCGTCATGACGTGGTGACGTCATGAGTGGGGTTTTTTAGAGGAAGGCATGAGCAACCAGCGGACGGAGGGAGATACCTGGAATAATCTATGACAACTAAGGATCCTAAAACTGAAAGGTAAAACGGACACCTGTTTCTATCGAAGGTCTGTAAATTGGCTAAGCTAAAAGTTAGAGTTGTCAAGGATATTTCCAGGTGTCATTGACGGTATAATGCAATACATATTTTAGCATAGATAGGTAAGTTATAAATAAATAAAGCAACGAGGTGTTAAGAGTACGGTGAAAGGCCCCGTAGATTTTTCAGAATCATACGGCTAAACTCGTTAGCTACACGTGAAGCGATGAGGAGTGTAAGACGAAGGTGAAAGGCCCCGTCGGTTTTTTCAGAAATCGAGACGGCTAACCCATCGGGGATGTTCAGTGGTTTTCTAAAGACTCCATCCAGAACAAAACAGAATAATGCTTTCCAGTTTCTTAGGAGCCTGCAGTAGTATCTATGTATAAATCCAAGAGCAGAAACGTGAACTTCAAAAGCCATTCAAATTCACAGATTTCTCTTGTTCTTTTGGGTTTAACGCCCATTCTGTTGAAAGAAATATCGCATCTTAAAAGCTGAACAGACAGCGTGGAGGATATATTTATGTGCTTGTGAATGAATAAGAGTATAAAAGGTGAACATAAATCAACCTTAGTCAGATAAAGAAATGCGAAGTCATAATGGGAGGAGAAGAAGAAAGAAGAGCGTGAGTTAGGAGCCCCAGTCCCAGGGACCCTTAGGGACCAATGGGCTCAAGCAGAAAAATTGATTAGCAGTGGGATTAAAACGGCGGATTGAAAAAATCCTCCACAGATCTCCGTTTCCTACGCAATAAAATGATAGCAGAAGACAGAGTAGGGGCCGACGAGACATTCGGAAATCTGTTTGTTGATTGTTCTGTCTGTTGGTTGTCATTGTTGATTCGTAAAGGCCTTGTTTTGTGTTGCTATATGTTTTGGTATACCATAGTTTAAATGTTAGTTGTTGAAAGAAGCCCCCCTTCTCTTGAAAAGGCTGAGAGCTCCAGTCGGAGCTGGGGTGTCAGTATTTGTCTGTGACAGAATCTCCACCTCTTTCTGATTCTGTAGAAGAGTAGACCCTTTGTTTCAATCAGCCGGGAGAGCAGCAGTGTGCATGCTTGCTCTTTTCTCTGATGCCAACAAATAAAAGTTAATAGCTCAACGAGTGATCTGAAGTTGGAATGAATAACAGTGAAAATTAATAAATCAATGTGTGATTTGATGTAGTAAGATATATTGAAATAAATAAGAAACTATAATTTGTTGTTTTTGGCATAGTTTTTGTAGGATACAGTTACGTCACATTGTGGTTTTATGAGAAGTTTTGAGAACTGATTGTTACTATTGCATTGCATTGTGAATTTCGTGGTATTTGTCATTAACTGAGAATTGTACTTACTTATATTTCAGAGGAACTTAATTACATACAGTAACGTTGAGGGAAAGTAAAAAGAGGACAATTTGTTAAACATTAAATAACAAACTCACTGTAAGAAATATACATTGTAATGTTATTTAGGAGTTGTATTGATCATGCCACAGTGACTCTGAGTTGGTGGTTGTTTAATGTAGATAGGAAACTGAAAACGCAAACAATTCACCACAATTGTGTTTTTAAGTTTGTGAAGAAAGAGTAGAAAGTAAACAGACGGTTTTATAAGTTTGTCAGTCAGAGAGAAGCTGTTAAAGGTTAAAACACAGAGGTGATTGATGAGAGAAGCTTGTGCAGGAGCAGGCAGCCCCGGGGCACAGTAAGTAAGGAGAGAGAGACAAGAGAATTAAGATGTTTGAAAAGATTAGAAAGAGTAAAAGTTATATAAAGTTAACTACTATTCTGGAAAATGTCATATTGTTTTATGAGTAAAAACATGAAATAAAATATATTACTAGATATAAGACCTACATGCTTATCTAGGTTGACAGAAAGCTGCTGTTAACCAGTTTCAGCTGCAACTATCCTATCTGTGTTCTAAAGAGAACATACGTTGCATTTACAATTCATATTAAGAAGGTTCACAATTGATACCATTAAAGACCGTTTTGGATTAATAGGGCGTGTCTGTCATAAACATTAGCGCTTAGATGGAATAAAGTGTTGAAATGTTCTCAAGAGTGGGAGTTTTCACAATTGACACGAAGGACTCACAAAGACTCAAATGCACGATTCTTCCTTGATTTCCTTTTATTATCCAAAAAAAGGGTTTCTAGGATCTACTAGGACTACTAAATAGTTCACTAGGTTCGACTAGCTCAACGTGTGCATGAGAGAGTACAGACATGGACTTGGTAGACAAGACGAACCGACAAAAGACAACAGGAGAACCGGGCTACATATACACAATAATTAATGAGACACAGGTGCAAACAATCCAGAACAGGAGATCACCATGACAGGAAGTGATGACACCTGAAACGAGAGGACAGAGCCAACATCAAAATAAACTGCAAGGCCACCAGAATAAACACAAAACAATAAGCTCACAGACTCTAACGCTGAAACCTTACAGTACCCCCCCTCTTACGGACGGCTCCAGACGTCCCTGAAGCCTGAGACTGACCTCTATCGAAGTCAGATATAAGGGTCTTGTCCACAATGAAGCTGCCTGGGATCCAACACCTCTCTTCTAACCCATACCCTACCCAGTCGACCAGGAACTGTCTACCTCTGCCCCTCTTCCTTTCCGACAGTATTTTGTCCACAGTGTACACTTGACCCCCGTCGACAATCCGGGGAGGTGGAGGGGGCGTGGAGGCGGGGACCAGTCTGCTCTTTTTGACTGGTTTCAACTTGCTGACATGGAACGTGGGGTGGACCTTGATGGACTTTGGAAGACATAAACGGACAGCAACAGGGTTAATCACTTTGGCTATGGGAAAAGGACCAACGAACCGGGGAGCCAGCTTCCTGGAGGCGACATGGAGAGGAAGATCCTTGGTAGATAGCCACACTCGTTGTCCGGCCTGGTACTTGGGGGCTGGACGTCGTTTCCGGTCGGCCAATACCTTCATGCGAACGGCACTCCTCTGCAACATATGGCGAACTCCCGCCCAGACCCGACGGCAGCGTCGAACCAGAGCATGGGCTGATGGTACCGTGACCTCCTTCTCGAGCTCCGAAAACAATGGAGGTTGGTACCCATGGACACATTGAAACGGGGAGATACCAGTGGCTGATGTGGGTAAAGTGTTGTGTGCATACTCCACCCAAATCAGACTCTTACTCCAGGTGGTGGGTTTCTCGGACGCTAGGCATCTCAAACAGGTCTCCAAATCCTGATTCATCCTCTCCGCTTGTCCATTTAACTGTGGGTGGTATCCGGAGGTCAGACTAACAGTGGCTTGGATTAGGCGACAAAACTCCTTCCAAAAACGTGACACGAACTGTGGGCCTCGGTCTGAAACGACATCACTGGGAAAACCATGGATCCTGAACACATGGGACAACATGGCCTCTGCCGTTTCTTTGGTATTAGGTAACTTGGGCATGGCGACAAAATGTGCCATTTTAGAAAAACGATCAACCACAGTGAGTATGGTGGTATTAACTGCCGATGTTGGTAATCCTGTCACGAAATCCAACGCAATGTGAGACCATGGTCTGTTGGGAATGGGCAGAGGTTGGAGAAGACCTGCCGCAGCTTGCCGAGAAATGTTGTTCCTGGCGCACACAGGACACGCTGCTACATATTCTGCAACATCCTTCCACATCCCCGGCCACCAGAATCTGTGTATCACCATGAAAAGGGTCCTTTTGTTTCCAGGATGACAGGTAAGTACCGACGTATGGGCCCAATGAACAACTTGCCCTCGAAGTTGCTCTGGCACAAACAAGCGATTCTGAGGACACCCTCTTGGGACCGGATTTCCAACGTTTGCCTGTTTGACCTTGGCTTCAATGGGCCAGGTCACACTCCCTATCACTCGGTCTGGCCGCAGAATGGGATCTGGACTCTTGGGGACTGGCTCAGGATCATACATTCTGGAGAGTGCATCAGGCTTTCCATTCTGCGAACCAGGTCGATATGACAGAGTGAACCTAAATCTATTAAAGAACAAAGCCCATCTGGCCTGCCTAGAGTTCAGACGTTTGACCTTCCTGATGTATTGCAGGTTTTTATGATCCGTCCAGACCAGGAAATCCTGCTCCGCTCCCTCCAACCAGTGCCGCCACTCCTCCAAAGCAATCTTCACAGCCAACAGTTCCCGATTTCCCACGTCGTAATTCCTCTCAGCAGACGATAGCTTACGGGAGAGGTATGCACACGGATGAAGCTTGTTGTCCCCCGCTGACCTCTGGGACAGTATAGCTCCAACGCCGTCGTTGGAGGCGTCCACTTCCACCACAAACTGTCGGTGGTGATCAGGTACAGTCAGGATGGGAGCTGTGGTGAACCTCCTCTTCAGTTCCAGGAAAGATTTCTCTGCCTGTGGATTCCACACAAACTGAACATGGGGAGAGGTAAGGGCATGGAGAGGAGAGGCAATAGCACTGAAATTGCGTATGAACCGTCTGTAAAAGTTAGCAAACCCCAAGAATTGCTGAACTTTCTTTCTAGAGTCTGGCGTGGGCCAATTCTCCATGTCACTGACCTTAGCTGGGTCCATTTCCACCTTGTTAGGGGAAATCACAAAGCCCAAAAATGCCACAGAGTTCACATGAAACTCGCATTTTTCGGCTTTTACAAACAAATGGTTAGCCAGGAGTCTCTGAAGAACAAGGTGAACATGGTTAACATGAGTATTCTCATCTGGAGAAAAGATGAGAATATCATCGAGATACAGAAAACATTCAGGAAATCTCTTAACACATCATTAATGAGGGCTTGGAAAACAGCAGGTGCATTACAAAGTCCAAAAGGCATCACCAAATATTCGTAATGTCCCGTAGGTGTATTGAAACCCGTTTTCCACTCATCCCCCTCCCGGATGCGCACAAGGTGATATGCATTCCTTAAGTCAAGCTTGGTAAATACCTTGGCTCCCTGTAACAGTTCGAATGCCGTAGAGATGAGTGGAAGGGGATATCTGTTCTTAACTGTGATCTGATTAAGTGGACTGTAATCAATACAGGGCCTTAATGAACCGTCCTTTTTCCCTACAAAAAAGAAACCTGCTGCTGCTGGGGATGATGATGGCCGAATCAAGCCAGCTTTGAGTGATGATCCGATATACTCTTCCATGGCCTCCCTTTCAGGACCAGAAAGAGAATACAACCGTCCTTTGAGGATAGTAGAGCCCGAGAGAAGGTATATAGGGCAATCATACGGTCTATGGGGAGGCAAGGAAGTAGCTCGTGTCTTGTTAAACACCTCCTTAATGTCAAGGTAACACTCTGGCACTTTGTATAAGTCAGGAAAGTCAGACTGTTTAGAAGAAGTGACACTGTCCCTATCTGACGCCTGTTTAGAGTTCCCAGATCTGTGCGGTCCACTCGAAACTGTATGAGAGGCTAAACACGGTGTCTATATACGCTGGGATCCGGAGTCATGGATGATCCTGCGGTCCTGTGTCCGGCATCACGAGCCCTGGATCTTGAGTCGTGGCTGTGGTCCTGGATCATAGGTCCTGGATGGATATCCTCGTGGATCCATCTTCCTATTACACACACATGCATTTCCAAACATTTGGACTACCTATGTTGCAAATGTATTATCTTTTCAATTTACACACGGCATCTATTGCACGACTGTCCGTCCTGGGAGAGGGATCCCTCCTCTGTTGCTCTCCCTGAGGTTTCTCCCATTTTTCCCTTTAAACTGTGGGTTTTCTTCGGAAGTTTTTCCTTGTACGATGTGAGGGTCTAAGGACAGAGGGTGTCTTATTGTCATACTGATATTTTGTACAAACTGTGAAGTCCACTGAGACAAATGTAACATTTGTGATATTGGGCTATATAAATAAACATTGATTGATTGATTGAACATGAACGAGAACACTCACTCCCCCACCCCTTAACTTTTCCTGTAAGCCAGTCCATGTAAGGGTTATGTTTAACAAGCCAAGGGTAACCCAAAATGAGAGGCTGTTGAGCTGAGTTAAATAAATGAAAGCTAATATGCTCACGGTGCTCCTGATCTATGACAATTTCTATGGGTTCCGTGCGATGAGTAACTGTACATAAAAGGCGGCCATCCAACGCGCTAGCTTCTAATGGCTGATCTAAGAGGACAATGTTTAAGTTCAACTCTTTAGCCAGCTCCCAGTCTAACAACCTCTCATCAGCCCCAGAGTCAATTAATGCATCCTGAGTTACAGTTTTATCCTTCAGTTTCATTTGTACCTGAGTCAGTCTTCTCGAGGAAGGGTCGAAAGAAGTCACTCGGCTCACCAGCGTCCCTCTTCCCACTGATGAGCCTGATCTTTTGCCGGACAGGCTGCCAGAACATGACCCTGCTGGCCGCAGTAGAAACACCGCCGCTCCCATAGGCGGCGCTGACGCTCCTCCGGGGTGAGTTTGGCTCTTCCGAGCTGCATCGGTTCCTCCGCGGCGCTAGGGGGCACTGGTCGCTCTGGAGACGAAGTCCGGGTATTCCTCCGCCAACCGTAGTGTTCACTCTGTAACTCCCGTCCGAAGAGTGAAGTGGAAGCTGCTTTCTCCCCTCTCTCCCGACGTCTCTCTGCTAGACGTTGGTCCACCCGGATAGCCATGGCGATGAGTGAGTCCAATTCTACAGGCAACTCTAATGGAGCTAACTGATCCTTTATGGGATCCGCTAATCCATGCAGAAACGCATCAAAAAGAGCCGCGGAGTTCCATCCGCTCTCCGCTGCCAGGGTCCGGAATTCGATCGCGTAATCCGCCACTCTCCTCTGCCGTTGTTTGATGTTCACCAGGGCTCTCGCTAACTCTCTCCCAGGTGCTGTCTGGTCAAAAATGTTTTTCATAGAATGTTTTTTTCATCGACTGGCAAACAGGCGAGTCTCGGGCCCATTCTGCTGTTGCCCAGGCTCCTGCTCTTCCCGTCAAGTGAGATACTATGAAAGCTACCTTAGCTTGATCTGTGGGAAATGCTGGGGGCTGATGTTTGAAATGGAGATCGCACTGCATCAGGAATGGACGACAGTTTCCAGAATCCCCGGAGAACTTCTCCGGTGAAGCGAGGCGGAGTGAAGACGATGGCATGGGTATTTGAACGGGGATCTCAGCAAACCCGACCTCCGCTGGACCGGAAAACTCTGCCGCAGGAATAGCAGGACGTGCCTCGAGGTGCGTAAGTATGTCACGCATTTTCTCTGCCAGGTGATTTATTTCCGTTGTCACTGTTAACTGGAAGTTGTGCTGACGGGCATTTACGTCCTGAACCCCCTGCTTTATTGTTGTCAGCTGTTCCTCCTGTTGACGCAGGCGTGTTCCTTGCACCTGCAAAGCCGTCTTGAACACGGTGGAATCGGCTGAGTCCATCTTGTTAGGTCGGTTCGTTCTGACACGAAGGACTCACAAAGACTCAAATGCACGATTCTTCCTTGATTTCCTTTTATTATCCAAAAAAAGGGTTTCTAGGATCTACTAGGACTACTAAATAGTTCACTAGGTTCGACTAGCTCAACGTGTGCATGAGAGAGTACAGACATGGACTTGGTAGACAAGACGAACCGACAAAAGACAACAGGAGAACCGGGCTACATATACACAATAATTAATGAGACACAGGTGCAAACAATCCAGAACAGAAGATCACCATGACAGGAAGTGATGACACCTGAAACGAGAGGACAGAGCCAACATCAAAATAAACTGCAAGGCCACCAGAATAAACACAAAACAATAAGCTCACAGACTCTAACGCTGAAACAATGCTTTTACAACAATGAAACAATGCTCTTACAACAATGCTTTTTAGTTTTTATTGAAACAATTAAGTGATAAGGACAGAAAACTGTTCCGTGATGATTTCTTTAGGTTTTAGCTTTAGTAATGAAGACTACATTTGGTGAGGAAACCTTTCCACCAATACTTCCTTTAAGTGTTAAAAAATATATTCATTAACTGTAATCAGATTACTTGTTTTTCAAATATAGCGCTAAATACAGTTAGTTTTGTATTCTGTTACAAATCTAACCATGCTTGTAACACAACTTAGATAAACAATTGAAAAAAGAATAGAATAAGCAAGTAGATAAAAGATGGTTAAGGAGGGTTTTCCTGTTTTGCTCATTTGACTTAAAACTGAAGTAAGGAAGCATAGTGTTTTATGAGAACTGTCATTCCTCCTGGTTTTCAAAGATAAATCATCAGTTTGTATGGACTTTGATGAATAAATGGATCATGGTGGAGAATGAAGACCTTTTTTGGTTTCAAATTAAAGAAGATTTTAAAGATGAAGTTTATTTTATTTTGCTGACTAGAATTTTAGAAGCAGGACACCAACTAGACAAAAGAGATTTTACAATGTAGTTTTACCACTTTTAATAAAGTAAAGAATCTGGGTAAACTACTACCATTAGTTTGTTTTAACATTCACATGTTTCAGCATTCCTGACCATATAGACACTCAGCCGTTTTATTTTGTAACCCTTTGGGGGAGAGATTTAAATTGAGTTTTTATCCAGTTGCTGATTTGCTGTGATTACAACAGCACTGGGTAGTTGTGCGCCACCTTTGGGTTGTACTCTGAATCAGTGTGTTAAGTGAAAGGTTGCTCACTACAGAAACAGAAGAACTGTGCAAAGAACGCATCTCTGAGGAGATTTTGACATTTTGCTTGTGCCTCATTGTCAAGGCAACAGTGGTGTGAAGAGGAACTGCAAGTGTTTGGGGATCTCTACTGTCCAGAGGACAACATGTGTCTGCTGGTGGTAGCACATTGACCCAGAGGTTTTTTCCCCCTCAGGACATCCCAGTGCCAAACAAGAGTTTCATTGATCCAACTGACTACAGCTGCAGAGGACAACGCATCACTGACTGTTCACATTATGACAAGATCTTGAGACAGGCTTGTCTCAGACTGTTCAGACTCTGAAGAAATTATGCAATGATTTGACAGCATAACTGTGCAGGAGTTTTCCAGAAGGTGGTGTAGAACAATATGCTTAGTGTTTAGATAGGAGGCTGCTTGTTTAAAAGATGGTTTGGAATACTGAAAAGATTAAAGTTTAATATCATTGTTTAGCAAACAAGACATCTGATTATTATGTCACACAGGATAATCTTGACATAGAAACTAGCTATGAGTAAAACGTGTGGTTTTATACCATTGTTATGATGAACTAAAGATAAATAGGGAAATAGTATCTGGTTAAAGATGAATGGATTTCATATCCTAGAGAGGGTTGGTTAGGTTGTGAATACTTCACAAGGTATTTACTAATGTATTTTGAATAACAAATAACAACGACACAAGTCCAATTTTGTTTTGTTTTTAGATTAAATTGTCCATTACCAAAACTGTTTACCTTAGGTCTAGATTTGGACTTTGATAGTAAAGGAGTATGTAGGCTTATTTTTATACATCTGACATTTTTAAAATATGTTGGCTATTCACTAGATAGACATGTGTTAAGAACATATCTGAAGACTGAATATTTGTTCCATTTCTAAATATTCCTATTTAAAAAAGTAATTTTAGAGTAAAGAAGGCTGATGCTGAAAGATAATTGCGTATAATGACCTATGAAATGCAGAGCTACACAGGTCCCATTAATGGTTTGACTCAAGATAATAATTATATGCACAAGTTTCTGAAATAGATCTATTAGACATTTTAATATAGATTAGGTGTTAATAAACTGCAGTAGTAGTACTATATGGAAGTGACATTTTTTGGATAACACTTTTCAGGGAATGTGGGGAACAGCTGTTCCGATGAAAAATTAGAGATATCTGGAAAATTGTAGTTGTAATCGTGAATTAATTAATGATGGCGCTCCATATATGACAGATTTTTGTAGACAAAGGATACTGGCCTATGCTGAAATATCAAAGTCTCTGCAGAGCACGACACAAGGTCAAAAACACTGAGGCCAACTGACCTTTGACCCTGACCGACAGTGTAACTTGAGAAGACACTGTCAATGACTGACTCTGGCGTGACTGACCAAACTTGACTTTACAACCTGACAGTGTGAGTGTGAGTGTGAGTGTATGTCTGCATGTGATCAGTGCAACTGCATGATTATAACAATAACTAATCAAGCATGCTTTTGGACTAACATATTATTTTGGAGCTCCAAGGGCAACGAGAGGTTTCCTACAATTCCACAAAAATTGGAAAACCGTACAGGTGACCCGTTTCTAATCTACTTGATATTTCACTCCCACAGGAGGTGGCAGTTTGCAGAATGTGAAACTCAAACTAAAACATGAAGATTCTGTTTCTTTTAGGACTGAAGGATGGAGAGAAACACTTAACATAACCTGCTCCATATCAGGGGATAAGATACTGTTTGATGAATGTTGACATGTTTCTAATATTGATTGAGTTATAACAGGTAACACAGATGCAGAATCAGTGGCCAAGGGGCTACTGTGAGAGATGTAATTCCAGAATGGAATACTGAAGAAGTTGACCTGTGAGTAATGTTTCAACAGGTATTAAAGTAACTGAGGATTGAAATATAGAAAGAACATATTACAGTTAAGCTAAAACATAGTAATGTAATGAGAGAGAATTTAATTTAGACAACATCATGTAACTAGCCTGGTAAAGAAGTAAAAGCCATAGACTTTATTGTTTAGGTCATTATGGGGATATACGTTTCATCTAAATTCATAATAGAAAGACATTTGATGACAGTTTGTTGAAATTCTGTATTCATTTTTTCAGCTTGATAATATCTAAGCACTGACAGGTAGAAGCAGTATCACCAGGAAATCATTCACTTTGTCAGTATCAGGATTTTGGTTGTTTTTGGATCCATAACATTAGGGTGTTTCTTTACCAGAAACATTAGCAGTTCATATTATATTTGGATTTTAAATGGGATATCAAGGATTTCATTAAGAATAACACAGACGCTTGTCAGAAATTCAGAGCTATTGAAATATGTTATTTGGTTTACCTAAAGATGTTGGAGTTTTGTTTTGTTGCCACAGGCCAAGTATTAAGATTCTGAAGCTGCACTGGCAGATAGGAGGTCTACAATTAATTTAGAAAACCTGTTCACAGACGTCTGTTGTTTTAAGAGACCCCACCAACAGGCTCCAAGCGGCTTACGCAGTGGTGGGTCAAACAGCGGAGGGCCCCGGAGCCCAGAGCGTAGGCTTGAGGGATTTGTATCAGATTTCTCCACACAGGTTGGTGATGCCAAAGGGGGACCCAGGAGGCTGACACAGCGGAGTTCGTCTGGCTGAAGGTCATCAGGACAAAGTGGCTCAACCCCAGGCTCTCCGGCCCCGACCGAGTGACCCAGCGGATCTCTCATGCCGTCCGCAGGAGGAGGAAAGGGGGACAGCTCGTACCACGGGAGCCAGTGTGCGGCGGGGAAACCACCTGCTAGGACCATGGACGACATCAGGACGGACATGGCTCTCGCAGAGGAGGTCAATTCGGAAGCTGTCATCAGTGGACTGGACAAGAACGACCCTGAAAACATCCTTACAGCAGACTACTTGGAAGCGGCTGTCAGCGGGCTGGGGGACTTGTCGAGGCAGCAGAGGAGTCTACTTCTCTCTGATCAGTTCCACCAGTGAAGGGAAAGCCGCATCTCCTCCTCCCTATCAGCTGCCCCTTGTTGGCGTATGCCTCTGAGGGCTGATGATTCACCACACAAGGAGACTGCTTTCTAGCACTCAGATTGCCCTCTAATGGTTCCTTCACTGCCATGGAAGGTGGTGTTCTGTTCCCAAACGTTCAAGTACTTTGGGTCTCAGTTTCTGAAAGATTTATACAATATTGGGGGACAGACACAGTAGAAAAGAATGATAGTAGATATGTTTCAAAATGCCTTGTGTAAATTGGTCTCTTAATAGAGAGACCAAAAGGGGGATTGAAGATTATTATCATCTGATATTTGGGAAGTGTATTACATTTGAAATGGCAGAAAGTCTTGTTGCAATTTCCAGATATTGAAAGAGGCCCCTGGAGTTTCTCTGGTAATTATCAATAGTAGCAGTTAAGTGAATACTGTTCAAACAATACCTGTGTTTGTGTTTTGTATTGATTTCTCTGTTTTATCCTTTCATAAATGTGAGGACTAAACTTGCTCCAAACATTCAGGGTGCTTGGAGTAAACAGGTTGTATTGCTCTGTGGGGGAGGTGTAGGTATGCCTGACAGTGGGCTAGGTGGATGAGAGTTCCTTCTGCTTAAGATCTCCAGTATGTCATGTTTCAGGGAAGTCTACATATCTTGAATAGTATATGTGTGTGTTTAATTACTTTGTATTCATAATACGCAGTCTGTGTAACCAGAAGCTGGAAATATGAGAGTATTAATATGTATTATCTTGGTGAACAAGGGGATATTCTTTAAATACAACTCAAGTCTCTGGAATGTGCAGAAAGGGTGTGTGTGGATGAAAGCTGCAGTAATATGAGACAGCTAGAGACTCTTGTTTCCATGTCCTCTGCTGGCTCGCGCTGATTTGTTATGGCCACAGCTCCTCCTGTTTTATTTTCTGCATGTAAGCCTATTCTGGCTTTTAGTTTGTTCTCTTTTGCTTCTGCCGACAAGATGAAAGGTTCTCCCGGCATTTGGACCAGAGCAGGGGGTGGGGACCACCCCTTTGAAAGTGTAATGTATTCTTACCGTTTATCATTAAAACAGATTATTGTTTAACCCCTATCCTGGTTGTTTTGAGTTTTCCTTCTTTTAAAGCAAACTCATATAGGATCGGCGCGGAGCAGAGATATCTGCCCCAACAGTGTGTGTGTGTGAGAGAGAGTGTGTGTGTGTCTGGGTGTGAGAGAGAGTGTGTGTCTGTGTGTGTGTGTGTGTGTGTGTATGTATGGGAGAGTGTGTGTGTGTGTGTGTCTGTGTGTGTGAGAGAGTGTGTGTGTGTGTGTGTGAGAGAGAGAGAGTGAGTGTTTGTGTGTGTGTGTATGTGAGTGTGTGTGTGTCTGTGTGTGACAGAGTGTGTGCGTGTCTTTGTGTTTGTGTGTGTGTGTGTGTGTGAGAGAGAGAGAGAGGGAGAGAGAGAGAGAGAGTGTGTGTGTCTCTGTGTGTGTGTGTGTTAAATGTTACAGCTCAAATGCATTGCAATGACTTCCATGTTAAAAAAATACTTTAAAAAGCTGAATATTTTAAAAAGTAAAACATATTTTGAAAACGTTGAAAGTTTCCCATCATGTGTTGAAAAGGCTGAATAGTTTGATATTTGAATGGTTCCTGCAGCTGAAATTAGGCTGAAGGAGTTAAATAAAGATATTAAATGTAAGTAGTAGTGATTGCATGTTTACAAACACCTGTGTGTGTAAACCCAGAGATCAAAGGTTTCCATGGTGTCTGCTCTGATTGGATGAAGTGACTCACTTGTGTGTGTGTGGCTCCAATCTGCCCAGCAACACCATGACAATCAACTGCAGCACTGAGTCCCATAAGAATAAGAGGATTATATCTGACAATTTTGCCACCTGTTCAAAAACTATGGCTCTTATCAAAAAATGACCAGACCGTGAGCATCAGGGAACCCCAATTAACTGAAATATGGTTATTTTTTGGGGTTTGTGTGTAAAATGTGGAGATGGGAGCAGTTTGTCTAAAGTGTACTTCTCCCTGCTCTGAAGAAAGATCCAGAACAATTTAACATGGGAATCTATTGGGAGCTAGCTGGACTTTTTCTCTCTTCATGCCCTCAAGAGGCATTTTGTTTAATATTTGTTCTTATTTTATTTTTATTTTCCAAGCTAGGAGAGGTTTTCCTACGTTTTTTCATGCAACATGAATGCTGTAAACTGTGAACATTTATGGCTGAATTTAGCTGAAAATGCAGAAAAAGCTGAATATGTTATGAGCTGAATGGTAGCTGCATCATCATCATCGTGTTCCATTACACAGGTGTTTATAGTTGAGCTAACGAGCTCTGTAGAGATCACAGGTTACCATTGTTCTGAGTGAGAGATGAACCTCTTACATGTGAACGTTTTGTGGAAGAACCGTAACAGATATCTGTGAAATTTCAAAACTTGAAGCATGTCAAGGAAGTTGAGTATCTGAAGTGTAATTTTTGTGTAGTTTAAGGTCAATAATGTGGCCTTTTTGGCAGTTTAACTAAAGGTGTGCGGCTGCTACCATGAAGAAATATCTGCCTGAAATTACAATGGGCTTCAATGGAGGAATGTTGAATGTTTTTGTCACTTCATGCCCTCAAGAGGCATTTTGTTTAATTTTTCTTTTTAATATTTTTTTATTTTCCATCCTTGGAGAGGTTTTCCTACGTTTTTCATGAACAAATATGTCTGAGGAGTGTAGGGTTTGGGAATTATGGCAAGTTTAAAATATTTTTTGGGGGGAAATTTCAGGCACTGCTGCACTCTGTTTTGAAATCAAAGCACTCTAGACTTAACGAGCTGCTCCATCCACTCTAATGTTAACATCTGAAAAAGGCCTCTCTGCTAAGCTCCAAACTAAATTCAATATCTCAAAAAGTTTAAAAGATATTAAAAATCTGAATAGGAATTGAATAGCTGAAGGTCTTGTGATCATTTGAAAGCTGAAATGAAGTGTCTAGCTGAAAGTATGTGGAAGGAGTAGCATTTGGCGCAAAGTGTAGGAAAAAATGATTTGAAGGCATCTCCCATTGACTTCAATGTTAAAAAAATAGTTTAAAAAGCTGAATATTTTGAAAAGCATGAAATATGTTGAAAAAGTTGAAAGTTTCTCATCAATTGCTGAAAAGGCTGAATAGTTTAATAGTTGAATGGTTTCTGTAACTGAAAGTAAGCTGAAGTTATGGAGAGCTAAAGTATTGGCTGATTTGAAGTCTCTTCCCATTGACTTCAATGTTAAAAAAAGAGTTTAAAAAGCTGAATATTTCAAAAAGTATGAAATATTTTTTAAAAGTTGAAGGTTTCCCATCGATTCCTGAACAGGCTGAATATTTGAATGGTTTCTGTAGCTGAAAATAAGCTGAAGTTATGGAGAGCCAAAGTATTGGCTGAAATAATAATAATAATTAGAAAATGCATTTCCGGCAGAAAATGCGTGCGAATGCTGTAAACTGTGAACATTTATGGCTGAATTTAGCTGAAAATGCATGAAAAGCTGAATATGTTATTAGCTGAATGGTAGCTGCTTTTAGCTACAAAAATGCAGAAAAAGCTTAATATTTAAAGGAAAAGGTTTAAAAAAAGGTATAAATAACAACATGTATAGCCTTGATGTCCTGAACTAGCCGAATAATGTAATAGTTGAATGGTTTCGGCAACTGAAAATAGGCTGAAGGAGTTAAATATCAGATGTAAGTAGTAGTGAATGAATTTGTATTAAGATGAGAAAAGAAAGTAAAAAGGCTTTGGAAAGCAGCAGAATATTTTGACTGCAAACTTTTCGACTAACACCATACGTCACCACTAATGTATAAAATATGTGGAATCTGTTGAAGTCTGTATCAGACAGAAAAGAATAGGCTGAGACAGTCTGTTAAAGTCCAGTTTGTCAGTGTTTGTTTCTGTTCCTGAGCACCTACTCATAACACCCAATCATAACACCTGTGTGTGTGTGTCCAGAGATCAAAGACAACCAACTGCAGCACTGCGTCCCATAAGAATGCATTGAGTTGTATATCTGACCATCAGAGAGAGAGAGAGAGAGAGAGTGTCTGTGTGTGAGAGAGTGTGTGTTAATTGTTACAGCTCAAATGCATTGCAATAACTTCCATATTAAAAAAATACTTTAAAAAGCTGAATAGTGTATAACAAAAAAAAGTATAACATATTTTGAAAAAGTTGAAAGTTTCCCATCATGTGTTGAAAAGGCTGAATAGTTTGATACTTGAATGGTTCCTGCAGCTTCGCACTAATAATAAGTGGAAAGAATAAAGAATCGAAGTACTATAGTGGAATGCTGTAAACAGCATTCGCATTAATAAGAAAAACTATTAAACAAAATGCCTCTTGAGTGCATGAAGAGAGAAAAAGTCCAGCTAGCTCCCAATTGATTCTCATGTTAAATTGTTCCGGATCTTTCTTCAGAGCAGAGAGAAGTACATTTTAGATAAACTGCTCCCATCTCCACATTTTACACACAAAACCCAAAAAAACAACATATTTCAGTTAATTGGGGTTCCCTGATGCTCACCGTCTGCTCATTTTTTTATAAGAGCCATAGTTTTGGAACAGGTGGCAAAATTGTCAGATATAATCCCCAATGCATTCTTATGGGACTCAGTGCTGCAGTTGGTTGTCATGGTGTTGCTGGGCAGATAGGAGCCAGACACACACACGTGAGTGACATCATCTGATCAGAGCAGACACCATGGAAACCTTTGATCTCTGGGTTCATTCAATCACTACTACTTACATTTAATATCTTTATTTAACTCCTTTAGCCTAATTTCAGCTGCAGGAACCATTCAAGTATCAAACTATTCAGCCTTTTCAACACATGATGGGAAACTTTCAAATTTTTCAAAATATTCAGCTTTTTAAAGTCTTTTTTTAACATGGAAGTTATTGCAATGCATTTGAGCTGTAACAATTAACAAACACACACACACACACACACACACACTCCCTCTCTCACACACTCACACACACACACACACACTCTCTCTGTCTCTCTCTCTCACAAACACACACTCTTTCTAACACACACACACACACACACACACACTCTCTCTCTCTAAGACACACTCTCTCTCGCTCTCTCTCTAACACACACACACACACACACACACACACACACACACACACACACACACACACACACACTCTCTCTCTCTATTTCTCTCTCACACACAGGCACCCACACACACACACACACACTATCTCTCTCACACACACACATTCTCTCTCTCTCTCACACACACACTCTCTATCTCTCTCTCACACACAGACACACACTCTCTCTCTCACACACACAGACACACACACTCTCTTTCACACATACACACACACTCTCTCTCTCTCACACACACACAGACACACTCCCTCTCTCTCTCTCACACACACACACACACACACACTCTCTCACACACACACATACAAACATACACACACACACACACACACACACACACAGAGAGAGACACACAATCTCTCTCATACACATACACACACAGTCACACACACACATACACACACACACACTCTCTCTCTCTCTCTCACACACACATACACACTCTCTCTCTCACACACACACACACACTCTCTCACACAAAGACACACACACTCTCTCTCTCTCTCACACAGACACACACCGATGATGATGAATGATCAAGAGAAGAGAGAGAGAAGAGAGAGAATAGAGAGAGGGCGATCAAGAGAAGAGAGAGAGAAGAGAGAGAGTAATGTGGTTACATTACTCTCTAATGTAATGTATAACTCCTATGAAAATGTTCAAAAAGTGCTCAAACTTCACGTGTGCTAACAGTCCAGCCGTGAAGACATCTGCGGGAAAGTTTTGAGATTTCTTCAAATGCCGTTGCCATGGCAACACAATGCTCACCATGAAACACGGTTTTCTCATAACTTCAGTGAAAATGCTCGTAATGGCCCAAAACTTCACAGGTTTGGTAACGATGCAGCCATCAACACATCTAAGCGTATTATGGGGTGTCATCAAATGCCGTTGGCATGGCGACAGATCATTCACCATCAAGTTAGTTCAAAAGTTTGCAGTTCAAATATTCTTCTGCTTTCCCAAGCCTTTTTACTTTCTTTTCTCATCTTAATACAAATTCATTCACTACTACTTACATCTGATATTTAACTCCTTCAGCCTATTTTCAGCTGCAGAAACCATTCAACTATTACACTATTCAGCTATTTCAGGACATCAAGGCTATACATGTTGTTGTTGTTTATACCTTTTTTTAAACCTTTTCTTTTAAATATTAAGCTTTTTCTGCATTTTTGTAGCTAAAAGCAGCTACCATTCAGTTAATAACATATTCAGCTTTTTCTGCATTTTCAGCTAAATTCAGCCATAAATGTTCACAGTTTACAGCATTCGCACGCATTTTCTGCAGGAAATGCATTGTCTAGTTTAACTTTGTTTTTTTCATACACATCCTTAACTGTACAATCTGGGTCAATCTCGTTTTATGCAAAGTCACAGATCCTGCGGACATGGTCTGTCAGTTTTAGAGACTTGCAGAGACCATTTTGAAAAAAAAGGGACTCAGCCATTTCTTGGATTTTTCCGAGTTGTGTCTGCCTGTCCACACAGACATGCCGGGTCCCACCGCCTTTTTGAAGTTCGCACCTGTTTGAAAGCATTGTCGTCTTCACTGAAATTCATCCACCCAATTTCTAATCTCTTTGCCTGTCTCTTTGCATTTTTGTTTCCTTTTAATTTATCCCAATTCAGCTGTCTTTTAACTGTCTTGCTGTCTGGAGCACAACACTATGCCCTTATTCTTTCCAGTTGACCTCGTCGAGATGCTACTGAATCTCCACAATGACTGTTGCGGCAGAAGGCTACAGCTGCCAATCTGTCTCCGTAATGTGGGATGTACTTTGCCAGATCTTCTTCAGACATCAGTGCAATTACTGACGAATCAATCTGCAAATGTAAACAAAAGTAACAACATGTTAAAGGGGAAAAGAAACACCTTTACAGCTATAATATTCCGGTAGTTTATTCATTTTACAATGGATATTGATCGTAACATTTATTGTATATGATATTGCTCGCCAAAAGAAAATTAATTATCCGCCGGCCGGGTGGGGAATTCCGGGACCAGGCCGCTGCCATTAGGGGAGTCCCAAATGGTGACGTCACTGTGTGGGTCCTCGCTCCGGGTATCCATACCGGAAGTCAACACAACGTGGCAGATATGGCAGCGATGGAGGAATTTTGCAATGAGATCGACGTTTTGAACGATGAATTTGACTATTCGTCGGGAGATGACATTGATGTGGAAGCATCTACAGTTACCAGGCATCCCATGGCCTATGCTTATGAACCGATTCGGTCGAATACTAGAGTGGCATACGATCCGGAATCCGCTGAAAGTACAGACGGTTCTGAACTCGCCGAGTGGGATACCACCAGTTCTAGTACCAACTCGGTCTCAGAGGAAGAAGATGTTGCTCAAAACCCGGGACGAATGGACAACACATATTGGTGTAGATGTAACAATTGTGTGGTGATGCCATCGGAAAATGAATGTAGATGTTGCAGGGAAATTTGTATCGACCACATGCTCAATTTAGACGGGAATAATCTCCAGTGTATCATGGAACACCGACTGTTCCCTATGGTTTCCATCGAGAATGATATGTTGGCGATCGCAATGGTATCGCTACGAGACGTGCGTGCAGCAACCCTCGAACGACCAATAAATAGCGAGTAAGTGTAGGCCCTATTTAAAAATATATAATTTAAATATATATATATATATATATATGCACTCATCATATTTCTGTAAACTCTTGTCTGTTAAATAAAAAAATGCAACCTTGTTACAGTAGCCATTAAATGGTTTGTATTTATAGGTGTATCCTATTTATTTCAGCCTCTACAGACTAACAGCTTATCGGCAATTCACCATCTGGACTAGAGGTTTCCTTGGAAAAGGGAACAGAGTGCCGATACCTGCCTGTGTTGTGAATCGGATACGAAGTCACTACCCATCAGTAACCTACAAAGGATTTGAATATTCTGGAGGGATATGATGTGACCAATGATTCCATGCATGGAAGGCAAATCTTTGACAGTGAAATCGTGACATTTAGTCTAGCGAAGAAAATTCTACTTTGATAATGGAACCATTCATACAATGTTTGTGATTTATCAGAACAGTATTTACAACTTATATTATCAAGCATATACATGTATCTCACTAGATTCTACAAATCTTTTTCAGTGCTCGATGTGCATAAAGTATTAAAGACCATTTTCCTGAACCAAACTATGTTTTTACCCTCCAAATAATAATATACAAATTAGGGTTGCCAGAAACTGACCATGATCAAAATCGATTATTCGGCAGCCCTAGGCGAATAATAATCGATTGGTCGATTTCCAGCAGAATGGTACAAGACATTTAGGGAACTATTAACACCTATGCTATTAAAGTGTTTCAATGATGTCCTTAATGGAGGAGAGACAGGCTATAATATCTGTGATTCCGAAAATTAAATTAAATGGGAATCTCTCAAAGACTGTAGCATTGGAGAGGGGGTGCCGTCAAGGTTGTCCTTTAAATCCCACCCTCTTCGCATTATTTATAGACCACTTGATCAATCAATAAGAGAAAATGTTGAAATAACTGGAATTTATATTAAAGAAATAGAGCACAAAATAGGTCTGTACGTGGACGACATTCTGTTGACCCTCTCCAACCCAGATTCAAGCCTGCCTAAACTTATGTCATGCCTGGTTCAATTCGGTTTTTACTCAGGATATAAATTAAACTGAAATAAGACCCAACTCTTTCTTACCACTACTCACCACAGGGGAACGTATGGGAAATGTACAATTTTAAGTGGAATACCTCCAGTATTAAACACCTCGGCATTACTATACCAAAGAATTTGGCCAATATTTATAATATGAATTACGGTAATATCACAAAGGAACTTCAAAAATATTTGGATAGATGGAGCCCTCTGACCCTTAACATGCACAATCGGATTGAGATCGTAAAGATGAACATTTTACCACACCTGCTGTTCCTCTTTCAGTCACTGTCTATAGAGATACCAACAAAACAGTTCAACGATTGGAATCGAATGATATCCAGATTTATATGGAAAGGTCAGAAACCCAGAGTGCGACTAAAAACACTGCAGTTATAGAAAGAACAGGGAGGAATGTCCCTTCCATGCTTTGAAGACTACTATAAAGCAGCACAATTAAGGTATTTAGTTTGCTGGTGCAATTGTGACTATGATGCAAAATGGAAAGACCTTGAACTGAGCCAACTGAACATACCCCTTCAAAGTATGTGATAAATCCTCAAAGATTGCACACTGATAAATTAAGCCGCTGGACATTGGTTCCCCTCAATATTTGGTTCAAAATTTGCAAAGATTTAAGACTTGAAAGAAAATCCATGTTATTGAGATGGGTGGCGTTTGATAAATATGTGAAACCAACAGAGCTGGATTTTAGATTTAAACAATGGATCCATAAAGGCATCACATCATATTTCCTAATAGCTACCAGTACTGGCTTGAACAATTTCCAACAGCTAACAGAAACCTGCAATTCGGAGCCTCAGGATTTCTAAAAGGAACTTACAGCTCAACTTTGATAGGAATATTAAAATGAAAGGGAACACCGAATTTGACCTGATTGACATTTTTGTGGGCAACACCCAAAAGAAACTGGTTTCTAGAATATACTCCTGTCTACAATCTGCCAAGAACTACTCAACCCTATATGTGAAAGCCAAATGGGAAGTAGAAGCTAATATTACTATTACAGAAGAAGAATGGTCTAACACGGGCCTATTCAACTCATTTCATTTCAAACATTTATTTAATCAGATTGGTCCCATTGAGATCATAGATCTCTTTTTCAAGGGAGACCTGCAGCATATAGGTTCCACATGAAACATAAAACAATAAAGGACATCATACATTATATTTACAGGATACATTTACATAGTTATAGACATCTACAAGTGCCCATAGTATCAATGAGCATTTCATTTAGCCTAGCTTTAAAAACATGCAGAGGAATGAAATTGCTCAGTTGCAATTCTTGCTGAAGATTGTTCCAAGCAAGTGGAGCTGCGCACATAAAAGCTGTCTTACCTAAGACAGTCCTTGCTCTTGGCACATCTAACAATACTACATCATGCGATCTCAGACAATAGCTGCTTGCAACTCTCTGTGTTATCAGAGAGCAGATATAATACGGGAGTTTACCCAACATGGCTTTATAAATAAACGTTAAAGTAACATGTTATAGCAGAAAGTTTAATACAGCGTATTTCTGGTATATTCATTTTAATGTCACCTGATATATAAGATGTGTGTTACTGAATTGGGTCACACAGTTAGAGAGACAATGGTCGTTCTGAATTATCAATAGATGTATTCATTTTAAGTGAGCTGACTTTGAGGTTGGAGGAAGTTCAGAGAAGGCCTTAGGGTATAAGAACAGTTAACCTTTGTTAGTTAACTAATCCTAAAGATGTCATGAGACGAGGACGTTTAAACATATACAAGTATAGCTTTCAGAAAGATAAACATGTGACATTTGTGTGCTAGGCTGCATAGGGAAAATGTGTGTGTGTTCATTGCAGTGGCTATATACAGGACTGTCTCAGAAAATTAGAATATTGTGATAAAGTTCTTTATTTTCTGTAATGCAATTTAAAAAAACAAAAATGTCATACATTCTGGATTCATTACAAATCAACTGAAATATTGCAAGCCTTTTATTATTTTAATATTGCTGATTATGGCATACAGCTTAAGAAAACTCAAAAATCCTATCTCAAAAAATTAGAATAGTTCCTCAGACCAAGTAAAAAAAAAAGATTTATAACAGCAAAACACAATCAAACATTTGAAAATGTCCATTAATGCACTCAGTACTTGGTTGGGAATCCTTTTGCACGGATTACTGCATCAATGCGGCGTGGCATGGAGGCAATCAGCCTGTGGCATTGCTGAGGTGTTATGGATGCCCAGGATGCTTCAATAGCGGCCTTTAGCTCATTAGCATTGTTGGGTCTGGTGTCTTTCAGCTTCTTCTTCACAATACCCCACATATTCTCTATGGGGTTCAGGTCAGGGGAATTTGCAGGCCAATCGAGGACAGTAATGCCATGGTCAGTACACCAGTTACTGGTGGTTTTGGCACTGTGGGCAGGTGCCAGATCATGCTGGAAAATGAATTCCTCATCTCCATAGAGCTTTTCAGCAGACGGAAGCATGTAGTGCTCTAAAATCTCTTGGTACACAGCTGCATTTACTCTGGGCTTGATGAAACACAGTGGACCAACACCAGCAGCTGACATGGCTCCCCAAACCATCGCTGACTGTGGGAACTTCACACTGGATTTCAAGCAACTTGGATTTTGCTCCTCTCCAGCCTTTCTCCAGACTCTGGCGCCTTGACTTCCAAATGAAATACAAAACTTGCTTTCGTCTGAAAAGAGGACTTTGGACCACTGTGCAACTGTCCAGTGCTTCTTTTCCTTAGCCCAAGTCAGACGCCTCTTCCGTTGTCTTGAGTTCAGAAGTGGCTTGACCATGGGAATACGGCTATTGTAGCCCATTTCCCGGACACGTCTGTGAACAGTGACTTTTGATACCTGGACTCCAGCTTCAGTCCACTGTCTTTGAAGCTCCCCCAAATTCTGGAAGCGACTCTTCTTCACAATGCTGTTAAGGCTGCGGTCATCTCTCTTGGTTGTGCAGCGTTTCCTGCCACATTTCCCCCTTCCAACAGACTTTTTGTGGATGTGCTTTGAAACTGCACTCTGTGAACAGCTTGCTCTTTGAGAAATTTCTTTTTGTGTCTTACCCTCCTGATGGAGGGTGTCAATGACGGTCCTCTGGACAGCAGTCAGATCAGCAGTCTTCCCCATACTTGTGATTTAGTTTACTGAACCAAGCTGAGTGTTTTTCAAGGCTCAGGAAACCCTTGCAGGTGTTTCGAGTTAATTAGACGATTCAAGTGATTCGTTGAACTCCCTACTAGTATACTTTTTCATGATATTCTAATATTTAGAGATAGGATATTTGAGTTTTCTTAAGCTGTATGCCATAATCAGCAATATTAAAATAATAAAAGGCTTGCAATATTTCAGTTGATTTGTAATGAATCCAGAATGTATGACATTTTTGTTTTTTTAATTGCATTACAGAAAATAAAGAACTTTATCACAATATTCTAATTTTCTGAGACAGTCCTGTATGCTGTATGATTACTGCTCAACTATACCGGTGTTTGTGTTTTATTGATTCCTCTCTGTTTTATTCTTTCATGTTGTGAGTGCTAAATTGCCACAACATTTTGGAGTAGTTGGCTTAAACATATGTGTGTGCTTAATTACTTTGTATGAAGTAGGAGCATGGCAGGAGACGAGAGATGTGGGAGATCGACATCCTTATTTGGACACAGCATGTCAAGCATCCGGAAGGCTACATGTCTAAGATGTGTGTGCGTTGAAGATCTTTAAGGGGAATGTGTGTGCATTAAAGGGGAATGTGCGTTCTATGAAAGAGTCCTATGTATGTCAAATTCTACTACTGTTGCGGCAGAGTGGTTTTAAAACCCACCTCGGCCCCGCGTGTCGTTTGGCGAGTCCTTAAAGTGCCTGTGACACGAGTTTCCCCCATCATCCAAACCCATCAATTTGAGTAAATATTGTCCCCTTGAAAACTGTTACTGAACTGATTTTGGATATTTGTACTTTGATTAATTAATCTGCCCTTCAATGTTGACCATTTTCTGGATCTTCTCGGGGATTCTTCAAGTCCCGCCAAATTACATGTGACGTCAATGCGGGCACAGCGCTCCAGCTGCACGGTTCAGGATCCCAGCATCTGCATGTAAACACGATGGCGCACACAGCAGCAAGCTCAGACAGCGATCACAGTTTAATTTTGAACGTGTCTGAGAGCTCATATGAGGCTGAAGGATCGGTTTATGTTGCATCTGTTAGAAGTTTAGGAATTAGGTGCGTCAATATGGGCGATCATACGGTCATGTAGCCAGTGGTGGAATGGGACTAAAAATCTTCCCGGGACTCTCGACTCGCACACTGAGTTGATCTCTTTTCTATAGACGCCGGAGGCGGGCAGCGTCAGGTAAAACAAGTTATTAAGCCTTCCCAAACCTGAGCCTCACGCGCCGCCTATGGGGGATGTGATCGTGACTTATCCGACCGGCCCACTTCGGTACCGGCCCATCGGGATTCGTCCCGATGGCCAGTCCGCCACTGCACCCAGCCCACGTAAACTGTCAACGGGGGGAGCCTCGCTGCGGGGAAACGGTGGACCGAGAGTCCCGATCGGAGTGGGAATAATAATAATAATAATCCGTGCATTTTATCCATTAATTTCCCACATTGTGGTAAAAAACCACACGTTTTAATCCACGTTGGTGTACTACAACTACAAAAAGCATCGGTTTGTTTTCTCATCAGGAAATGCAAACCAGCTCAAACAAACGATTTTTAATCATCATCCTCACGATCATTTAATGTATCATATGTTCGCCGAATTGACATGAAAGCACTAATAAATGTAGTTTCATCTACTTGAGTTTACAACTACAAAAATAATCGATTTGTTTTCATATCACATCCTACGGGAGGAAATTCAGCAGCTCTCACTGCCGATCTGTAATCCTAATTTAATCATCATCTGCACCACGATCATTTATGTTTATGTTCGCCGAATTGACATGAAAGCACTGACAAATATGAATATACTGTAGTCAACTTCATTAAAACATTATTAACGTGCCTAAACTCAGTAATTCACCATTTCTATGCATAACAACACAGTGAAGCGTTCCCGCATTGACGTCACTTCCGGCTTCCCCCAAAACCTCAAAATGAGTGAAGGAATTTTCCCGCGATGTTCGAAATTATTGATATTTATCGAAACGGTATTGCTTTTTCTTTTTAAACTGATGGTTCGAGATTACTAGTAGCCCACTATTTCATTGCACAACAGTTGCTGGGTGGCTGTCACAGGCACTTTAAATCATAACAGGAAGGAAATCAGAAAACACCAGGATACCAGTTAAACAATAATCTGTTTTAATTATAAAAGGTAATAATGCAATACAATATAATTTAAATACAACAGGAGTACTCCTGCTCTGGTTTCTCGTGCTGTTGGGATCTTCCGGTCTTCGCAGCAGGAGGAAAAAGAGAACGAACCCAATACTGTCACAGTTCTGTCTAAGTTTGGGTGTTTTCACTGTTCTCTGTCATGTTTTCCTCCTGTCGTTAGTGTCCCTGTGTGTTCTCCTCCCTCCTCACCTGTGTCTCGTTAGCTAGTTGTGTTCACCTGTGGCTCTTGTGTTTTTCTCCTCCCTCCTCACCTGTGTCTCGTTTACCGATTGTGTTCACCTGTGTCTGGTAATTAGCCCTCCCTGTATTTAGTCCTGTCTCGTGCTGTGTTCAGTGTCGGTGCTTCTTTTGTTGGTGACGGACTCCACCGGTGAGTGTTCTGTGTTTTTCTGTATTCGTTCCATGTTAGCCTTGAAATAAAGGTTTATCAAAGTTATCTGCGCTTGGGTCCTGCTTCCTGCACTCAACCGTGACAGAAAGCACCGACCAGAGATGGACCCAGCAGATGACCCATTTGAGTTGGAATTACAGCATTTTTCATTTGCTTTGGCTTGCTGCTATGATTGGTGGAGGGGAGCGTCCAGTGTTCGGCAGAAGGAGGCCGCTCTGGTAGAGGCGCACCGGTTGGCTATGGAGAAACCGGACTTGGTGAAGTTCTTACCTGACTGGATGTTGAACTTCATCTGGGCGTGTGATTTCCAGCCTGCGGACTATAAACGTCTCGGTGTGTTCCGTCTGGAGTCAACCAGTGCTTCCGCCCCAGTTCCTGCTCCTGTCCAAGAGGCGTTTTCTGGAACTCGGCTGGCTTTTGGAGGTCCACGGAGCCTTCAGGCGGCTTCTAGGAGAAGGAGTCGCAAGTCCAGGCTAGCAATCCGAGCCCCAAGAGTCATGGTTCCGGCTACAGAACCGGCCCACACAGCCATAGTTCCGGCCCCAGTACAGGCCCCAGCAGCCATGGTTCCAGCCCCAGTTCTGGCCCCAGCAGCCATCATTCCGGCCCCAGTTCTGGCCCCAGCAGCCATGGTTCCAGCCTTAGCTCTGGCCCCAGCTGTCCTAGTCCCTTCTCTAGTCCCTTCTCCAGTCCCACCTCTAGTCACTTCTCAAGTCCCTCCTCGAGTCACTTCTCTAGTCCCTTCCCTCATCCCATCTCAAGTCCCATCTCGAGTCACCTCTCAAGTTTCCCCTCAGGTCTCCTCTCGAGTTCCCTCTCAAGTCCCCTCTCTAGTCCCCTCTCGAGTTCCCTCTCGAGTCACCTCTCAAGTTTCCCCTCAGGTCTCCTCTCGAGTCCCCTCTCAAGTCCCCTCTCAGGTCCCCTCTCAAGTCCCCTCTCAGGTCCCCTCTCGAGTTACCTCTCGAGTTCCTTCTCGAGTCCACTCTCCAGTTTCCTCTCAAGTTCCCTCTCAGGCCCTCTCTCGAGTCCCCACTCAAGCCCCTACTCATGTCCAGTTGGAGGTCCCGCAGACTAGTCTTCTGCCGGGGGTCCTGCCAACCCCATGTCCTGTACCGTTGGAGGTTCCGCTGGGGGTCCTGCCAACCTCATGTCCTGTCCAGTTGGAGGTCCCGCAGACTAGTCTTCTGCCGGGGGTCCTGCCAACCCCATGTCCCGTCCAGTTGGAGGTCCCGCAGACTAGCCCTCTGCCGGGGGTCCTGCCAACCCCATGTCTTGTCCAGTTGGAGGTCCCGCAGACTAGCCCTCTGCCGGGGGTCCTGCCAACCCCATGTCCTGTTCCGTTGGAGGCCCCGCCGACTACTCTCCTGCCGGGGGTCCTGCCAACCCTATGTCCTGTTCCGTTGGAGGCCCCGCCGACTACTCTCCTGCCGGGGGTCCTGCCAACCCTGTGTCCTGTCCAGTTGGAGGCCCCGCCGACTACTCTCCTGCCGGGGGTCCTGCCAACCCTATGTCCTGTCCCGTTGGAGGCCCCGCCGACTACTCTCCTGCCGGGGGTCCTGCCAACCCTGTGTCCTGTCCCGTTGGAGGCCCCGCCGACTACTCTCCTGCCGGGGGTCCTGCCAACCCTGTGTCCTGTCCCGTTGGAGGCCCCGCCGACTACTCTCCTGCCGGGGGTCCTGCCAACCCTGTGTCCTGTCCCGTTGGAGGCCCCGCCGACTACTCTCCTGCCGGGGGTCCTGCCAACCCTATGTCCTGTCCCGTTGGAGGCCCCGCCGACTACTCTCCTGCCGGGGGTCCTGCCAACCCCATGTCCTGTCCCGTTGGAGGCCCCGCCGACGACTCTTCCTGCCGTGGTCTTCGCCCTCGATCCCGACCCTCTGTGAGCCGCAGTCTTCGTCCGCGGGCCCGGCCCCCTGACTCTTCCTGCCGCTGCCCTCGTCCTCGAGCCCGGCCCCCTGACTCTTCCTGCCGCTGCCCTCGTCCTCGAGCCCGGCCCCCTGACTCTTCCTGCCGCTGCCTTCGCCCTCATGCTCGGCCCCCCTGAGTTCGCCCGCTGTGGCCTACGCCCCACCATGGACTCTGCCTTGCCCCCAGGCCGTCCGCCCGAGTCCCCCTTCTCGGCTTCTGCCGTGCTCCCGGGCCGTCCGCCCGAGATCCCTTCCTGGTCCCCTACTGGGCTCCTGGGCGGTCAGCTTAGTCCCGTCCTCCGGACCCCCTCCACCCACCCTGGTGGCCTAGGGATACGTCCCTCCTCCGGACCCCCTCCACCCACCCTGCTGGATTTTTTTTGGATTTTTGTGTTGGGGTTTAGGGACGTCTGGAATCCGTCCCTTGAGGGGGGGGTTCTGTCACAGTTCTGTCTAAGTTTGGGTGTTTTCACTGTTCTCTGTCATGTTTTCCTCCTGTCGTTAGTGTCCCTGTGTGTTCTCCTCTCTCCTCACCTGTGTCTCGTTAGCTAGTTGTGTTCACCTGTGGCTCTTGTGTTTTTCTCCTCCCTCCTCACCTGTGTCTCGTTTACCGATTGTGTTCACCTGTGTCTGGTAATTAGCCCTCCCTGTATTTAGTCCTGTCTCGTGCTGTGTTCAGTGTCGGTGCTTCTTTTGTTGGTGACGGACTCCACCGGTGAGTGTTCTGTGTTTTTCTGTATTCGTTCCATGTTAGCCTTGAAATAAAGGTTTATCAAAGTTATCTGCGCTTGGGTCCTGCTTCCTGCACTCAACCGTGACAAATACAGAACAAGCTTATATTCTACAACAAGACGGGAGGATCTGAGTCAGGTTATCTCATTGGGAGATGTAAAAAGATGGCGTGTCGTAGCGAATCAGTGCGAGCCAGCCAGATAATAAACAAGTGTCTCTCAGGTTGTAGCAAAACACATCTGGTGTTCGTTATCTCACATTCTTGCATAGACTTTCACACACACCCTTTTCTGCAACAGACTTGAGTTGTGTCTAAAGAATATTCCCTTGCTCACAAAGATAATCATTTCATTTCTCATATTTCCAGCTTCTGATTAAACAGACTGCTATTATTAATACAAAGTAATTAAATACACACACACATATACCATTCAAGATATTTAGACTTCCCTGCCATGCTGGAGATCTTAAGAAGAATATCCCCTCCCCCACCTAGTCTCCTGTCCTGCATAACTGCACCCCCCTTTATCCAGAGTAATAAAACATGTTTAAGCTAACTACTCCACAATGTTGTAGCAATTTTACCCACACATGAAAGAATACAGCAGAGAAGTCAATCGAATGCAACCACAGGCATTGCTCATCACAATTAATACATACATCTTATTCAGACCTTAATTGTGTGACCCAATTCTCAAGGCCTTGTTTATAGGTCTGCCTGACATGCATCATTAACTACAAGAATGTAACTGCCTTCTATCTGGGGAAAATATCCCTTGGAGTTCCCCCTGTTTCTGAAAAACACTTAACGAGTAATCTTTCACTCAAAACAGAACTCACAAGTTATACTGCACCTTACTTATTCACAAATAGCCAAAAAAACACCCTTTTGATTATATGTAAAAGTGGAAGAAAAAGACTATTGCGCTAATCTACTTTTAAGAAAAAGGGAACATTGTTTCAGGAATATATAAAAAACCTCTCTATATTTAAGAGGAAAAATGTACTTTGTTCCTTCAACTATTAACACACAGGAATGTATAAAACCACACATATATTAGTGATACCATGATGCAACACACCTTTTATATATCAGGTGTCATTAAAATGAATATACCAAAAATACGCTGTATTAACTTTTCTGCATAACTCTTTACTTCAATTCTCCACACTACTCCAAAGCATTGCCGTAGGACTGTTTGAGGGCAGAGGTAATGTTTTCCTCGTTACTATTGATTGTTGTACAACGAAATAATCATTGATCAACTATACCTGTTATGTATAACATATAGTTAAACATCCCTATAAAGACATTGGTTCTTCTTAACACTCAGGGACACACACACACACACACACACACACACACACACACACACACACACACACACACACACACTGTAAGGAGATGGCGTGAACCAGACGGAGTCAACGACTGCTGATTCATTGCCTAGGAGTGCCCAGGAGTGAACAACCAATTAGAAGATATGAAGGGACAGCGCAATCGACACAACTCCTCCCCGCTTATGTGTATAATTACTGTAACATTCTTACACTCGGGGCTCTCTTCTGACTGGCCGTTCCTGATACGTCTATCACGCGGTAGTAGAATTAAGTCCAGAGTACTCTGTATCTTGTACTGTTGCTTTTACCATTAAATCAGCTCATTGCTTATCTCATACCTCGGTGTTCGAGTCCTTTCCTTGAAAAGACTACTCATCAACGATCGGCGCGGAGCAGAATCGAACCTTCAACCACGCCACTGGGTGGTGCTCCAACAACGTGTACCAATGACTGAGCCTCTTTACAGTAAGTGATGGCAAACCTGCCTTGGCATACAGGGTACAGTGCTTTACAATTTGTGACAAATCTCAGTGTGCTGTGATAGGCGGCATCTAACTTGTTCAGGCAATAGGCAGGTGCATTCATATACAACAAATCACCATGGTCCAGCACAGGTAAAAAGGTCAACTAGCGGCCCACGGGTCGAATCAGGCCCTTCAGAACTTTTTTCTGGCCCACAAGAGGTTGCCTGCAAATCGAAATGAGAAAGTACTTTAGTTAACAACAGCTTCAAGATGTCTCTCTCCAAGCCCAAGAAACGTAAAGTTGATTCGGAAAATCGCCAATTACAGAATGAATGGACTGACAAATATGCATTTACTTTGCCAGCAGCAACAAGTAATAAACCGGTGTGTTTATTGTGCAACGAAAGTATATCCGTGATGAAAGAATACAACGTAAAGCGACACTACAACTCAAATCACGGCTCGTTTTCTGCCAGTTTTCCCGTGGGCTCAGAGGAACGGAGTCAAGTGGCCAACAATGAGGAAGGTGGCCTTGCTTATACTGACAATGTTTGGATCTACCTATACTTGTGAGTCTAGCTTTTCTCATATGAATGCCATCAAAACAAGGGCACGTTGCTCCATGACCAATGAGAAGTTGCATGAGTGTCTCAGGATTGCTCTTACCCCTTATCAGCCAAACTATGCTGAAATAGCTAAATCAAGGCAGTGTAATTTCTCTCACTGACTCAAACAGGCTAAACATGACAGAAGTCTGATTCATGGTATGTATGCAGATCTGTTTTTATGGTCATTCATGTTATGGTCATTCAAACAAGCCTACTTACTGTTTCCAAGATATGAATGTTATTGTGAGTCTGATGGCTATTGTTTTACTATGTTCTATTTGCATTTAGTATTACATGTTATGGACTTGTGTTGTCTTCAATGCACCTTATGTATGCTTGGAAGTGTTGAGGATATTATACACAGGGCTAATTACTGTTAATGTGATGAATACTGTTTTATTATATTCATCTTGTTTTGTACATTAGTGGACATGGAACTGTTGGGGGAAAAAACCTCATGTCTCCGTAGTTTTAAAGATGCAACATTTTGCACTTTTGTGTCAAGCCTTGTAACCGAAGCTTTCCTACTTTTTTTGGACTGGTTGCTTTCTGTAATGATTTCTGTTGATACAATTAAAGTAAAAAAAAAAGGGATGCACTTGACTACTTAATTTAAAGTATTAGTATCTATTAACACTACTGTAAGCAAGAGTTATCTGTAGTGATTCCTTGACAAAGTATTGTGTGGCCCACAAACCCCCAGTGATTTTCCTATTTGGCCCACTTGCTAATGAAGTTGAATAGCCCTGGTCTAACATATGTAAAATACAATCCTCCAGCTCTGGCCTTTGGAGAGAATTCTCATGGAAGAATATTATTCGATTTTTTTCTAACTCCAAGAATAAAATACCATCAGAATGGCAGACCGGAATCTGGACACTGCTGGAGGCAGTGTAGTAATATTATGGCTGATCATTTCCACATATTCTGGAATTGTCCAGTGATCAAACCCTATTGGCTATCTATAATAACGGAAATAAATTAAATTCTTGGCTTTGAGATTCCAAACAGTTTTGAGGGGATTTATTTAGCTAATATACCAGTGGAATTTGGTGTTCGGGACAAGTATCTTCTTAAAATATTACTGACAGCCAGCAAAAAGGCAATTACCAAAAAATTGCTTGTGAAAGATCCACCAACAAAGGGAGAATGGATAAACATTGTAAATGACTTTATTTCGTATGGAGAGACGGACTTTTTCTCTAAGACTCTGTAGTGAAAAATGTGACAATTACTGGTCCAAATGGGTTTTGCACATGAAGAGGGGGGTCACATAACCCTGAGATATTTTTTTTTTTTTTGCTTTAATCCTTTTGGTAGAAGAGTCTATCATTCTTGCATAACTTTGCTACTACTGTATGTTTCACACAGATTGGTTGTGAACCCGTTGTGAGGGAAATCTTCCCATATCACAAGAATAATTGCTGAGAACATATTGATGATGTATTACCCCAGTGATCTGTATGTTGTATGTTACTTGTTGTTTCCTTTGTAATGTCTTAACAACTTCAAAATAAAGTATTAAAAAAAGGAAAAATCGTTACTACTGAGTGCTATGGGAATAGGCTCAATCGAGCTATGGCTCTCTGTCAGCCTGGCTACAGTGCTGAAAAGAAATCTTGCATTATTCTTATTCTCATCTATTAATGAAGAGTAGTAGGCTGCTCTCGCTTTACGCAGTGCTTTCTTATATTCATTGAGAGTAATATGCCAAATTAAACGAGATTCTTCAAGTTTAGTGGAACGCCATATCCAGGGGTGAAAGTGGTTTGAATTTCTTGCAGGTACTATAATGCTACCCCGACCTTCATTGGTTCATATTGTTCTCCTCCCGCCCTCAGCTTCATGCATCCCTGAACACAAACTTCACATTTTTAATGCCTTTATGGTGTAGAAATTAGAAACACTTGACAATATGTATAGTCAATTATTTATTTTCAATTGTGCATACAACTTGTGTCAAAACTTAACAGACCATTAGCAAGGCATGTTGAGGGAGGTAAACTACACACTTTTCCACATTTTCCACAGAGGGCTGAAGTAGCTCTCCTCTTCTGTGTACCGGCGAGCCATGCAGCTTGTTGAGTGGGCTGCTCTTCTTCCTTTGCCCAGCCAGGTCTTCACATAAGGCAGTGGATCCCACTGTCTGCATGGTGGTCCCACAGAGCGGATGAAGAGGAGATTTGCTGCATTTTTTGTTGTAAGTTTGCTCCTATACTCAGTTATGATGTTGTTCATTGTGCTGAACCCCCGTTCACAGTCAGCATTGCTTGGAGACAGTGTGTCCACTGCCATGAGCAACTTCTTCATTTTGTTGGGAATGTTTTCTTCCTCCACTGGCCTTGTATTCTGTGAATCCAAGATGGGCCTCTTGTTGGTTCACATGTAGGACATCACACAAAGCCCTCACCTCATTATCTCCAAATCGAGGATTGTCATGGTCCCAGTTGTCAGGGTTGAGGACTGCCATTTGATTGATAAGGCTGTTATAAGCCTCTTTTCGCTTGGCTGCAACACTGGCCTGTGCTCTGTTTGCTGTGGTTGTGAAGAGTCTTTCTTTCATATTGTCTGCCACTGCTCGGATGAACTGAGCAGAGTCAATGATGGGAGACCTGCCAACTCTTAACTCCTCTCCCTTGAATTCCATCACTTCCTCTGCCTGACTGGCATCAACTGCATGTTGTCCTGGATAGCGATTGAAACTTTCTATGCGTTTGACATACGTCGTCATGATGTCATGGGCCTTTGGGAGTGTGGTCTTCCTGTTCTGAAGAATTTCTGACAAGTTCTTAAGTTCAGTCAGAACATCTGCCATCAGTGCAAGACTTTTCAGGAAGTTGATGGAGCACAACTTAGAAAGCAGACCTTTGAATTTGGCCCTCTCTCTGCTGTCCCTTGTATCATCCTCTGATGCCTCACGGAAATGTTGTGCCAAGGCTGGATAAGACTGCCAAACTGCAGAGACTGCCCTCCATGAAGAAGCTAACCAGCGAACACTGAACACTTTTCCAATCCTCCTGAGGGCGATGTCCAGGTTGTGAGCACATTCACTCAGCTGCCGCATGTTTTTTGGTGACTGGCTATATAATGAATATAGGCTGTCCATGAATGCCTGGAAGTCCTTTGTTCCCCCTGTCACATCCAGTGCCTGGTCAACAGCAAGCTCCAGTCTGTGATTAAGGCAGTGCCATAGTATGATGCCTGGGAAGTCATCCTGGAGCAACTTCCCAACACCTGACTTCACTCCCAGCATGACACTGGCCCCATCACTGCAAAATCCAATGAGGATTTCTCTCAGCAACTCAACAGTGAAGCCATTTTTAAGCAAGCAACCCATAATCTGTTCCTTGATATGAGCAGCAGACATACTATCCAGCTCAACCAGGTCCAATGGAAAGGCAATGGGCTCCATGTCTCCATCAACACTAGCCTTCAGGAACACAATTAGTGTTGATTTGTGCCCAACACTGGTTGACTCATCAGCCAATACTTTGATTTTGCTCTTGGTCTCTATTATCTTTTTTAGAAGTTCCTTTTTCATCTGTGATGACACACGCTCTATTATGTCAACACAGACAGTTTTGCTGTGCAAAACACGCCCTACATCAGCAGAATGTGCATGCTGCAGGTCAATCAGACTCTCAAAGTCTGTGAAAGGCTTGTTGTTCTTGGCCACATAATAGGCTGTCATGAATACCTTGGCAGTAGACTCAAACAGACTCCTGACTTGCGTTCATGTTCAGAAGAATATCTTTATTTGCTGTCTGAAGAATCTTGACTGCTTCATTATGTGCTGCAGAGTTCTTGTGCTCACGGATTTTTTTGCGCAGTGATGAAAGCTGGACATCCCTTGATTGACCAGCTGGGACTATCTTTCCATCAGCACACTGAATAGCAATATTAACACCACGGGATGCCATGACACCCAGATCTTTCACATCATGGCATGGGGTACAGCCTAGCCTTCCATTGTGAGCATACATCCATTCATTCTTCTGTTTGAACTGTTCATATTGTTCTTCTTTCCATATAGAAGGGTATGCAGTAGGGCTAGCATCACCTGTGGTGGCTTCTGAGGGACCTGCTGCCACTTCTTCTGGCTGAGTCTCCTCTTCCTCCCTCTGGGCCTCAACTGTTATAAATTAGAATAAAAATGTATAACTAAATTCAGCAGACAGTCAAAAATGTACAAGTCTCTGTCTTTCTTTGAATTTTCAGAATATTGGTTACATAAATTAAAATACTAATACAATAAAATGTCTCAAAATGTATGCCACAATGTGCAGATTAAAATAGAAGACATCAAAACAAAAATATTTAATGTTAAAATAGTATGCTGTGTACATGTTGTGTATATAGAGCAGGGTGAACAACCTTTTTTTAACCAAGACGGCGGCGACTGGGGATCGACTGGTTGGGCACCCCATATAATAATAATAATAATGGGTTCCATTTATAAAGCACTTTATATCTGATCTCAGATCCCAAAGTGCTACAAGTAGTCAGCATGAACAGTATAAATAAACATTACACAACACGGTAGAATTAATAAAAAGCAATACAAAAATAAAAAATAAATAAAAGGGATATAAAAAGGTCTAGGCAAAGGCTCTTTTGAAGAGGTGGGTTTTGAGGCCTTTTTTAAAAGCCTCCACGGTCTGTGGTGCTCTCATTTGGTCGGGGAGAGCATTCCACAGACTGGGAGCAGCCGAGCAGAAGGCCCGGTCTCCCATAGTACGGAGCTTAGTCCTGGGGGGTTTGAGGAAGTTGGAGTTGCTGGAGCGGGTGGTCCGTAAGGAGGTATGGGGGGTGAGGAGTTCCTTGAGGTAGGGAGGGGGCAGTTCCATGGACACACTGGTGGGTGAGGACGGAGACCTTGAATTCGATCCTTAGTTTCACGGGTAGCCAGTGTAGTGCTTTAAGGATGTGGGTGATGTGATCATATTTGCGCACTCTCATCAGGATCCTAGCAGCGCTGTTCTGAATGTATTGGAGCTTCTGGATGCTTTTGTTAGGGATCCCGATGAGGAGTGCATTGCAGTAGTCCAGCCTGGAGGAGACAAAGGCATGGACCAGCTTTTCGGCGTCAGACAGAGTGAGTGTGGGGCGGAGTTTGGCGATGTTCCTGAGGTGATAAAAGGAGTTCTTGCACAGCTGTTTAATGTGGGCCTCAAAGGTCAGATGGGCGTCCATTTTAACACCCAGGTTGGTGACTATTGAGGAGAGGGTAATGTCCTGGCCGGAGAAGGTGATGGTGGTGATGGTGGATGACCGAACCTGGTGTGGGGTGCCAACTATAATTGCTTCGGTCTTGGTGCTGTTGAGTTTCAGGAAGTTTTGCTTCATCATATAGAGATATACAGTTTGCTAGTTAGCTAACTTATTATATTCATCATGGCCAGGTTCATGTCCATTCTCTGGGCTAAATAAGCATCATCACCTGTGTCATCTGTGGGCGTTGTTTTTCTAATTTTAAGCACATTCTGAGTTTCTTCATCTCTCTCCTTTCTCTTAAACATCTGAAGAATCGTCGTTTGCATTTTTGCTTTAATTACCACGTAGCCTAACTTTCTAGCTGTCATTCAGTCACTCCATTCTTTTCTCCTCCCGCTGTTCTGATCAAGTGGGGAAAAGCAAATATGTGACCCCGATCGAAATCAGTCGGAAGTCGCAACGGCTCATTTCAAAATAAACGTGGATTTGCGTAAAAAAATAGTTTTTCGGGGTTCGGGTGTTTTGTTTGATTTTAAATAAACAAAGTCTTGGCTTTCAGAATATGAAACTTGTTTCGGCAAATTCAGATGATAAATACAACTTAGAAGCTTGTAACGGCATAATTACAAGCGGAGAACGGAGTAACTTGAGGTCACAGCAGGCAGAACAACAGCCGGTGTTTCTCGTTAGTGTTTTCCCCGGGAAACAAACACAATACGCAAAAATACACAAACACACACACACACACACACTCGCGAGCTTCCCCCAGACCAGTAATCCAAACCAAAATATCTTCCCTTCGTAGTATAAATTCCACGGGTGGAGCTGTCAATTCTTCCTGGTCCTCCGGACCGCCTGGAAATCTCTTACCGGTACTAAGGACCGGGTAGGACCGGCACACTTTCAACACTGGCCATATCCTTTCAAGTTGTCTCGACTTTTGCTTTATTTTGCGGGTTTCGGCATTATGCCATGGAGCTAATCTATGTTGTTTTATTTTCTTCTTTTTCAAAGGAGCAACAGAGTCTAATTTTATTCGCAGCGCATCTGTAGCACTATCAACAACATGATCAATTTGGGGTGGTGTACATTTTGTATAAGTTTCCTCCCCTACATGCAGACATGCTATCTACCATGCAAGAAGTGTAAATAGAGGACAGTGAAGGAGACACTGAGGAGGACAGTGAGGAAGACTGCACTTATTAACACCACGCTTCGTGTGGAGTGAGTACCAAACGCTGTCTCCTGGTAGTAACTCCCTAAGAAAGTTATGTGCACCCCTGCTTATTAATAATAAAAATAATACTACTAATAATAATGCATTTATTTTATAAAGCACTTTTCCGAGTGCTCAAAGACGCGTGACACATGACAGTATTGGTTGGCTGCATTGCATATTGTATGTTCTGGGTGAGATGACAGATTAATAAGCAGACTTGCTTATTATAACTGTATGCAGCTGTGGCTCTCTCCTATTGACTTTGTTTGTCCTATCAATGCAGCTTGCATGTAAAAAATAGTGTAGACCACTGCACTAGATAAAGAGACAAGATGGATCAGGATGGCTCTGACTCAGCTAATGGAATGACCATCATTTCTTGACATTTTAATATTTTACTTTAGTGCCTGTGGCGTTTTGAGAAGACAGAGTGATTTAATCGGCCACATGTTTACTTGAGACTCCTTTAAAGTTCTCTATGCTGTGGAACAGTACCACATAATGGAATCAGCATTCACCCCATCCCAGTTTGGGATCCACTGAATTTAGAACATATATATGGTGGACTGAATATATTTTTCAATATCTTTACTTCAATGGCTGTATTTCAATTGTAGACAATATTGGTACTGTGCTGAAGTAAAGGAATGAGAGAAAGTAAAGTTTCTTCAACTTCCAATACCTTCTGCACTTTCATGTCAGCCAATTCAACAAAACACTCAGGAGTCCATACCATGTGGGACTCACAGAGCTCTTTGTTGATGTGGCATTTTGAATGCAATATGGAGAGTAAGAAATAGGGTTCATTTTATGGCTGGCACAGAATGCATCAGAGTAAAGACTCCGTATGAGAAACTACATTTGTTCTTGTCTGAGCAGCACAACTGAAGTCTGGGAATACAAATGGAGAGGGAGGGCTGAGGAGAATACTGCTCCGCCTCCTCTGATTCCACCAGGATTGGATGTGCCGTGTTTTAAAGTGAAGGGCTCGCTTCAACTATTCTCTGCCCTTCGGTTCTTCCCCTGCTATCTCACTTTCAATTATTAGTTTTCTTCCTCTTTTTGCAATGTGGGGGAGGGTCTGTTAAGAAGGGAGAGATGTGGTGACCTGATATGTATCAAATCAGCCCTAACAGAGGACAACTCATCATCAGATTTCCTTTTGATTAGACTCAGGCACCAGAACAAAAGAAGAGAATAGCTTGAGAGGCCCAGCGATGCTCACACACCTGATAACAGGCAATCAGTCTTTATACCTTCATGTCAGGGTAATAGTGCTGAGACTGCGCCATACTTCCACTCCAGTTGTTGTCTTCGAAATAAGGCTACACATGCTCACAGAACAAAGACATGCTACACGCAGAATAAGAAAAGAGGAACAATGAGCAGCATGTATGAGCATGCACTCAATGATTTCTGCAGCATTGTTCATTGTTTAGCTTATCTTACAATGTTTCACGGCTCCAGTTTCTGAAGCACAGTGTTGTTCCTGTACTGTTACTGGAGAATTCCCATTGTAAAAAAATAACATCAATATGTGTGTCAGAATATTAAATAAATGCACTGTTTTATTTTGAAACTTTATTTTGAAGAAACCGGATGTTCACACACTCGACTTCCGGTTTTGCGAGTATAGAGCATGGATGTATAATAAGAACTGGATACAGCGTGGGAGGCGGGGCCTTATTCATTCCTATGAGAGCTGCTCATTAGCGCATGATGATAAAATGGCCCAACTTTTGAGAGAGCGAAACGTCACAGATTACCCGGCTTGCCTGAGAAGTACCCGTATGTGCGCTCATAGAGCATGCGCAACTTTAACCATGCTCGTTCACATCAAGCACATCAATTTACATACACGTAACAGCACCGCACGTTCATGACAGCATGGTAATGATTTGTTATTATGATGGATTTGATATTAACGAGGCGGCAGTTAGCAGCTAACGGCTAGCTAGTCATTATGCTAATGTACACATCCATCGTTATGTACTTATATTACGCTGTAACATATAGTGATATCGAAGCAACAGAGTTTCATTTAGAATGAAAGAATGATTGCACTGTATATATATATATAATAAGTAATATTAACTTTATTTAATACAACATTTACGGTACAAGATTTAATCATACAGCCCATGTAGTATGATAATGAATTATAGCAAACATGTGCAATATATCCATTATTACAGCTCCGTGGGATGGCACTGCAGTAAGACGATATGGGTCCGTTCTTATTGTGCATCCATGGGTAAAGATAAACGCAACTCACATTGGTTTTTCAAACAGCATCTCTGTAAACTACGTGTATTGTATTCACTGAATTTCGCTCTCTGCCTTTAACGACTCGTTGTAGCTCCAATAGCTCCAGCCCCCACCCTTCCTGTGAGCACAGTGTGCTCTGATTGGTCGGGACACGTAACATGAACATGCCGGGCGGCGCGGTCCCGTGGGTTAGATGCACGTTCATAATGCAGAGGGAAATAACTCTCAGAATAACATTATTAGCACATTATTACAACTTGAGGAACGAATGTTTTTAATAAGGGCTATACAAGTGTTCATACTGGGTAGTATATTTAGTTTAAAAAAAATTATCCAACGATTTACAGACCACTCTTTCCCCATGTAAGTCAATGGGAAAAAGTGTTTCCGGGCCTGGCAACCAAACGGAAGTGTAGTACCGCCGTTTGGCCAGTACGAATATTTTCATCTGAGTCCGGCGCACTTCCTGGGGGCTTGGTATAGAGTGGCGAAGTCACGCTCATCTACTTCCGGTCCATGGGACCTTATTTCGGATTATGTATTGAAGTCAATGGGGAGAGAAAGATTATCTTTCGATCCCGTTTGAATTGTGCCATGAATTTCACATATGATGTTTGTCAATCTTACAAAATAATTACCATGTCAAAAAAGTCACAGTTTGTCGTAAAACTGTTGAAATATAACACTATGAAAAATACCCAACTAGAAAGACTACAAATCCCAGAGTCGCGTTAGTGATGTCATGATTGTTTTTCTCCACTAAGAGATAGCTAAGATCTATATGGCGCTGGCTAAGATAAGATAACTTTAACAAGATGCCTTTGTGCTTCATACCAGGTTGTTATCATACCAGCATTACAGCCATGTCATTTTTATTAGCCTTAATATGAAGTAACATTAAGTAACCCAAAATGTTAAACGGTAAGAGTAGTAGTCATATTTCATGAACCCTTTGAAGAGTACTGTCACACCGGTGTGATCATTCTATAATACACAACTTAAGCCCGTGGGAGAAATGCTAACGCTACATTAGCATCGCTGATCTTTTCTACTTCACGCTATCTGCACAAATGGTTAACATTAAACTTTAAAAAGACCAGGCAGTTCAGAGAGAATCAAAGGAAGGCAGGCAGGCAGCTTTGCATGACATTCTTCTGGACGTGTTTCATTGTGGTGATAGTGAGGGTAGTCAATCGTTTTGTTGACAAGACAGTAGTGACGGCCATCTTGGTGACGTGTGTTGTTCTGCGAGACCAGAGATGTAGTTCATTGAGCGTTTCACACAAACAAATGTGTTACTTCACAGTTTTACGACACTTTTTCTTTTTTTTGACTTGCAAAATTATCTTTTAAATTGACAAACATCATATGTGTAATTTGTGGCACAATTCAAACAGGATCGAAAGATAATCTTTCTCTCTCCATTGACTTCAATACATAATTTTTTCTAAATAAGGTCCCATGAAGCTCCCCCGGAAGGGGAGGGACTTCGCCACTCTATTGGCTTTACTTCCTATTTCAGGAAGTTTCTTTGTTTTTAGCCGTTAGAATGTAGCTAACAGAATGTTATGAATTAGAATATAAGGAGAAGTGACCTGTCTAATCCTCCTTATTGACCCCATATTAATCACTCGCTGGAGAAATCTAACGCCATGTCAGCAAGGAGCCAAGAGGAAGACACGCCCCTCGTTGATGCAACCAATGAGAAGAGGACTACTGAATGATATATATATATATATATAGAGTGTACGGGGAGACGCTCTCTCTCTCTTTCCTGCTCACAGCTGTGAAAACTTTGTAAGATCCACTATAACGCTACTTTATTAAATATTCTTTAAACTTCCTGAGACGTCACCTTGTCTCCTTTTTGTTAACTTACTCCTGGACTTTGAACAAAAGAACATTTACAATCCCCATCATGCCATACAGAGCCTTTAAGGCATTGCTCCAACTTTGTTAAGCTCAGATAGTAATCAAGCTTGTGGACAGAATACCACTGCTCCTGCTTTGTAATTAGGTTTCTTTTTAAAACAAAATCCAATCAGAGAATGACCTGTCACAGATCGCTTCCAAATCTAGGTCTTTAGAAAGCACATTTAGTGCTGAAATTCTGAAGCAGAAATCCTTAACTGAGGCTGTTCATATTTTTTAAATCTACTTAGTCACCCCTGTCTTAACGTCATTCTGACCATGAAATAGAAAAGACGCGGCCCACATTCAACCATATACAATACGGAGGCTAAATAAAGTTCTGATTGGTCAATTCAGAACATGTGACACGTTGTAAATCCAGTAGAACAGACCGCTGTCAAGGAGTGTAATGACCGTTGCTAAGGAGGATCAAGAAAGCGAAAGGAAAAGAGGCACAAATAAACAAAAATCTTAATAATGAAAATGTTTGCACACAAATCATAATGTATTGCAAATTATTTGGCGGCAAATATTGAATTTACATGTACACCCTTTAATATTTTATTTGGGCTTTTAGATGAAGACCGCACAGTTAATAAACACTATTCTTCTGGCTAAAATACATATTTTTAAAAGTCAATCAAGGAGTAATCTTATTTCAAGGTGTTTGAAGAGTAGATTAAAAATACAATTTATTTTGGAAAAATGTATTGCCACAAAAAATCAAAGGGTGGCTCAACACGCCATGAAATGGGAAATAATTAGCTCTAACGAAGAGTGGGATAAAAGGAGCAATACATATGCTTGCCATGTTGTTGTTTTTGTGGTTTTTGGTTGTCAACCTATTTTTGTTTGTGAAATGTTGAAGTGATCCTACTGACTGTTTTTGTTTTGTTGTTGTCTGAGATGGGAATGTCATCTCCTATATGTTATTGTTATGTCCATGCTTGTGTCTTTAGCCTGTACAAAAAAAACGAAAATGAAAGCGGTTCCCAAGACTTTGTCATTCCCTTCTGTTTGGTGTGTTTTATATATTTTTAACTCTTCTAGTTTCAGAGCCTTGGCAGACATTGAAATATTTGATTCTGAATTTCTCACACTGAGCCGTGGCCTGTGCGACAAAGCCAGTTCAACACACCCTGGAAGGCGGGGTTAGCAACATTTCACCAATCACAAACCTGGAGAAGCGTACTGACAGTGCAGCGTCATACTTTGTGAATGAAAAGTAAACAGTAAACAGATATGAAGAAGTTAAACTGTGACCATCCACATCACATCCAGTCAGCCTGGTATGTCAGCTCCTGCCTCACTACGCCTCTGTGCCAGATTACCACCACAGCACTCTGACTACCACCACAGCACTCTGACTGTGACTCTATAAAAACAATTATATCTAATCACAGCACTCACCCGTGAGAGCAGATTATTTATTACTGTGTTAGTGTGTGTGTGTGTGTGTGTGTGTGGTGTGTGTGTGTGTGTGTGTGTGTGTGTGTGTGTGTGTGTGTGTGTGTGTGTGTGTGTGTGTGTGTGTGTGTGTGTGTGTGTGTGGGATTGAGCCATGGGAGCCAGTCTCAGGACACCTCCACTCTCAGGACAGGAAGTGCACGCTAAGAATTACAAAATAAAATCGCCACTATCAGTGGGGGGGGTGCTAGTGTGTGACCATCCCTTGATTGCAAAGTTAATGCAGACTACTTTTGCCCTGCGGCGCAATGAGATCATCAATGATGAGCTACCTGTTGGAGAGATCCTGGAATGCTGATAACTTTGGCTTGTTTACTCAGATTTAGCATGTCACACACGTTACATATCGGAGGGAGAGGACGCTGGCGCTGCTTGTTCACCGCTTCTCAATCTGAGTTTAAGTTTTAGTTTTCTGTGTTGGATCTTATCTTCAAACGTTCAACCCTGTATCTTCTGTTGACTGCATTTCTGTGTGGATTCTACCGGATCCATTGGATTCCAGCAGCCTGTCAGCCAAATTGGTCCGCCACCACCACAGCTGTCAAGCTAGCCGTCAAGCTAGCTGGCGTCAGTTGTGACCACTGGATGCAGCCGATTCGCTGCTCCTCCTCTACCAAGCGGGAGTTGTAGCCTCCTGATCATAAACCGGATCATCAAACTGCTGAGTATACTATTTCCTCACCTTTTCACATCATGCAGACTGTCAAACTCTTCATATGGATCGCTCTATTCTACACCGCCACGAGCGCCTCCCTGCCGCTGAAATACTCTGCAACGGAATTACTGCGTCTCAGATCAAACTTCAAGACCCCCACAGTTCTGCTTGCCCACCGTGACATTCTCCTCAAACGACCAAGATATGTCCATCGTGGATCTGGTCGAAACTCGCTGGACACACAACACAACAATAACACAAACATTCGCTCCTTCTGGTCCACTAAGCCCCGCCCCCCTCGCACTGTCACCTGCACTGTCAATCACACTGTGTTATCCCCACTGCCCAAAGCAGCCACCTATACGCCATTTGATTACTTGAAATTAGCTATTTTCAATGTAAGATCTCTCACCAGTAAGGCCCTGCTGGTTTCTGAGCTCATTGTGGACAGAAAGCTCGACTTTTTATGCCTCACTGAGACTTGGCAACAGCCTAATGACTTCTCCCAGTTAAATGAAGCCGTTCCACCGGGCTTTGCCTATATGTGTAAACCCCGCAACACCGGGAGAGGGGGTGGTCTCGCCCTGCTCTACCGTAAGGACATCAAAGTCACTGCTGTCACTGTCCCCCATCACTCTTCCTTTGAATGTCTAGCTGTTAAACTCTCAGGCCCCAAACCCATCATTATTGTCACCATCTACAGACCACCAAAACCCTCTGCTGTTTTTCTCACTGAATTCTCCTCATTATTAACATCTGTATGTGCAATGTCCCCCACTGTTATTCTCACTGGAGACTTTAACATCCACATTGACGACCCATCCAGTGTTTTTGCCAATGACTTCATCTCACTCCTCGACTGTCTTGATCTGCTCCACTGGCATTACTCCTTGTAATGTCATCGATGCCGAGTTTCCTATCTCTGACCACAAAGTTGTGCTCTTTGAGGTTCACGCCCCCCGATCAAAAGCTAAAGAAGAATGGATCATCTCCTTCAGAAATATCAAACACATCGACCCCACAGATCTCACCACCCTGATCAACTCCTACCCCATCCCTCTTGCATCCTCTTCCCCTGCTGACTTGGTGAGTCACTACAATGACTGTCTGTCCTCCTTGCTTGACGCCCTGGCCCCTGTCAAAACCCGCACAGTCTCCTTTGCCCACACCGCTCCTTGGTTCACCTCCGACCTTCGACGGCTCAAAACAACTGGTCGTCGACTTGAACGTCTGTGTAAAAAGACTGGACTATCAGTACACACACAAATCTTTGCTGATCACCTACATCGCTACAAGAACGCCCTCTCCACTGCCAAATCCACCTACTACTCCAACCTCATCAGCACTGGCACCGGTAACACGAGAGCCCTTTTCTCAACAGTTAGCCACCTACTTCAGCCCCCCAGAACCCTCCCTCCCAATATCTCCCCTGAACGCTGCACTGACTTTCTGCAATTTTTCAGCTCCAAAGTAAGCAACATCCACCTACAGCTGGCCTCATCAGGCGCCCCCTCAACGGACCCACTCTGGATGGCCACCACGGTCCAACCACCCACCAGCACCCTCTCCAACTTCACTCCAGCATCAGAAGCCACCATCTCCAAGCTCATCTGCAAAGCCAAATGCACCACCTGCCAGCTTGATCCCCTCCCCACTACCCTCATCAAAGCCTGTCTGCCGTCCATTTCCCCCATGATCACAACAATAATTAACTCCTCCCTCAATTCTGGAACTGTACCCCCCACCCTCAAAATGGCTGCAATCACACCTACCCTCAAAAAACCCAATGCTGACCCAGCTGACCTTAACCACTACAGGCCCATCTCCAACCTTCCCTTCATTTCAAAAACCCTTGAAAGGGTGGTTGCCGCTCAACTCCAGTCCCACCTCGACTCAAACAACCTACATGAACCCTTCCAATCTGGTTTCCGCTCAATGCACAGTACCGAAACAGCTCTGGTTAAAATCACCAACGACCTCCTCCGTGCAGCTGACTCTGGACTGCTCACCATCCTCATCCTCCTCGACCTCACCACTGCCTTCGACACAATCTCCCACCCACTACTCCTGGAACGCTTGGCTGACATTGGTATCACTGGTGTTGCTCTCTCCTGGTTCTCCTCCTACCTTACCAACAGACAACAGTTTGTCCAGCTGGGGAACCACAGGTCAGGGTGTTCTCCTGTTTCACTGGGTGTCCCCCAGGGGTCAGTATTGGGTCCACTCCTGTTCATCATTTACTTCCTCCCACTAGGCACAATCCTCCGTCACCATGGCATCCACTTTCACTGCTATGCTGACGACACGCAAGTCTATATCTCAACCAAACCCAACACCGCCCTCCCGCCCACCTCACTCACCACCTGCCTCCAGGATATCAGGAGCTGGATGAGCAGGAACTTCCTGAAGCTAAATGGTAGTAAAACTGAGGCTCCAAAAACACCCTCTCCAAAATCCTAACCACCCCACCCCCAAGCATCATGATCGACGGCTTCCCTGTATCTTTCACCAGCCAAGTGAAAAGCCTTGGCGTCATCCTGGACAGTACCCTTTCGTTTGCACCCCACATAAAAAACATCACCCGGACTGCCTTCTTCCATATCCGCAACATTTCCAGACTCCGCTCATCCCTTTCACAATCCAGCACCGAAATCCTGGTTAATGCATTTGTCACATCCCGGATTGACTACTGTAATGCTATCCTCTCTGGCCTACCCACAAAACTACTCAACAGACTTCAAATCATTCAAAACTCGGCTGCCCGGATCATTACCTGTACCAAATCGTCTGACCACATCACCCCAATCCTCATCCAACTTCACTGGCTCCCTGTCCAGCACCGGATTGACTACAAAAACCTTCTGCTTACATACAAAGCCCTCAACAACCTTACCCCCACCTATCTCTCAAACCTCCTCCAGGAATACACCCCCTCCCGCTCCCTGCGCTCATCCTCAGCCGGACTCTTGACTGTCCCCACCTACCGCCTTAGCACCATGGGAGCCAGGGCTTTTAGCTGCACCGCGCCCAGGCTATGGAACTCTCACATCAAACAGTCTGACTCCATCACGACATTCAAATCCCACCTCAAAACCCACCTGTTTAAACTGGCCTACTCACTCTAAAACACATTCAACCTGCTATCACAGACCCTCCTCTCACTCCGTCACTCCACACTCTTGTCTGGCTTTTCTTATGCTTTTATGCTGCTGTATTGCCTTGTCGGTTCGATAAATTGTGTTCCATTTTTGTTTTAGCTGTTTTAACTTTTAAATGCACTGTAAGGCGACCTTGGGTGTCCTGAAAGGCGCCTCGAAATAAAATGTATTATTATTATTATTATTATGTCATGTTTCTGTTTATCTCTGCTGCCTTCAGTCCACATATACATTGTACTCTGAATTAAATAGTCATTTTATATTTTGGCAGATTTGTGCAGAGTTTCACAGGATAACGAACCTCAACCTGAAGAACCACTTTTACGCTGAGTTGGATCGGCATGCCCCCCCCCCCCCCCCGTCTGTTGAGCTTGTTCAGAAAGAAGGCGGCACGCAAAGGCAAAGTGTCTGAAGTTCTGGATCAGCTCTTCACCGCCTATGACCTCTAGGTGAGTCGGTTAAGCCGGTCAGCCTGATAGATTTAGATTTATTATTAAGATACTTGTGTTTGGGGAGGGAACAGCAGTGTTAATGTTATTGCACCTTGTTGTTGTGCGAATGAGATACAGGTGGGATCGCAGATGCCTCAATTGCTTCAAAATGGTAATCTCTTCAGTCATAGAAGAGCCCTTGTGATATAAATTGTTGTGTGGCTATGCTGTTTAGCATCCAAAGTAAAACAAAGATATGTTTTCACACTCAAGGATCAAGGTGACGTCCATAGCCGACGTGCTGCTCTCCTCCGTGGTCTGCCTGGATTTCTGCATGAGGATGACTCCAGGTTTCTGAGGCTGTGGCATGTAAGTCAGCATAATAACTGTTTTGAATGTATGTGACAGATCATCAAAAAATATAGTTTATCTTATAAATATACATACACACACAGACACAAACAAACACACACACACACACACACACACACAATCAAGAGAGGGCTTTCTTTCCTGCAGCACCAGTGTTCAATACAAAATAATCTCTAGTGTTCCCCATATATTTTTGTATGTGTAGTAGGGAGAGATTATACTGTAAATATATATTCAGTTTCCAGTTTATTAGGTACAACTAGCTAACACACAGTCTAATACAGTGATGCAATAAATACTACCCTTATGAAGGTTATACATGTTTTTTCTGGAGAAAGAATGTATGTCAACTGATTGGTTATTTTAGAGGCTGAAGTTTCTGGTGCAATGCGAATAGGTGTTTCCTTAAACCCACGTTATGCACAAAACATTAGGTTATTTGATGTGATATGTCACTGATGTATTTTTCAGCAAACATATTTCTGAGATAGCTAAGGCAATTTGGGGTAATAGGTAACGTGTATCTGTTCTTGTCATCAGGTAGAGCAGTCTGAGGATCCAGAAATAGATGACGTCGCGGTCGGACTTCTCCTGATCAGTGCCAGATCGACAAATGCCACGCATCCATCTTTTCGCACTGATCTTTGCCCTCCATCTGAGTTACCCGAAAGACTTGGCCAACACTTTCGACTTCATCCAGAAAGTATTGATGGGCCTGGATGAGGGGAACATGAGGCCCGGGGTATTGAGCCTAAAAAATGAGCTTCTCGCATTGTAGTCATCCTACAATATAACACATACACACACCACACTCCCTTGTGGCTGGACGCTGGCGTTGTGCCACACATAAACACCACACTCCCTTGTGGCTGGATGCTGGCGGTGTGCCCCACACACACACACACACACACACATACACATACACACCAACACACACACTCCCTTGTGGCTGGAAGCTGGCGTTGTGCCCCACACACACACACACACACACAGACTCTTTAAATCTGCTCTATGCATTGTAATATGTGTTACTGTTCAAGTTTGTTTGTTTGTAAATGTTAAAAAAGGATGGAAAACATTTTCACATACATTTTGATACCTTACAATTAGGGTTGGGTATCGTTTGAATTTCCACGATTCTGATTCCGATTCTACTTTTCGATTCCGGTTCTTAACGGTTCTCAATTCCGATTCTTTGAGGGGCAGGGTAAAAAAATGATACATGCTTCTTCCACCAAACAAATTACATTTATTCGAGAAACTTTTACACAGGTTAGTTTACAGTAATATTCACATTAATCAGTCTGTTTATATTCACTGCTATGTAACTGTAACCTGAGAACCACTGAAGCTACATCAGTGCAACAGTCCAACTTTTAAAGGAACCCCCCCCCCCCCCATTTAAAAACAGTTCTTGTTGAGAAAAGCAAGCATATCTGGGAAGAAATGTTTGAACATTTTGAAGTAAAATGCTTCAATCTGGTGCACTTTAAGCAGAGTTACTAGAGACTAGATCTAGGGGGTACAACTCTAAACACCCATATGACAAAGATCGGTTTACATTTGAATAATTAAATAAGTATTGTTGGAGTCTGAGTGTGGTCTGAAACCCACCTCGGCTCCGCGCGTCCTTTAATGAGCTGGTCAGATTTATCAAAGAAGGAATTCAAAGCACCAGATAAAGGGTTAAACAATAATTTGCTTTAATGGCAAAAGACAACAATACAAATACAGAGCACTCTGCAATAGTACAATACAGAGCGCTCCGGGCTGAATTATACTACCGTGTGATATACGTAACACGACAGTCAGTCATAAGACAGCCCCGATTATGAACATTGGGACAGCTTAAATACAAATTCTGTGGGAGGGGTTGTGTCGGTTCCTCCTCCTCAGCTATTTGTTATTGGCGATTCCACTTCTGGGCGAGTCCTAGACCGTGAGCTGGTAGTTCTCCATTGGCCAGTTTCACTTCTGGGCGGAAACCTAGGCAATGAGTCAGCAGTTGTTGATTCCATCTGTTTTGCTCCATCTCCTGTGCGTGTGTGTGTCCCTCTGCCATCAGGCAGTCCCCTAACAATGATTTGAAGTCATGACAGAACGCACACTCATTCCCCTTTAACGCACACACATCTGTTTCAACCAACTACTCCAAAATGTGGTGGCAATTTAGTACTCATAACATGAAATAATAAAACAGAGAGAAATCAATAAACCACAAACACAGGTATAGTTAAGCAGTAATTATACAGAATATATATATATAGCCACTGCAATGAACACACACATTCCACCATGCAGCATTCCAGAGGCCTGAGCTGTGTGTGAACAAGGACATCCAGCATATATATAGCCACTACAATGAACACACACATTTTTAGACCTGCAGCATTCCAGAGGCCTGAACTGTGTCCAAACAAGGACACCCCATCTCTCACATCTCCTAATAGAAAGGTTTCACTTCTCATATTTCCAGCTTCAAACTCATGACTGGACACTAGGAACACAGGTTACTTCAATAATCAATAGTATGTGCACATAACCAATATAACCTACCATAGCCAATAATAAATACATGTAACGTATTTTATTTTTGTTGTTCATTCATATCTTATTTTACTTTTTTATTTATGCATATTAAGGCTCGGAGACCACCTATTTTAACGGACCAGAGTCCGGTTGTTTAGTTCACTTAAGAGGTCTCGGATTGTGTTCACACCGACCCAAATGAACCGCACCAAGTGGCTAAATGCACCAGGGTTCGATTCAACCGGACGATATAAGGCAGGTGTGAACGCACCCTAAAGTGAACTATCTAAACACTCAGAGTCCTTTATCTCACTGAGCTGTAGTTATCAGCCTCTCAGTCTGACTGGAGAGGACACTCCCTCCACATCATTGTAGAAACATCTTATTCTTATATCCGTTAGAGCAGCTAGCACCAGATGCTAATAACAACAGCGCTGGTACCGGTGCACCCTCCCTTTCTCCCTCGCTCGCTCCAAAGCTCTCACTTTGGCTGTGAGCTGCGGGTGCCAGATAAGCCAACATCCCCCCTTTTCATCACTTACAGCGGCCATCGTACAGGGCAAATGAAAAGTGTGTTACATTTACTTAATTATGAATGTTGTTACATCAAGGCCGAAAATTAGGGTGAGAACCAACGGTCAAAAATGTTTTTTTCCCTCCCAGAGCTGCCAGCGCAGCACCCCCCAGAACTGGCGCCCTAGGCGAACATCTATAACGCCAGTGCGACGGGCCGGCCCTGTTCCCAGGTTACGCTGTAGGAAGTGTAGGTACAACGCTACATTTCCCGCCCCGCCGCAGTCATACAGTAGGCTACGGAGAGCGGCGAGAAACATTTCCTCAGGCATCGAAAAGCGGAACTGAAATTCACATTTCTAAATGATGACGTTGGAATCGAAATGTTGGAACCGGTCCGAACCTGAACCGGTTCTCGGTACCCAACCCTACTTACAACATATTCTACACACACACCACCACACCACACACACACACACACACACACACACACACACACACACACACACACACACACACACACACACACACACACCACACACAACACACACACACACATGTTCTCTGTTTACATCCTGCTGCTTTAAATCTGTTAATTGAAAAATGTGTTACTGTTCAGCTTCAAGTTGAAGGACTGTTTCCCATTATTTTATACTTTTATATGTATAGAGTGCCACAGTGACGCGTCCTTAAACCCGGAAGTAAGCTGCGCATGGGTTCCATTGACAAAAAAGCAATGCAATTTCTCCATAGGATTTGGGAAAATAGCTCCAAATAAAGTTTTGTGACTGAACAAAACGTGATCCGTCTCTTAAATGTGTGTCAACCACAGACCTTATTTGGAGCTATTTTCCAAAATCCTATGGAGAAATTGCATTGCTTTTTGTCAAAGGAACCGGAAGGAGTTTACTTCCGTGATTTAGGACTCGTCACTGTGGCACTATGTAGTAAATTAAGAATTAGAACCTTTCCTGGTAAAAAAATATATATATAGATATTTGTCAAGGCCTTAGCACTGTTTAATTTATTTTGTATTTAAAAGTGAGTTATTTGCTATAATTTATATATATTGTTTGGTAAAGTGTGTGTCACTTAATAAAACAGTAATTTGCATTTAAATTGTCAGTGTTAAAGTGCTTTTTAATGTTTACTCAAAATGTTAACTTAGGAATTTTGAGTTACAGTTACCTAAACATTTCTACGGAGCCCCCCTGGTGACATTGGTTTAATGCGTGGCCAAAAATTAGTTATTACATTCCCACGCATTAGTAATTCGTGGGAACACAATAATTATTACGCAATAATTAAATCCAGATAGTCTATAGAAACTGATTGATTAAAATCAATGTTTTGATGGTATAATATAGCTCAAACATACCATCAGTTTAAATGCTGTTTTATACTGAAAAACCAGAAGTTCTTGTGCACAACCAGTTGTTAAGCTTTTATTCTGAAAATCCTTCATCTCCGGTTAGCATTTAGCATGTGGCTAATATATCATTTACTATAGAAGTGAATTTAGTAGCGATATGACACGGAGTGTTGCACACCGAAACCTACTGATTTCAACACTACAACTACAGACGGTGAGATATTATTATTGCTGAATATTAAATGAAGGTACAGTTTATTTGAATACGTTATTGTTACAGATGTGGGTAGCATGTGACAACATCCGGAACGACCGGAAACCAAACTGCCGTGAAGTATTTCCTGTTTTTTTTGGAGTATTGATTACAGCGTTTAGAATGTGTTAAATGAAAAGTCATGAAAGAGTTAAGGAGGAGAAAAGGCGTGTTTAGATATATATTGAATGTACAATGTCTGTATCCTCTGATATGCGTAACAACGGACATTAAATACGAGGAGGGCCGGCACCGAGCAGCGCAGACTGGTGTTCCGGATTAACTGGTTCCCCGATCAACTGGTTTACAGAGGTGGGGGGCGTGGCCTTCGACTGAAATACACATTTCGATCGCTTCTTCTGTCGTTTACATAAATCTTTTGGTATATTTGGCTCGGTTCGAAGACTTTGATGCACATTCAGTACCAGTGTGTGAGGTTGTGGTTACGATGGACATATCCGGTGAAGATTATTATAATCTGATATTTGCGAAGAGTGTTACATTAGAAATGGCAGAAAGTCTTGTTGCAATTTCCAGATATTGAAAGAGGCCTCTGGAGTTTCTCTGGTAATTATCAATAGTAGCAGTTAAGTGAATACTGTTCAAACAATACCTGTGTTTGTGTTTTGTATTGATTTCTCTGTTTTATCCTTTCATAAATGTGAGGACTAAACTTGCTTCAAACATTCTAGGGTGGTTGGTGTAAACAGGTTTTATTACTCTGGGGGAGGGGAGCAGAGAGGGAAGTCTGAAGAACGTGTGTGTGTGGAAGCTGCAGGCATACGAGCCAGATGTGTTTGTTTTGCTTCAAACTAAAAGACTGTTTCCGGATCATCTCAGCTGGCGCTCGCTGATACGCTACGAAAGCCCATCGTTTATATATGGGCCAATAGATGACCTGTATGGGGGTAGCATCCACACAGCTCCTCCCTTGTTTTTACAATATCTCCTGTTGAGTCCTGGTGTTCGCTCTCTTTTACTCCTGCCGTCCAGATGAAAGGATCTCCCGGCAGTTAGGACCAGAGCAGGGGGTGGGTGGGGCCCGGCCCACTCCTTTGAAAGTGTATTGTATTATTACCTTTTATTATTAAAACAGATTATTGTTTAACCCTCATCCTGGCTGTTTTGAGTTTTCCCTCTTTTAAAGCACACTCATATAGGATCGGCGCAGAGCAGAGATATCTGCGCCAACACCGGACGCGAACAGCGGGGACTACAAAAAGAAAAACGAGTTGACTGGAGATGTCTGTTCAAAACGTTGCAAGCTCCAATAAATCATTTAAACCAGCTATTGTTGCCAGACTTATTCCTGAATATCGTTCCTAATGTGATACTAAGTCCATCTGAGACCTGTGTACACCTTCAGACAGCCTCCAAGTGAAGCACACGTTGTTTACTCAGAGTTTGAAAGCAGCGTGGAGAAGTCTTCAGCTGTGAACTGTAAACTGTGATCCCTCTCAGGTAAACAATCCGCCCAGGGAAAAATGTGGACCCCGCCCAGGTTAAACTGTGTTACGACTTCTGTGGCTATCTACCAGCGATCATGTTTAATATGAAAGACTACACACACATTTATTCTGCAGCACTCATCCAGATAAGATGTGACTGTTAACTCGTTTTGCAAAGATAGCAGCAGAAATGTCATTGCTGCATGTGCAGGTAGACTTTAAAATGCTGATGGGTCATTAATGTTGGTCTCGGCAAACAATATTAGGAGTCCTCTATTCAAACATAATAATTCAGTGTGCATCGACATGAAAATAACAAAAAGGTTCATGCTGGACTCAAACCCGAGTCCCAACTGCACTTTGCAGACGGTCCCTGAGCACTCGTTTCTTCTCTGGCTGCAGATAGAGACCAACGTAATGTGTCCAGCTCGGAGGACGCCGTGTATTGGCTTTTTTTGATCAAAATGTGATTGTAGTTTGTTGTCAACCTTACCACGGTACTTAGGAGACGTCATTCGTGTCTGAATAACGTTTTGTTCATGAGTTATTGATCCGTGAAATCCGAATCTGCCAATATCTTTCTAACTTTACTCAACTACGTTTCAAACCGTGCATTTTCAGCAGCCGAATCAAGTGCCTTTTGCTAAGGATGACACTGTGCTTAACTGCAAGGGATTGCAGAATATCATTATAATTCATACCCAAATGAAAATAAATGAAATCAAATCAAAATGATCCATGTTTCGCGATAATAGCCGTAGCCTACGGGACAGAGTTTAGCTAGTGTTGTCTATGGTTGTCACTCAGTCATCAGTTTCTATAGACCAGGTGTAGCCAATGTGGTGCCCGCGGGCACTTAGTCGCCCGCAGGGGCAACGTGAGTCGCCCGCCGAGCATGTTCTAAAAATAGCTCGCCAAGCAAATCCAAAATGTATAAAATAACACAAAACAAAAAGGAAATGTAATTAAAATAATCTACCCCATGCATAAACGAAACCTAAATCATAGTGAACTCTATATCTATCTAACACCCCTCCCCCCCACCCCACAATGAATATCGACCAATCATGTTCTTGCTTGATTTGCGGAACCAGCGTTGCAGTCGGGAAGAAAAGCAATGTGGCACCTCCCCGCTTCATAAGGAGTTTGACCGTGATTTCCCTTCTGGCAGAATCCACAACATATCAGCCCCATTGAACAGTCGTGCCAGCCTATACAACACATGAGGGGCAGAGCTTTACTCTGTGTGTGTTGCAACTTGTTAATATATTTATTTATTTATATATATTAATTTCCACTGGGAACAGGGGGGACATGTCCCCACACTTTTCGAAATCCCGTTTGTGTCCCCCCACTTTACAAATATGTTTTTTATTATTTTTTAACGCAAGCCTTCATCGCCACGGAGGAGCACACAGCCTCTGTGAGCGAGCGAGAGAGAGAGAGAGAGAGAGAGAGAGAGAGAGAGAGAGAGAGAGAGAGAGAGAGCGAGCTAGGGAGAGAGAGAGAGAGAGCTAGGGAGAGCACACCTTTATCTATGTAATATAGATAAGTAAGAAATAACTACAATGTGTACTATAGGACAGTAAAAAAACAAAAACAGTTTAAAAGGGGAGTGATTAGTAAAATATGCATAAATGAAAAGAAAGAATGCTAACTAGATAACATAAGATAAGAATAAACAAGTTTAAATGATTTGTTATTGGTTGTGATCATATTCTAAAGATGATTGGAGTATTGAAAAGTATACAGCTCCCTTTCATCTGAGTGTTGAGAGCTGTTTCCATAAATTCATGTTGTGCTCAAAGTGCTCCAGATTGATGCATTTCAATTCAACATTTAAAAAAAAAATCTTCCATGCAGATACAAGCGGCCGAGATGGGTTTTCTCTCAGGGTGGCTGGTGTCTCCCTTAGGGATAAGGTGAGAAGTTCGGTCATTCGGGAGGGACTCGGAGTTGATCTTCCATGCAATGCCCCCGGACCCCGCTAGAGGAGGTTGAGGCCCACCCCCAAATAAAGCAGGTTAAATTAATTGCAAACATTTTCTTTTAGTAAACACTACAAACGGGTCCCAAAGACCCCACAAACAGCAACAAAGGTTAAAGGTCAGCATATAATAATGTTAAAATGTGCTAAATATATACACTACAAAAAACAAAAAAAGAGGAGTAAAAGTAGCCCCCGACTTGTTTTATTTTTTGAAAGTAGCCCTCCCCCTAAAAAAGGTTGGTGACCCCTGCTATAGACTATCTGGATTTAGTTATTGCGTAACAATTATTGTGTTCCCACTAATTACTAATGCGTGGGAACCTAATAACTAATTCGTGGCCACGCATTATTAATACGTGGCCACGTATTCATATTTTTCTCACCAATGTCAACAGGGGGGCTCCGTACATTTCGATGTAAGCGGTTTCAACAAACGTTTTAAGTATTCGACATTCAGTTTTGAGTACTACTCAATTGAAATGTTGAATTCATATTGGGGTTTAGAGATAATAAAAATATGTAAGTTAAATCTACCTGATTTTCATATCTACTGTGCTAACAAAATAGCTAGTTGAAGAGATATGAAAATGTTTAAGTTAAAGATACTTGATCTTTATATGTACAGTGTTAACAAAAATTATTAGTTTAAATAACTTAATATATCCATGTTTCTTTAACTTAAAACAATATGTTTGTGTCACTTAAAAATTACTAGTAAATAGAACTCAATTGATAAGATTATACTTGAACTTAAAACATTTAAGTTAAGGTACTCAAAAATGTCGATGTAATCAGTTTCAACACAACGTTTGAGTTCCATTAACTCGTCGGGTTTTACAGTGCATGAGATGGCGCTTCATTCACAAATACACAAAGACAACTGGGTGTTGTAGGTCTTAGTCTGTTTTCAATGTTTGGCAGCTCTGCAGTTGTGTTAGCTGAAGAGAGCATTTAATCACTTATTGTTATGGTTTTCACATGCTACTATAACGAAAAATACCAATATTTTAGATCAAATAAAGTATATCTATTTATTATCTTAGTTTTAATTCAATAATATATAGTCTTTATATATTAAATAATCACAATAATGTAAATGTTTACACTTATTTATTTTTTATGCTCATACTTTTACCTTTACAATAGTTTGTTTTAATGTGCAGTATATTTTTTTGTAATATTGTTATGGTGTACACAGTACAGTAGATCGAAGTAAATCAACTCATACATTATCACGTATGATACGGTAATGTGTATTATTAAGTAATATCATACATTAACCCCATTATAGCAGATGCCACATTGAATGGATGAACACATTTATGCATCAATAATTAAAACGGAGTATTTATAAATATAAGTTGTAAAAATACTTATATGTATTTAATACTAATAACATAATGATTCATTTTACTTTCAGATGATAATACTTTTCACTTGGGCTATTGACAATTTTGAATGCAGGACATTTGCTTCTAATACATAAAGGATTTATCCTTTAACGCCCACATAAAATCAATTTCAAGGACCGCCTACTTCTATCTACGTAACATTGCAAAAATCAGGCATATCTTGCCTCAAAACGATGCAGAGAAACTAGTCCATGCATTTGTTACTTCAAGGCTGGATTATTGTAACTCTTTATTATCAGGGTGTACCAAGAAGTCAGTCAAGTCGCTTCAGCTGATTCAAAATGCTGCAGCTCGTGTACTAACCAGAGTTAGGAAAAGGGACCACTCCTGTTATGGCTGCCTTACACTGGCTCCCTATAGAACACAGGATAGAATTTAAAATTCTTCTTCTCGCCTACAAAGCCCTTAATGGGCAGGCGCCATCTTACCTTAAAGAACTCATTATACCCTACTGTCCTACTAGGGCATTGCGTTCCAAGAATGCAGGGTTGTTGGTTGTTCCTAGAGTCTCTAAAAGTACAATGGGAGCCAGAGCCTTTTCTTATCAAGCTCCACATTTGTGGAATCAGCTTCCAGTGTGTTCGTTCGGGCGGCAGACACCCTATCCGTTTTTAAGAGTGCGCTTAAGACCTTCCTTTTTGATAAAGCTTATAGTTAGGGCTGATTAGATTCAGCCCCTAGTTTTGCTGATATAGGCTTAGTTTGTCGGGGGACATCTTACTTCTTCCTTCTCTCTGTCTATACCTGTGTACTCTCATGTTCCGATTAACCCAGCTTCCCCAAATTTCTTCTTTTTGGTGTCTATATACGCTGGGATCCGGAGTCATGGATGATCCTGCGGTCCTGTGTCCTGCATCGCGAGCCCTGGATCTTGAGTCGTGGCTGTGGTCCTGGATCATAGGTCCTGGATGGATATCCTCGTGGATTCATCTTCCTATTATACACACATGCATTTCCAAACATTTGGACTACCTATGTTGCAAATGTATTATCTTTTCAATTTACACACGGCATCTATTGCACGTCTGTCCGTCCTGGGAGAGGGATCCCTCCTCTGTTGCTCTCCCTGAGGTTTCTCCCATTTTTCCCTTTAAACTGTGGGTTTTCTTCTGAAGTTTTTCCTTGTACGATGTGAGGGTCTAAGGACAGAGGGTGTCGTATTGTCATACTGATATTTTGTACAAACTGTGAAGTCCACTGAGACAAATGTAACATTTGTGATATTGGGCTATATAAATAAACATTGATTGATTGATTGATACATATTTTTACCTAGGTAAATAATCTGAATACTTCTTGCACCTCTGATTTGAACCTGTCACTGTTTTTAAAACTTGAATTAAACGTTTGATATTTCCAGAGATCCTTTCAGACCGGCAATGCTGCCCTGCATGTAATTCCGAAAATCCATCGGAATGTGACAAAAGTCAGAGTATGGGAGACTGTCTCCACACCTGTTAACAGGGAGTGGGGGGGGATGGTAGAGCTGTGTCACACCGTTTCAGGGTTAATTAATAGTGGATAGGAGAATTCAAAAGGATTTAGGAGAAGAGACTGCAGTGCTTTGAGAATTCGACTGCACTTACACTACCGACGTATTTATGATGCGCCAGCGGACGTCATGAATGTGCGTCTGCTGCTGTGGGGAAACTACAGTTTTCCCGAAAAACAGATCCCGAAACCCTCGTCCTGGTTTCCACCGCATATAGGCTTAATTGGTGTCAGTTATGTCAGTTATTTTAAATAAAATGGTGAAAACTGAATTTAAAAATTGTTTCCTCTTTTTATTTTCGGGACGGGGAGATGTGTGTGATAAAGTAAACAGATATTGTTCTAAAACTGTATTAAAGTAAACAGGTATTATCTTGAACTTATTGAAGTAAACATGTATTATTTTGGACTGTTTTAGTAATCCTATATATATATAACCTTCTCACTTACACTCAATGACCAGATACCCTGCTATACACACAACACCTCCTTCCCCACCAGCACACACACATATTCTTTTCAAGGTTCTTTCTGGGGCCAATATAATCTCAAGCACCAATATATCTGTGTACAATGTTTGATTGTCTGGGAAAGAATAGTTTGTGTGAAATATTCCTTGGGAAAGTAAAGGAGTGAATACAGGTGCAAGATAAAGATTGACTCTGTCCTTGTTTACTTCCGAAGCTGTCACGCTCTGTTCAGAAGAAAAATACTTTTTCCCAGAACTCTGATTCGCTGTATTGGGCCGGACCCGAAGTGAATCCAACCAGTAAGAACACCTAGGGGAGTGAGCAGCCGACGCAACTCCTCCCCATGGACTCTCTGATTCGCTTAGGAGTAAAATGGGACGGAAGAGCCGACACAACTCCGCCCCAAAAATGTCTATGTATACTGTTGTTTATTCATGCAAAATGCCCCCTGTTTTCTGACTGGCTGGTCCCGATATCTATATCGCACGGCATTAGAGCCCGGAGTGCTCTGTTACAGGGCACTCTGTATTTCGTATTGTGTTTTTTACCATTAAAATCAGATTATTGTTATAACTTTTATGCTGGTGTTTTGAACTTCTTTTATTAAATCTGACCAGGCTCATCTAACGGAAGGCGCGGAGCGGAGGTGGGCTTTAAGCCACCACTACTGTGTTTGCTCCTACAGTGATTAAAAAGTGTAAATGGATGGCCTATATGCATTTGAAAAGAAATAGAAATCACACAGTTATTATACAATAGGCTTTAAAAGCACCATCGATACTCTTGACATCAGCTGACTATGGTCTATCTATGTCCTTGGTCTTACGGAAAGTTTATGGTAAGTTTTTTGCCAGGATCCAATGGGTGAGACATGACATCCAGCAGCACCATCCGGTGGTCTGACATGCCAAGCTCAAGAGTGTGGGTTTTGGTAACCGTGACATCACCAGTGATGGCAATATCAAGGGTGTGGCCATGTTTATGAGTAGGCTCTTGTATATGTTGGGTAAGAGGGAGACAGTCCAGGAGGTTGAGGAAGTCTGTGGCCAGTGAGTACTTAGGGGCATCAACATGAATGTTAAAGTCCCCAAGGATAACCAGCCTGGTGAAAGTAGGGCATATAGTTGTGAGTAGGCTTGAGAAGTCTGAGATGAAGGTTTTATTTGCCTTTGGTGGTCTATAGATAGAGACGATTAGTAGGGGTTCTGGAGCTAGGCATTTAGCAGCTAGATACTCAAATGATGGCAGATCAGGAACCCGGATTTCAGCCATGCCAAAAGTTTCCCGATAAAAAAGCGCTAGCCCCCCACCACGCCCGGAGTTGCGTGCTTTCTCAAAGTATTTATATCCTGGAGGTGTAGCCTCATTTAAGGAGAGATAGTCACCATTTTGATGCCAAGTTTCACTAAGCCATAAAAAGTCAATGTTATTATCTCCAACAAATTCATTTAAAACAAGTGATTTGTTTGTGAGAGACTGTATGTTTAGGGAGGCAAGTTTGACAGGCTTCAGCTGTTGGGAGGCGAGTGTGTGTTTTTTGAGGAAGCAGAGATTTATATTAGTGGTATAGATACAGTCGGCAAGCGAGGGAACGCCCACAAAACGTCACATCCGGTTCGCGCTGAGGGGGAAAACAAACCGGCTTCCACAATGCCCAGGAGCTGCTGTGTGCCCTTTTGTACAACTAACAAGCGTAAAAATCCAAATCTAACATTTTATATTTTGCCCAACGGGAGCACAGAGCCCAGGAGAAGAACCCGGTGGCTTCAAGCGATCCGTCGGGAGGATGAGTTTGGCCACCTGTGGGATCCAAAATCCAAACATGTGTACGTCTGTAGTCAGCACTTCATTGACAACGTTATTCACACAATAACAGTGTTAAATTGTTTAGTAGTTAACATGAATGTTCAATTACTAGTTTTAAGAGAAGTTAACTAACTACTACGTTATGCAGGCTACCTTGCTTGAGTATACAAAAACACAGTTATGCTAACAACACTGGTGGTAGCTTCCGAGCTTTCTGCAGTTAAAATGTATTTCACCCCCTTCTATCCCCTTCTCATTTCGTTTGTGAACTGTCTTGCCCTAGGCTTAAAAAACGACGACATGGCCCACCCAGACTACACACCCTCGCGGTTCACACATAAAAAGACAAAGTCTCCCAGGTCAGTACTTCAGAGGCTGGAGAGAAGGAGAAAGCGTGAGGGTGTTCAGTCTGCCTAACCAGAATACCCAACATCAGAGGGCCCAGCACCAGAAGCCCCGGCACCAGAATCCCCAACATCAGAAGCTCCCATACCTCTTCAAGAGTTAGAGAGAAAACAACTTTATGAAGAATTGTATAATTTAAGAAGAGAAAGAGATGAGGCCATGAAGGAGCGAGCTGAAGCCATCAGAGAATTGGAGACGTTGAAAATGTCGGTAAACACTGTGAGAGAAAATGACACTAAATATAAAGTCATGACAGGCCTGTCATGGACAAGATTTGACACTCTTCATCAGTACCTGGTACAGTTTGTTAAGTCACAGAAAACATCCAAGATGTCAACACAAGACCAGCTCTTTATTACTCTGGTGAAACTGCGCCAGAACCCCTCAACCGATATGATGTGTGGAATATTTGACCTGGCACATAGCACTTTCCTGGATGTATTCTCCCGATGGTTGGATTTTATGTACGCCAACATTTCTTTTTTGATTAAATGGCCTGATAGAGTGTGTATCAGAAGCACAGTACCAGCAGAGGTTCTCTTCCAGTACCCGAGAGTGACTGCAATTATCGACTGCTTTGAGATCAGAATTGAACACTCAAAGAAGCTGAAAACAAGGTGAGATATTTTTCTTTTTGATAGCATGCTAAAGTGTCGGGTTTTTGTAATACTTACCTGGCTGTCTGGTCTCTTCTCACAGAAAGACTCTTCTCTACTCTCTATCACCTACTCAAAATACAAAAACTGGACAACAGTGAAGTATTTCATTGCATGTCACCCATCTGGCTCAATCACATATCTCTCCAAAGGCTGGGGAGGGAGGACTTCAGATGTGCATATTGTAAGGAACTCAGACTTCTTATCTCAGAAGTTCCACCATGCAGGAGATCAGGTAACAATTGAACTGTTTTTTTTTTTCTAATTTAAGTCTTATTTGTGAATTTATTATTTACCCATAGTTACCATTTTTGAGTCCATTTGTTATGTTTATTTCAGATTTTAGCCGACAGGGGCTTCACATTGACGGATGACTTTGCTGTTCTGGGTGCACAGCTCATCACACCGTCTTTCACGAGGGGCCGAAAACAACTGTCAGCCGAAGATGTTGCAAATTCTCGTGTGACTTCGAACATCAGAATTCACATTGGTAAGTATAGAGTCAGCAGTCAGATTCATACAGTATGTACATTTGAATGTTTTTGGTATTCAGAGTGTGCTGCATCATCAAATCACTGTTGCTACTAGCCGCTGACGTGGTTCACATTTTCCTAACTAAATGAATTACTGTAACTGTATCCGGGTTAACAAGTGCTGAGACGTTATTCAATTAATCACATCAACGAGTACATGTGTAATCCCTACTTTGTAGGGTGTCTTAAGATAACATTTTATCTTAAAAACATGTTATTCTATATTTAAATACATTGAACTGTTGTTCACATTTAGTGCAATATCAAGAAAACAGGATAACAGGAAGTTAACAGGGATCTTTCTTCACTTTAATATGAAAAAGAAACACTAATTATAGGACACAATGCACTGACGATATGATATAACGGTCAACTGTGCTACTCCTGTGAAACTCAAACATAACAATGTAGATAAACAGCATTTTAACAACAAATATGTGATATGTGGTCTGCAGAGAGTAATTGGTGCTCTGAAGAGCCGGTACCACATTCTGGATGGCCCACTTCCTCTGTGCCTGGTGAAGAGACTGCAGGATGAAAGACAGAAGAGAGAAGAGGCCATGATTGATAGGATTGTGCATGTCTGTGCAGCACTAATGAACTTGTCTGGCAGTGTCATGTACAACCGTTACAGAATCTGAGAGTAAGAACAAAATCAATGTGCAGTAATTTAATAATGAGCATCAGAGAACAATATTTTATGCAACTTTTTTATACAACAAAGAAGTCATTATTGTTCCAATTGTGCCATTTAACAGGTTTCAGTTGAGACATAATGGATCTTTCTAATCAAAACCACCTGTTGTTTGTCTTTCCACAGGTCCTTGAACTTATCTCAGTGCTGCTCTGCTGCTGCACACGCTGTCACCCTGCCTCTGATGCCTGTCACCCTGCCTCTGATGCCTGACACCCTGCCTCTGATGCCTGACGCTCTGCCTCTGATGCCTGTCACCCTGCCTCTGATGCCTGTCACCCTGCCTCTGATGCCTGTCACCCTGCCTCTGATGCCTGACGCTCTGCCTCTGATGCCTGACGCTCTGCCTCTGATGCCTGTCGCCCTGCCTCTGATGCCTGACGCTCTGCCTCTGATGCCTGACGCTCTGCCTCTGATGCCTGATGTTCTGCCTCTGATGCCTGTCACCCTGCCTCTGATGCCTGACACCCTGCCTCTGATGCCTGATGCTCTGCCTCTGATGCCTGTCACCCTGCCTCTGATGCCTGTCACCCTGCCTCTGATGCCTGTCGCCCTGCCTCTGATGCCTGACGCTCTGCCTCTGATGCCTGACGCTCTGCCTCTGATGCCTGTCACCCTGCCTCTGATGCCTGTCGCCCTGCCTCTGATGCCTGACGCTCTGCCTCTGATGCCTGACGCTCTGCCTCTGATGCCTGACGCTCTGCCTCTGATGCCTGTCACCCTGCCTCTGATGCCTGACGCTCTGCCTCTGATGCCTGATGTTCTGCCTCTGTTGCCTGACGCTCTGCCTCTGATGCCTGACGCTCTGCCTCTGATGCCTGACGCTCTGCCTCTGATGCCTGATGTTCTGCCTCTGTTGCCTGACGCTCTGCCTCTGATGCCTGACGCTCTGCCTCTGATGCCTGACGCTCTGCCTCTGATGCCTGACGCTCTGCCTCTGATGCCTGTCACCCTGCCTCTGATGCCTGATGCTCTGCCTCTGATGCCTGATGTTCTGCCTCTGTTGCCTGACGCTCTGCCTCTGATGCCTGACGCTCTGCCTCTGCCAAACTCCCAGAAACCTGCAGGTCCGCTGCAACTCTGACTACTTTTAAATCCAGACTAAAGACTTTTCTTTTTGTCGCTGCTTTTAATTGAACTATTCATATCTTAGACTGCACTGTAACTTTTATCCATGTATTTTTTCTTTTAGTGTTTATCCATGTATTTCTTCTTTTAATGTTTATTTTATTAGCTTTTCTTTTTAATGACTGATTTTAAATGCCATTTTCTTAATGTCTTTCATTTGTTGTAAAGCACTTTGAATTGCCTTGTGTTGAAAAGTGCTCTATAAATAAACTTGCCTTGCCTTGCCTTGCCTTGCCTTGATGCCTGATGTTCTGCCTCTGATGCCTGACGCTCTGCCTCTGATGCCTGACGCTCTGCCTCTGATGCCTGATGTTCTGCCTCTGATGCCTGATGTTCTGCCTCTGATGCCTGATGTTCTGCCTCTGATGCCTGATGTTCTGCCTCTGATGCCTGACGCTCTGCCTCTGATGCCTGACGCTCTGCCTCTGATGCCTGATGTTCTGCCTCTGTTGCCTGACGCTCTGCCTCTGATGCCTGATGTTCTGCCTCTGATGCCTGACGCTCTGCCTCTGATGCCTGATGTTCTGCTGCCACTTGTGTTGCCTGATGGGTCACTCCCTGTGCTGCTTTCGACTGGACTGTGTTCTGCCTACTTAGCAGAAACATATACAGTGCTTATCATAAATGAGTACACCCCCTTTGAAAATAACACAAGAACAATTTGATCAACATCACAATATCAACAATTATTATCTGATTAGTATCAAAGTCAGTAGACAATATTGTACAGCCCATTATTCATTCTATTTGTAGCGTATGTGTGTATGTTTCATGTTGTAAATAAATGTATAGGCTTTGTGATATTTGATTTTGTACATATAGTCCAGTAGTCTATGTTGATACTGAATGAAATAGCTATAATATGCTTCAAAATGAATTGGTATAAATAAATATGTAACTCTGTCACAGTGACTTATTTGTTGCCATTTTTACACTGATAGGAAATTCAACCACCTACCTGTGCATATTTCAGCTCCTGAAGTTTGTGTAGTATGTGTTGTGACCAAAATGTTTGCATCACATTAATGGCACCACTGATGAAGTCCTCATCTCTTTGTACTCTGAATATCAGGCAGGTCTGAGGAGTCCAAGTGTTGAAGTCTGCATACATCCGTTTGGTAACAAACATCTGCATTTGGACCTGTCAAATGCAATGCAATCATCATAACACTAATATTTACATTATAGACAGTATGCCATCTGTGGATCATTATCTTGGATAATTGCACAAAATGTGACTTATTAGTGTGCAGGTATATGCAGGTGAAATATGCATGACTTCTCTTTAAGCTTGTCAGACTTTCCAGATGTCCTCTTTTGTCCTCAAGCCACTGTTGGTACCCAGTAGAGGTGTCTTGCCCCCACCTGTAAGGACACTTAGCCTCGATAACACCCTCACCACAGCAGTCACAGGAAACATAGCCATCACATGAAACCCCCAGGTATGGCATAGTTTGGCAGATGCGGAAGCCAGCCTTTCTGACGACCAGGTTCTGATGTGGTGCATCTACTGGGGCACAGATGTAAATGGTGGAAGACAGGTTGGCTGTGGGGCTCCCAGCTCCAAGAGCATATTGATAAGTGTCAATGGCATCTTGCTCATGGTGTCTCCCACTGAATCCAGGGGTTCATTATTGGCCTGTGATAAAGAGGCTTTTGGGGTAGGTGGTTTTCCTTTTCCTTTTTTTTTTACGTCTTGTCCTCTGTGTAAAAAGTTGTCCCTGCAACAAGAGCAGGCTCAATCTTTTTAACACACGTCTTGTTCCACTCCCAGGCTTTGCTTGTGCATGGCACTTTGTTGATCCCCATGCGGACACAAGCCTCTAATTTAAAAAGAACAGCAGCCACATGGGAACAACTTTCACCAAGACTGAAAAGGAAGGAAAAAAATATCCATTAGCTCTAGATCACTAAAGATATTGGGCCTAAGATTTTACATAATACTGGAACATTTTGATATATTTGGACGTATTTATGGCACCCACGCACAAACAAATGAACGCTTTCACAAACGTACCCTGCCATGCAGTTGCAGTGGGCAGCGACGATGGTATCCTCTCCCTTAACTGCTACCCACGTCTGGTGCGGCTTCTCTGTCACCCTCCAGGATGGCTTTACATCACATCGGAACAGGTAGGTATCCGATGAAGGTAGTTTATGATGGAGCACAACTCCAACAAAGCCACTTGTAAAAAGGTTGTGTGCCTCCAGGGACCGATAGTTCTTTAGGCTGCTGTGTGTGTAAATCCCTGCGTGATAACGTACCGAGTCGTCAATAACCAATATGTATATACAGCTCATGATGGCTATTGTGCAATAACAACCATTGTGTGATGAACAAATTCACTAAAACGTGCTAATTTCATTGTCAGACATATACATTATGTGAGGTTTAATTCATCAGTTAACGTGATTTTGCCTCTTACCGGGTGATTCAACCAGGTAGCACAAGATATCAGGGAATGAAACTTCAGGCCATTCAGTCGGATAATTCGTCCACTCTTTAATAAGGTATGGACAAGAATCCGATCCTATTAAATTAATTGTTTTAAGGTATCTATCCCTGTCAATGGGCTGCAATGAATCAATGTATGACATGTTTGTTTAACATTTAAAATCCGCGCGCTTACAGTGCTATGGGCGAGGGGGAAAGGATTGTTTTCCCCCTCGAAATGCCCCGCCTCCAACTGTGACGCGACGCCGACTGTATGTATGGGCGGCATCACTCTGATGACGCAGTTTAGATGCGCCGACGCGTCCTGCAGTCTACAGTGAAGGAATGGCGCTCCCAGTATAATATTATAGCCCGTTTGCCCATGGTGATATGACGAGGCTTCATTAAAAATAAACCTCTTTTTAGTGAATTACTGTGTTTGGGCAAGTTAATAATGTTTTAGTGAAGTTGACTACAGTATATTCATATTTGTCAGTGCTTTCATGTCAATTCGGCGAACATAAACATAAATGATCGTGGTGAAGATGATGGTGGTGAATGAAAAACATTACTCTCACAGTGCTGCCTGCCTTCTCAAGCTGTGTGTGTACTCTGTGCAGCAGGAAGATGATGGCGTCCTCCACTCCAATACGAGGCTGATATGCAAACTGCAGGGGGTCTAGTGATGGTGCGACCACTGTACGGAGGTGTTTAAGGACCAGCCTCTCCAGCGACTTCATGGCATAGTCACTGTGTGTGCGTGGATGGATCTTCTTCAGCACAGGAACCAGGCATGTTGTCTTCCACAGGACAGGGACGTCCATCATGTCCAGGCTCAGGTTGAAAATGTGCCGAAAAACTGCACACAGCTGAGTAGCACATCCTTTCAGCAGACTGGGGCTGAGGCCGTCAGGCCCTGCAGCCTTCCTTGAGTGTAGACGGCTGAACTCTCCCCTCACGTCCTCTGCAGTGATGGTGAGTGGGGGCATGCACAGTGGGGCTGAGAGAGAGCCCTGGTCGGGGGGGCAAGAGGGATGAGATGGATGAGATGAGATGGGAGGAAAGGCTCCCTGGGGATCACAGGTGGTGAGTCACAGGTGGAGGAGGGAGGGGTGGTAACCTCATCATCAAACCTGTTGAAAAACAGGTTTAAGTAATTGGCCTCCTGTAGATCTCCTCCCATCACCTGGTCAGTCTTGTTTCCATACCCAGTGATGGTTCTCATCCCACGCCACACTTCCCTGGTGTTGTTTTGGGCCAGTTTACTCTCCATAACCTGGTGCACTCCTGTAGCACTCCTTGCCCGTTTGTATTTCCTTCTTCAGTTGTAACTGTGCCTTCTTCATCTCCTCCTTGTCACCACTCCTGAAGGCAGCTTTTTTCCTGTTAAGTGACGCCTTGATGTCCTTGGTCACCCAGGGTTTATTATTGGAAAAACACTTAATTGTTCTGGCGGGGATTATATTGTCCGTGCAAAAATGAATATAGTCGGTGATGCAGTCTGTGAGTCCGTCTATATCCTCCCCATGTGCATCACAGAGGACATCCCAGTCAGTCACCTCAAAACATCCCTGTAAAGTCTCCACAGCCTCCGGTGACCACGTCCGTACAGTAGTGGTCGTCACAGGTTGCCGCTGGACTGCTGGTTTATAAAGGGGTTTTAAGTGCACCAGGTTATGGTCTGATCTGCCTAAGGGGGGGAGTGCTATTGAGCTATATGCCTCCTTGACATTAGCATACAGTAAGTCTAATGTTTTATTTCCCCTCATTTTGCAATCAACATACTGTTTAAAGGTGGGAAGAGATTTCTTTAGATTGACATGGTTGAAATCCCCAGATATTGCTATGAATGCATTGGGATGCAGAGTCTGAAGTCTTGCAGTCGCGGAGTTGATGACGTCAGCAGCCCGAGCCGCATCCGCCGTGGGAGGAATGTAAACACCGATCATAATAACATGGGAATACTCTCTTGGCAGGTAATAGGGACGAATACTTACAGCCAGCAGTTCAATGTCCGGGCTGCACATACGATCCTTCACTGTAATGTGTCCAGGATTGCACCATCTGTTGTTTACATAGATCGCGACTCCCCCTCCGGTCTTCTTGCCGCTCTCTCTGTAATTCCTGTCCGCTCGTACACACTGAAAGCCGGGTAGACTCACAATCGAATCTGGGATGTTGTCATGCAGCCATGTCTCTGTGTAAACCATAACTGAAGCCTCACGAAACACGCTCTGACTCTTTGTGAGTGATGTTAACTCGTCCATTTTGTTTGCTAGAGATCTTACGTTCCCCATAACGACCGATGGAAGATAGGGTCTGTATCTCCTCTTCCTTAGCAGTCGTCTTCTCCCCGCTTTGCAGCCCCGTTGTTTCCTCCTCAGCTCCTTGGGGATTTTGTGTCTCAGTCTAGACATGCTGCTAGATTGTAGGTCCATCAGCAGCTCCCTCATGTAAACAACAGAGCCCCGGTGCAACTCAGCCAGAACAGTCCGGCATGATATCAGTGCAAAAGTGATTAAAATGAGACAACAGTGCACAGGAACTGCATAGTTGCAATTCAGAGCGAGCTGCACTGTTCTTAGCAGCGGAAATAACTGAAAATACTAACCTAAAGTGCGACAAGTAAAGAAAAATAGACAAAAACAGACACAATGTTATGAGCAACTCTAGCAGGCAGCCACCCGTGGCAGCGCCATCTTAACGTTAGCTTAGCCAAGCTCCATTTAGAAAACACGCATTTTAAAAGGGTTTTTCGCCTGTCATCTGTCTGCAGACTTGTCAAAGAATAAATTCATGGTTTTTACTAACCGGTATCAGTATGTTGTTACTTCGGCATCATTTTGAAACGGTATTACAATTAAATCACGGTCAAATATGTTCATCTTGTTGTAGTTGTAGCCCCCTTGCCAGCGATTCTCAATCTAGTTTAGCATACTCAGCCCGACTCAGCCTGGCTGTTCCTGGCCCTAGAACCACGATTTCATGGGGCCAGAAAAACTGTGAATTAGGACCCGCTAGCCGGTACTAGGCCAAGTGGAAACGCAACCAAAAACGGCACGCTTAAAGCGAGCCGAGCCGTGTGGGACGAGTGGGACTTTCGAAAACAGTTCTAAATTGGTTTGAATCCTACTTAAAGGACAGAAAAAACTTTGTTTCTATAGGTAAATATACATCTGATTTGACAAATATGACATGTGGGGTACCTCAAGGCTCCATCTTGGGGCCTCTTCTCTTTAACATCTACATGCTACCACTGGCTCAGATAATGAAAAACAACAACATAAGTTACCATAGCTGTGCGGATGACACACACATTTACGTAACAATTTCACCAGGAGACTATGCTCCAATTCAAACACTGAGTAAGTGCATTGAACAAATCAATGACTGGATGTGTCAGAACTTTCTCCAATTAAACAAAGATAAAACTGAGGTAATGGTTTTTGGAGCCAAGGCAGAACGTATAAAAGTTAGCGCTGAGCTTCAGTCTGCAATGTTCAAAACAACAGATAAAGCCAGAAATCTAGGTGTAGTCATGGACTCTGACCTGAGTTTCAACAGTCACATTAAAACAGTTACTAAATCAGCCTACTATCACCTAAAGAATATATCTAGGATTAAAAGACTAATGTCACAGCAGGATTTGGAACAACGTGTCCATGCTTTTATCTTCAGTAGACTGGACTACTGCAATGGTGTCTTCACAGGTCTCACTAAAAAATCTATGCTAATTCAGAATGCTGCTGCTCGAGTCCTCACTAACACTAAGAAAGTGGATCACATCACTCCTGTTCTGAAGTCTTTACACTGGCTTCCTGTGTGTCAAAGAATAGATTTTAAAATACTGCTGCTGGTTTATAAAAATAAGAATGGTTTAGGCCCAAAATACATTTCTGACCTCCTGCTAAATTATGAACCATCCAGATCTCTCAGGTCTTCAGGGACTGGTCAGCTTTCTGTCCCCAGAGTCAGAACTAAACATGGTAAAGCAGCGTTCAGTTATTATGCTCCAAATATCTGGAACAAACTCCCAGAAACCTGCAGGTCCGCTGCAACTCTGACTTCTTTTAAATCCAGACTAAAGACTTTTCTTTTTGCCGTTGCTTTTAATTGAACTATTCACATCTTAAACTGCACTGTAACTTTTATCCATATATATATATTTTTTTTGTAATGTTTATTTTATTATCTTTTCTTTTTAATGACTGATTTTAAATGCCATTGTCTTAATGTCTTTCGTTTTTTATAAAGCACTTTGAATTGCCTTGTGTTGAAAGGTGCTATATAAATAAACTTGCCTTGCCTTGCCTTGCCTTGCCTTACCCGCTGCAGGGGAAACGCACCATAAGTGCGTTAGCATTTTTTCACTCAGGGCTAATTCAGAGCCTTTGTTATTATCCTTGTTTCGTTTAGTTAAAAATGGTTAATAATGTCTGATAGCTGAGTTTCTCCTTAAGTGGGTATGACACATTCATAGTTTGTTAAATCTTAAGAAGCCCTCAGACGCTGTTTCTTGCAAGATTTTGCGTCATGCCCCCTTAACTGGTTAATACTCGTTAACAGACTGCTGCTCAGGATAACATGACCGTTGCTAAGGAGGATCAGGGGACTATCTGCAGTCAAATCAATCAGCAGAAAGAAAGTTCAGTCAACATCAGGTTTTGAAAATATTTGTTTTATCCATTGTAAAACCCCATTCACACTTTTAGAACATACATATTTATATTTCAAATATTTATATAAATATATATTATATTTATATAAATATATATTATATTTACGGGATGTGACGGATAATAGAAACATAGGTAAAGTACATTTACTACTGTAGTGTGATTTATCTACCATGCACCATTCAGCCAGCCGAGACCCATCCAGGTTTTCTGTGTGATTCGTGTCAGAGGGGCTCGGGTCCTTGGAATAGAATGAAGATTAATTTGTCGGGCGTCAGTGGCCGCTGTCAGCAGGCAGGGTGGCAAAGCAGGAAACAGCACATTCGGCAACAACCTTCTTTCACATGACACACACTCCCCTCGGAGACAGTATGGAGGCAAATGACATCTGCTTGTGTGTGTGACAGAGTGTGTTTATGCATGAAGCTGTGAAGAAGTCTGACAAATGAGCAACAGATACAAAAGTGCTGTATAGCCAGGGGCGCCGCCAGGGATTTTGGGCCCCATGAAAAGATATCACATTGCTTACTTAAACATTTTTTTCTTAATGTTCTAAAATAGTTTGTAGAAATGCGTGTGTGCACCACGACAAAGGATTCTCATTCACTTTACATTGGCGTTGTTTGCGTGGTCAGGTCAGGATCCTCTCTGGTGCACCTGTAGAAGGTCAGGATCCTCTCTGGTGCACCTGTAGAAGGTCAGGATCCTCTCTATGGTGCACCTGTAGAAGGTCAGGATGCTCTCTATGGTGCACCTGTAGAAGGTCAGGATGCTCTCTATGGTGCACCTGTAGAAGGTCAGGATCCTCTCTATGGTGCACCCGTAGAAGGTCAGGATCCTTTATGGTGCATCTGTAGAAGGTCAGGATCCTCTCTATGGTGCACCTGTAGAAGGTCAGCATCCTCTCTATGGTGCACCCGTAGAAGGTCAGGATCCTTTATGGTGCATCTGTAGAAGGTCAGGATCCTCTCTATGGTGCACCTGTAGAAGGTCAGGATCCTCTCTATGGTGCACCCGTAGAAGGTCAGGATCCTTTATGGTGCATCTGTAGAAGGTCAGGATCCTCTCTATGGTGCACCTGTAGAAGGTCAGGATCCTCTCTGGTGCACCTGTAGAAGGTCAGGATCCTCTCTGGTGCACCTGTAGAAGGTCAGGATCCTCTCTATGGTGCACCTGTAGAAGGTCAGGATCCTCTCTATGGTGCACCTGTAGAAGGTCAGGATGCTCTCTATGGTGCACCTGTAGAAGGTCAGGATGCTCTCAATGGTGCACCTGTAGAAGGTCAGGATCCTCTCTATGGTGCACCTGCAGAAGGTCAGGATGCTCTCTATGGAGCACCTGTAGAAGGTCAGGATGCTCTCTATGGTGCACCTGTAGAAGGGCAGGATCCTCTCTATGGTGCACCTGTAGAAGTTGCAGAGTATCCTGGAGTCCATGTTGAACCTCTGCAGCCTGCAGAGGAAGAAGAGATAGTGGTGGCCTAATGGATAGTGAGGTGGGCTGAAGATCGGAAGGTTGTGAGTTCAAATCCCGCCAGGAACACCACCACTAGTGTGCCCTTGAGTAAGGCACTTAGTCCTTAGTTACTCCAGGGAGAATGTCCCTGTAATTGTAAGTCGCTTTGGATAAAAGCGTCAGCTAAATGAAATGTAATGTAAAGAAGAGCAGCTGTCAAGCTGTTTTGGTGATGGTGTTTGTGTGATGAGTCCATGTCAGGTCCTCAGTGATGAGTCCATGTCAGGTCCTCAGTGATGTGTCCATGGCAGGTCTTCAGTGATGAAACCATGTCAGGTCCTCAGTAGTAGTAGTAGTAGAACCTTTATTTATCCAGGAAAATCAATTAAGAACAAATTCTTATTTACAATGATGACCTGACAGGAGGCAAAGGCTTCCTGAGGGGATGGGGTTTGGGAGGAAAACAAATAAAAAGACAGACTCCGGGCACTACAGAACCCAGGAGACAACACAAACACATCGAGCAAAGATGACAGGCATAGCAGTTAAACATATAAAAACTCTAAAACAATATTGCTGTGGTTCAATCAGTCATTAAAATCAGCATCAGGCAAAGCAGCTGCATGTGTGCACCAGGGTATCAATAATAGTGACATTGAAGCTGCGGGGGGAGACAAAGGTTTTCATTTTCAACGTTTTTTGAATGACATTCCAGCTATCTGCCGCTGCAAATTGAAAGGCGGAGCGGCCAAAGGATGTATGGGCTTTGGGGATCTTTAGCAGGATGCTTGTAGCTGACCGGGTGTTGTGCGTCCCGGGTGTGCGGAGTTGCAGTACTTGTGTGAGGTAGAAGGGGGTGAGGACTAGGAGTGTTTTGTAAACAAACATCAGCCAGTGGATGTTGCGCCTGGTTTCAAGAGAGGGCCAGTTAGCCAGAGAGTACAGGTCACAGTGGTGTGTCCTGTAGGGGGCATTGGTGGTGAAGCGGATGGCGGAGTGATACAGAACGTCTAAATGATCAAGAGCTCCTTTACACGCCGAGCGGTAGATGGTAACAGAGGAAGGACAGTCATCTGGACCAGAGAGAGTTTAGCAGATGAAGTGAATGAGGAGCGATTCCTATATAGAAAGTTGAGTCTAGCTTTAACCTTGGTCTGAATTTTGGAGAGATGTTCTGAGAATGACAGATTACTGTCAATCCAAAATCCAAGGTATTTATAAGATTTAACTATTTCGAGGTCCCGGCCATCGGCGGTCACAATAGTGCCAATTTGGGAGGCACCACTGTGTTTTGCTGACGTTGAGATGGAGGTTGTTATCCTGGCACCAAGATGTAAAGTTTTTGACCTGATCTCTGTACGCCGTCTCTTCGCTGTCTGTGATCAGGCCGATGACGGTCGTGTTGTCAGCAAACTTCACTATGGTGGCCAGCAGGTGCAAACGCGGAACAGCGGCCAAAAACGCATACATAAGCAGGAAACAGCTGCAAATCCTGAAATGAAAAACAAACAAACCCTGAAAACAAATACAACCAAAAAACGCTCCATTTACAGAAATGATGCAAACTAAATACAACACACAAACCCCGAAAACCAACGCAACAGAAAAACGTCAAAAACACATACAAACCCAAAAACACAGTCCTTCAGGCCTCTAGGGGGCGCGCTACGTGGAACAGATTGATTGATTTACCAGACATAAAGACAACGAACACGAGTGATGCAAATTGAAGCCGGAGGAAACAAAGTTGATCGAAGTGGACAAAGTCGATATATAAGAAGGTACGTTTTGTTTTGATACAAAGAGCGTCATATTTACCCAGCTAGCGTTAGCTTGTTTGGTAAAAGAGCTTGCAAGTCAAGAGACAGCACTGTGCACCTAAATGTAACTCTTGACATCATATAGATATATTATAGGTGCAGAGAGGAGTTGGTTTATTGTGCCCCAATGTAAATCCTAATGTGAGAGTTAAAGGACGCTCAACAATATAATGTACCTTGGTCAGTTTGGATTTATTCTTAATTAAAGTGAATTTATTTTTATTTCAGTCAGTTTGCCAGGGTAAAATAAAACATTGTCAACATATTATTTTATGCCACAAGAAGCAGAATGTTTTAACAGTACAGGAGTTTGAATATATGTGTTGTTTACCTTTATCAGACCTCTCAGGCCCACAACCAGCGTCTGATCGGGTAAGACTAATTAAACATGTAATTATACCATGTAGGTTTGAATTTGTGAACATGAAATCAATAAATACCTTTGTGTGCACTTATTTCCAGGGTAAAAATAGGATGGAGCACCAACCCCATTCCAGGAAGAGGTCCAGTCTGCCCCGGGTCAGAACCACTTCTATAGGTAAACGATGTTGACAGTTGCATCGTGACACAGTTGTGTGGTGTGTATCTTTAATTGTTTGTTTGTATAGCCTCCGATCACAGTGGGTAACATTGCCAGGAAGCAGAACAATTATACTTTCATACATTTCCAAATGACACCACAACATCTGACATCTTAGTGAAGACGATACAAAAAACACCCACAAATATTTTTCAAAGATCAGATATTGTTTGTTGCTCCATTTCAAATGTTTACAAGGATTGTGCAGGAGTATGACAAAGTGCTGTTTTCAGTTTAGAACCCAATGTATTGAAAAAAACAGGAAGAGGATCGACAATACTGTAAATACGTAAATACGACTGTCATGCATATATTATGTATTTGAAAGTAATTATTCGACTGTCTTCTCACTGCAGCAACTACACACATGTGTATGCACTTATCATTATTGATAGCCAGACTGAGCCAGAAGACAAAATGGAGCAAAGGTATTAATTGTTACTATTACCACTTAATTTGTCTATTCTATACTGTAAATCTTATTACTAGCTTCATCATTTAATATCACAATACATCACTTTGTCTTTCCCAGCACAGAACACCTGACTGGAGGACATTGTTGCAGAACTCTCTGCAACAATAACAAATACATCTTGCAGCAGGTTCAATATGAATAGAGCCAGTGTGTGGGATGGAGCAATCCGCGGCTTCAAAGGTGCCTCATTCGATCCCTCTCATGAGACGTCAGTTAAGTTCACTGATGATGAGGGACACTCTGAGGATGGAGTGGACACTGGTGGTCAGTGAGTTCCTGACCCTCCTTATGGAATGCCTGAGAATGAAGAAAACATCACGTCAGCAACTGTTTGTAGCCCCATGGCGGTGTGACTTTCCAGCCGCTCACTGTCTCAAAATCTGATTCTAAATGTATAACGTTCTCTATAAGGATAGAACTAATACACAAATATGAATGTATAATATAAGCTGTTTTGTGTATTTAATCATGCATTGGTCTACAATTTAATGATGGCTTTTACATATTTCACATAAACAGCCAATGAGAAAATGTGTCCATCATGCTGAGAACTAGTGTATGCATATGCAATTAGTATTCTAAACAGAGCAGTGTGTTGAATCCTTATTTCTTGCATTTGAAACAGATACAATAACAAAAAGTGAACTTACTGTTGTGTTCAACTTCTGCCACAAACTGTACATGTTTGCCACAGGAGCCACAGAACACTTGAACTGTCCCCAGATGTTGGCCACAGAAAGGACAAAACACGGCGGCCTGAAAAGACATACATTGATGTAGTAAATCCATGTAATCAAGTCAATCAAAAACACATAGTCTAAATAGTGGTTAGCTAAATAAATAGAAATATACATCATGTTTACGTTGAATCTGTGTTTAGTCTCTCTCTCTCTCTCCTTGAATGTCTTCTCTATATTTGTCTATCTGAACTGTAGTCAATGAACAGCATTCTCACATACAGTATGTGTTCCTCTGGTCCAGGTGTGAGAGGGCAGTGTGGATGGTGAGGGCTATGGCGTCGTCTGTGAACCTGTTTGCCCTGCAGGGGGTCCAGAGAGTCAGGGAGGGAGGAGGTGATGAGATTGAAATCTACGTTTCGAGAGACTACCACGATAATTGAAGGTGAGTTAAACTATTGTATCCGTGTAATTGTTGACTGACTTTAGGTCAGTTAGTGTTGTTGTTGACTAACGTTAGTTAACTTAGTGGGCAACGTAATCAGCGACAGCAAACAGTTTGCTTTCATCATCTGTCGCCTGTCAGCACACCTTAAATGATGCCGTTTAAAATAAATAATAAAGGGCGGTGCCGGCTGTCAGCGAACTGAGCCAGAACACGCTCTGGGAATCTCCCTCCACCGGTTTCACCCAATAATAAGTACCTTCCCAGTCTTTGTTGTCGCTGCATTTTCTTTGTCCCAGGCTCCATTTTACACCACCAAAGGTTTATCCCGCCTTTTCGTTCTATTTTAAGAGGGACACCTCTTGCTGAAGTGTTGTCCTCCCCCTTTGTGTTTGCTCTATAGTTCTTCAAAATGAAGCCCCACAAAAGAAAACTGATGAGGCCGAGAGTACCACACAGCAGGAAGTGCAGATTGCCACAAAGACAGAGCCTGAGGACTTTTCAGAAGAGACTGATCTGGAAATTGAGCAGGGGGGAGCTGTGGATTATTGTTATTGATTATCAGTCATCAGTGTTGCTTAGGGTAAAGAACACTAAACTCACAACTTAAAATGAAAGTGTTTAGTTTATTTAATAAAAGAGCACACGTTCAATGCGAAAAGTGACAGTAGATATAGATTAGTTGCAATTTGGTGCTATATATATATTTAAAAAAGAAAAATATTATTAAAAAAAAATATATAATTTTCTTTTTTTTTTAAAAACCTTGAATTTCAGGGGGGGTGCGGGGCTCCGTTTGCGGGGCGCAGCGCCCCTCCAAGACAATGGTAGGGGAAACACTGATGAAGGGTGGGGTAGGGGGATTACAGTGTCAGTTACATTTTATGTATGCATATGGCATTGTATTTATACATGATTTGCGTCATAATATAGATATACTTAATTGTTTCCTCTTTTTTATTATTAAACAAAAAAATGTGTAATAGATAAATAAATATATATATATATTTATATACAAACACACATCTATTCCTTTTCTGATTAATTCACCTATTCATCCATTTCCCATTTAATGTAACTTCTTTCATTATTATTACCATTCTTTTTCTGTTTCTTCATAGCTTATTCATATTTATTATATATTATTAATATTATATTTATTGTTGGCAGCCGAGATGGTTTGAGTCCAGGAAAGCCCTTATCTTATCCCAAAGCCTGTTGTCTGGCTTAACCAAATATAACGGGGAGAAAGCAGCTTCATGTCATAAATCTATTAATATAGATATCTAATTTGTGATTCTTCATTGCTCTGGTAAATGTGCATATATATATATATATATGTTTCAATTATAATAATAATAATAATAAACATATTTATGTGCGTTATCTTTCCCCACAGATATCAACAAATGCAAAGAAGAGCCACCAATGCAACCACACTTTAAATTGTTTCCAAGGACCTGGATGGGCGATCGGAGAAGGAGTTTCAAGGCTGACTGGTACAAGATTCACCCCTGGCTTGAGTACTCCAAAATGTCAGACTCTGCTCATTGTTACGCATGCATACATTTTAGCCCTCCGAATAGCACAGACACTGTATTTGATTCACCTTCAGGTTTCAAAAACTGGAGGAAGGCAACATACAAAGAGGGGGAATTTGCAATCCATGCCAAATCTGAGCGGCACACGGAAAGACTACCAGAGCTGTGACATCTAATGCAACATTGGCAAATGTACTTAACAAAGAACATAAACCGGTTCAAGAAAATCGTGAATATATAAAAACCATAGCCGAAGTGCTGCTACTTACTGCTACACAAAACATTGCTCAAAGAGGACACAATGAGTCTGCAGGCTCAGATAATAAAGGGAACTTCATGACAATTCTAGAGACAATTGCTAACCATGACAAAGCTGTTAAAAAAAGGTTGACTGCCATTCATAATGCAAAGTACACAAGCAAAACCATTCAGAATGAAGTTCTGGGTTGTCTTGCAGACATGGTTCGATCTGAAATAACAGAGGAAGTGAAAAACAGTGAAGTCTTTAGCATCATGGCAGATGAAACAAAAGATGTTAAAAAAAAGAACAGATTTCTCTTGTAGTCAGGTACTACTTCAATGGTGCTATCCAGGAGAGTTTTCTCCATTTTGAGTCAGCAGAGAGGCTAGATGCAGTAGGGCTTACTGAAAAAATAAGTCACATATTGGAAAGCAGAGATGGAGTACTCGAGTCCTGGACTCGGACTCGAGTCGGACTCGAGTGCTGATTTTCGGGACTCGTGACTTGACACGGACTCGCACACTGATTGACGCGACTCGGACTCGGACTCGTGAATTCTCACGCACGATGACTTGGACTTGGACTCGGACTCGGCTCGGGCACTCCTTGGGATGACTCGGACTCGGACTCGTGAATTCTCACGCACGATGACTTGGACTCGGACTCGAGCAAGTTTTCTCTGGAGTCTGATGTCCTCTGTGTCCTGGCGTGTGCACCTGCGAGGCGAGTTCACGTACTGGGCGCGCCCCCGCTGCTATACCAGTCTAAAGATGTCCAGAGACACACCCCGCATCGTGCTGTATGCTTTTAAAGATTTAGTTTCCATATTGGGAAAGAGCAGCGCAAAATGCACATTGTGTGGACAGAAGATAGAAGATAAGACTGGGACAACGTCGAATTTCAATCGACACCTTTCACGACGGCACCCAGAAAAGTAAGTAGAAATGCTATTGTTAGCTTGCTAACCCACGTTAACGTTAGCCACTAAATTGACTCCACAAAGGTTTTAAGATGTCGGGTTAGATGGAGGTAGGGGTTGATATCACATCCTAGGGACCAAGTGCAGTTTTATTGTCTAGATAGATACTGTTAAAAAGCTATACATGTCCTTGGTGATACTGCAGATGATGAGTAGCCTAGCCCTAGCCTACAATGAACGTGAAAATTAGAGACTGAAAATGATCTCCGTCACGGAGGCTCCATAACACATTACTCTAAGGATGGAGTTCATATATATATATAGGTAGGCTGTATTGAACACTATCATCAGAGTAATGTGATCAATACAATAAGTAAAGATTCAGCCGATAACATGAAAGCACATGGCTACTTAACATGCAGAATGTCGTCAAGTAGCAATGTGCTTTCTGGGGCTTAATCTTTATTGATATAATTTAAACGTTCACTTATTGGTTGTTGGACATTGTGATATTATATTTATTATATTCGCTTTGTGTTGTGATGTTTTGCCGACTGTGTTGAAATAAATTAACAAAATATTCGTTCATTGCAACACATTTAGAATCATATTACATATTTACACTTGACACATTTTATTGTTTTAAGTGTTCATTGATGTGCATTGTCCCTGCTAAATAAACGATTAAATATCCCTTTTTACCATTAGTGGCTTGCTTGGTTTGTGCTTGAACATTCCATTTTTTAAGGCTCAGGATTATGGTTTTTATGTCACTGTTATATAGCACACTGATAACAATGTTACTTTTAACATTGTTTCTCAATCCTTGAACTCAAACCATATTTGGATGGTCCAAAAATGTATTTAAATTATTATCATAAACATGCCACAACTAGTTTGCAATGGTTGAGGATTAGTAGTTGGGGTAGCCCTAATTTTAACCATACAATTTATTTAGCAATAAGAAAGATTGTTTGAAATTATTTGGCATCAAGAAGCTGAAGTGTGTATTCTTTCTTCCCCTAGGCACAAAAAGCTCCTTGAAAACAAGGTTCACAGAGATCTTCCAAGCAGTGAAGATGCCAGGATGCGAGCCAGCTGAAGGAAGAGGTCCCACCAAATTTCCTTTCACGACTGCTTACTTCATAGCATCTGTGTTGGAGCCATCGTTTGGTTTCCAGTGGCTAAAACATGATGTGCAGCTGGACAGTGATGACAAAGATCAGCTAATGACTCAGATCATTGGTGAGACATGTTCACTTGTTATATATGTATACAGGCTCTAACTTATACTAGCCATTATTAATTATAGTTATATGTGTACATGAATGTCTAGAAGTGGTTTATCTGTTTGTAGATATTGGGGTGTGTGTAGCCAAAATAAGAATACTCAATCCTTATGGAAAGAATTACCCAATTATAAGGCAATTTTTACACATTAGCCTTTTCAAGTAAAACAAATTAACATCATCTATAAATGGTATCACAAACAAAATAATAAGATCAGTAGCAGATTTATTCACAAAAGTATACCCTCTCATTTCAGATTGTATCAAGGCAGAGGGTGAGAAGCAAATGATCTCAACAGCAGGACCAGAACAAGGTGATGTTCCAGTGTCTCCTCCTGCTCCTGAAGCTCCTCAGAGGAAGCTGAGAATGTTCTCCCACTACAGCAAGACTCCCTCCTCCACCCACAGTCGGTCTGTCCAGGCTCAGCTGACTGCATACCTCGACTTGATCGACAACCAGGCCTCAGACCCATGCTTCAAGTTTTGGCAACAAAATAAATCCCAGTTCCCTGTCCTCCATCAGGTTGCCACACAGGTATTCTCCATCCCTGCTTCCAGTGCACCCATTGAAAGGGTATTCAGTCATGGAGGCATTTTTATGAGGCCTCACGTGCAAGGTTGAGTTGTTCGATGTTGTCAAATCTGATGCTTTTAAAATGCAACAAGGATGTTTAAGTGTGTGTGCCTGAGTGGGTGCTCATCTGCTCCTGACGCTAGCAGCTAAAAACATATTGTTATGCCAGACTAAAGTTCCCTGCCAGACTAGAGTGGCACAGTGACGCGTCCTAAAACCCGGAAGTAAGCTGCGCATGGGTTCCTTCGACAAAGAAGCCATGCAATTTCTCCATAGGATTTTGGAAAATAGCTCGAAATAAGGTCTGTGGTTGACACACATTTAAGAGACAGATCACGTTTTGGATAATCTCCACGTGATCTGTCTCTTAAATGTGTCTCAACCACAGACCTTATTTCGAGCTATTTTCCAAAATCCTATGGAGAAAATGCATTGCTTCTTTGTCGAAGGAACCGGAAGAAGTTTACTTCCGGGTTTTAGGACGCGTCACTGTGGCTCTCTATTGGAATTGGCCTCATTCGGCTCTGCTGGTGTTGTTTGTGGTTTTCCGTACACCTGTAAGATGCTTTTTAAGTATTCTAAATGCATAATTTCAACTGGGTGTCTGTCCAATAGGGCCACATTATGGTAGGAGAGGGGACCCCATCACTTCACTAACATAGAGAGGAATTGGAGCCAGATTCAAATTGGAAATTGAATGAAAATGTTACTTATATTGCGTAGAAAGCCCTGCATGCTTTCTCATGTTCTATTGTTCTTAATAATGTATTTTCAGTTTCTGTGGGTTTTCAAACCATTAAATAAGTTCAATTGTGACATTGTGTCATTGTGTTTAATGTATACCATTTTCATTTGTAAAGCAGCTCTTTGAAGATGCCAGAACGGAGCACTGGAGGCAATATTGGAACTGGACTCAACCTTGATGATGATAATAATAATAATAATTATTATTATTATTAGTAATAAGCTTTATATTTGTATAGCACCTTTTTTAATACAACAATTGTAGGCACACTCGCTTCACAGCAGTTCAATAGACACATTAGTATACCATGACAGGATAAAAGCAATGTAGAGGAGCTACAGCTACATTTCAACACATATATCCACTAAGATTAATACATGAAGACTTGTGACTCTGACTTGACTTGGACTCTTCTTGGGTGACTCGGACTTGGACTTGGACTCGAACACAGGTAATGGTGACTCGGACTCGACTCGAACACTCCTTGGGTGACTCGGACTTGGACTCGGACTCGAACACAGGTAATGATGACTCGGACTCGACTCGGACACTCCTTGGGTGACTCGGACTTGGACTCGGACTCGACCAAGACTCTCCCTAGGTGACTCGGACTTGGACTCGGACTCGAAGAGTGGGGACTCGAGAGTGACTTGGACTCGTGAATTGGTGACTTGACTACAACACTGTTGGAAAGTAACGGTCTGGAATACAAAAACAACCCTGTAGGCCAAGCATATGATGGTGCTGCTGTCATGAGCGGTAAGCACTCAGGGGTCCAGGCTAGAATCAGAGAGCAAGTTAAATATGCTTTTTATGTTCATTGCAATGCTCACTGTCTAAATCTAGTTTTAGAAGATACAGAGCAGTTCTTCTCCTTACTAGAAAAGCTAAACGTTTTCACATCTGGGTCGTATGTCCACCCCAAATGGCTAGATAAAGAGAGATGTACGAAGGTGCCCCAAGAGAACTCCAGCGATTGAGTGACACGAGATGGGCATGCAGATTAATATCTCTCCGCAACATTATGGATAGATTACCGGCCCTCAAGCGAGTACTGCAAGACCTAGCCCAAGAACGCAATGGTGAGAGATCTATTGAGGCACGTGGTCTGCTGGCACAGTTGGATCTAGAATTCATTGTGCATCTTGTAACACTCCGTAAAGTGTTTGCAGAAACAACATTTCTCTCTGATATGTTACAGTCTTCATCCTGTGGATTTAGTTGGATCTTTAGTTCAGACATTGAATGACTTCAAGCAGGAGTCATTTTTTGATAACTTGTGGGATGAAGGGTTGAACATTTCTGAGCAATGTGATACTGCAATACAGCCAGCAGCAAAACGACAAAAACGACTACTGTTGGACAGAGAGAGACAGAACAAGATAAACACGGGTTTCATACAGCCTTTTTCTACCCTGTCATTGATCAGATGCTCAATGAGCTTAATAGACGGTTTTCAAACACAAACTGTGACATGATGAATAGCATCCAAGCTCTTAACCCCAAAAGTGATGCATTTCTGAAGGAGACAACTCTGTTTTCATTTGCTCAGTTGTATGATGCAAATATTGAGTTCAGTTCACCATAATTTTAGATAGGACAATAAAGACTGGGATGCAGAGACCTGATAGTACAGTTGAGCTTGTTCAGTTCATTGAGCCTTATAAAGAAGTGTTTTTTGAGCTCTTCCGACTATGCAAAATAGCAGTCACAATCCCAGTCAGTTCTGCTTCCTGTGAGCGTAGTTTTTCTACATTGAAGCTGGTCAAAACTTTTCTCAGATCCACCATAACTGATGAGAGGCTGAGCAATCTGGGTCTGCTTAGTATTGAGTCAAGGAGGTCAAAGGCTTTGAATCTTGACTTATTTGTTGATCGGTTTGCCAAAAATCACAAAAACCGCAGAATTTTGTTGCTGTTATGTGACATTTTGGGAAGGAAACTACAGCCTGGGATGCAGACACCCTTATTTATGTAAAGTAGAGATGTAACTGTTCATTGTCTTTATTTTTTATATAAATATGATATGGTGTTAGTGCATTTGGCATTTGCAGGTCTCCCTAAAAGAGATCCATGATCTCAAGGGACCTAAATGAAATGAAAGTGCAAAAAGTGTACTATAACTTAAGCTGAAGCTAACAGTAACTATAACTACATCTCCCCCAACATCCATCGCCACAATTTCTCCCCCCATCTCCCTGGACCTCCCGAGCCCTCCTCCCCACGGCCGCCTCTCCCAGTTCACTCTGGTTACCCCCCCTGAAATACTCAAACTGATCAGCTCCTCCAAACCCACAACCTGCTCGCTTGACCCTCTACCCACCCCTCTACTGAAGTCCTGCCTCACCGTCCTCTGCCCCTACCTTATCAACCTTTTCAACTCCTCCCTGTCCCAAGGAACCGTTCCCTCTGCCTTCAAAACTGCTACTGTCACTCCAATCCTCAAGAAACCCGGTCTGGATCCCTCCTCCCTCAGTAATTACCGCCCCATCCCCAACCTCACCTTTCTCTCAAAAACATTAGAACGCATCATCTCCAAACAACTCCACCGCCATCTCCAAACCAACCAGCTTTTTGAACCCATTCAGTCTGGTTTTCGTCCCCACCACAGCACAGAAACGGCACTCATCAAAGTCCTCAATGACCTCCTGACCTCTGCTGACACCGGTTCCCTCAACATCCTCATCGTCCTCGACCTGAGTGCAGCCTTCGATACCGTGAGCCACACCATCCTGCTTACCCGACTCCAGGATATCGGTATCGAAGGTACTGCACTCAGGTGGCTCCAGTCCTACCTCTCAGACAGATCCCACTTCATCTCCCTCAACAACCACTCCTCTGCCACAGCTTCAGTCACCCAAGGTGTTCCCCAAGGTTCAGTACTCGGCCCCCTCCTCTTCATCATCTACATCCTCCCCCTTGGTCAGATTCTCCGCCAATACAACCTGGACTTTCACTGTTACGCCGACGACACCCAGATTTACCTCAGCACCAATTCCCCCCACAACCCCCAACATAGAATCCTGTCTGACTGCAATAAAATCCTGGATGCAACACAACTTCCTCAAACTCAACAGCAATAAAATTGAACTCCTCCTCATTGGCTCCAAATCCACCCTCAGCAAAACCCCCAACCTGACAGTCACCATTGATGACACCCCGGTTTCCCCCTCCACCCAGGCACGCAACCTTGGCGTTATATTTGACCCCACCCTCTCCCTCGAGCCCCACATCCGTCAAGTTGTAAAAACCTCATTTTTCCACCTCCGCAATATTGCCAAACTCCGTCCCTCTCTCACCCGCCCTGCAGCTGAGCGACTCATTCACGCCTTCATCTCCTCCCGCCTTGACTATTGCAACTCACTCCTCTACGGCATCAGCACTACATCCCTCAATAGACTCCAGCGTGTCCAGAATGCAGCCGCCAGACTCCTCACCCACACCAAATCATGGCATCACATCACCCCGGTCCTCAAAGAACTCCATTGGCTCCCTGTTTCACATCGCATCCATTACAAACTCCTGGTCCTCACTTACAAAGCCCTCCACCATCTGCCCCCCCCCTACCTCACTGAACTCCTCATCTTCTACCAACCACCCCGGTCCCTCAGATCCACCTCAGCCGGTTTGCTTTCCATCCCCAAGGCCAAACTCCGGAGCTTCGGGGATAGAGCCTTCTCTGTGGCAGCCCCGAAGCTCTGGAACTCCCTCCCCCAAGACCTCCGTGAGTCTGAGTCCCTCATCCTGTTCCAGTCCCGCCTCAAAACCCACCTCTTCAACTCTGTATCCATAAGCCCCCCCCCCTCTCAACCAACTTCCTCCTGACTGCTTTTCTGTTTTGTTTTGTTTCTTTGTTTCTTTTTGGCTTTGTTTTTGTTTTGTTTGTCTACCCTCCCTCCCAAATGTAAAGCGTCTTTGGGTTCAAAAAAAGCGCTATAGAAATATAATTTATTATTATAACTATAAGATCTATCTGAAATAAATGTTTACTGAAACAAATACCAATAAACTGTATTGCATTGTTTTCTTTTGCGAAATTACCTCATACTGTCTTTCTATTTATTTATATATTTATTTGGCAGGGACAGTGCACATTGATTGACATTTCTGTAAATGCGCCAGAGTTAGCCAACAGGCTATTTTTCGTCTGTAGTCCCTTGACAGATGTTGAAAGTCATCCTAAAAACAAAAATTCACTTCAAATAACAGGTAAATACAATCAGTAAAACAACATTCAACAGATACTTATATTATGATAAAAGCATATATAAAAACATAAAACCTAAACTAAAATACATTTTCACAAAGCAGACAGATAGCAACAGGTCGAGGCACATGTACAAACAGAGCGTTGTAAAGTGCAGATTGTGTCAGTGTTGACAGAGCTGACTTTCCACTAACCATGTTTTTAAGTTAGATTTAAATAAACTGCAGGTGTTTTGTTCTCTAATCTTTACTGGGATTGAGTTCCACTGTTGTGCAGCTTTAAAAGAAAAAGAAGATTGGCTGAATGAACTCTTCCTTAATGGAACAACGCAGTCTCCTCTGGTTGCAGCTCTTGTTGACCTAGTGCGTATGGTGATCACATGTCTGAGCGGAGGTGAGGTAAGGCCGTGTATTATTTTGTACATGAGGCAAGCATTTGCATATCTCATTACATTTTCCCAGCTCAACAAGTTATATTTTGTGAGTATTGGGCAATGATGAGAATAAACTGATTTCTTATCTACTATTTTAAGTGTTTGTTTGTATAATGATTCCAGGGGTTTAAGAGTGGTTGTACAGGCATGTGACCAGGTTGTTAAGCAGTAGGTGATATGAGATAGAACCATAGAGTGCATGTACATCAGAGCCGCCTCTGTTGACATGCAGTTCCTGGTAAACCTCAAATTGAACGTACTGAATTTGACCCTGTTGCAAACCTTTTTCACCTGAGCCTTAAAATTGAGTCTTGAATCAATTAAGACCCCCAGGTATTTGTACTCTGAGACCACCTGTAGCCTCTCCCCGGACACAAACACATCTGACTCAACGCAGGAGGACTTGGTTTTGGTGAAGAACATACATACAGTTTTACTGACATTTAGTTGCAGACAGCATTGCTCCAACCAAGCTGTTACATGAACCATCTTGTTCGTCAGTTCATTAGCCACTTGTGTCAGACTGCCTCCGTGAACATAAATTACAGTATCATCAGCATACATTTAGATGTTTGTGTCAGGACACCTGTGGACAGCTGGAGGTTAGATGATTGATTATTCTGTACTCTGACATACTGAGAACGGTTAAACAAATATGATTCTATCCATTTAAGTGTTAGTGTGGAGAAGTTAATGCCGGATAGCTTAGATATGAGTTTGTTGTGATTAACAGTGTCAAAGGCCTTCTTTAAGTCGAGAAACACGGCTCCTAAAACACTACCTTTATCCATTTTGGATTTGATTTGTTCTGTGAAGAAACAGTTGGCTGTTTCTGTAAAGTGTTTGGCCCTAAAGCCAAATTGCATTGGATGCAGAGAAAAAGCACTGTTATTTAGATGGTTCATAATTTGTTCAGCTACAAGTTTTTCAACGACTTTTGATACTGTAGGAAGGATACTAATTGCCTGTAGTTATTGGTGGACATTGGGTCTCCACCTTTAAAGATTGGGATAACTACAGCCGGCTTCCAGACATTTGGAAACATTCCTTGACAGAAAGAGAGGTTGATGATATTGGCAATAGGATGAGAAAGAGTTGTACTGAGGTCTTTGAGCATAGCTGCATCCATACCAAATATATCCTTTGCTTTAGATGGTTTAAGGGATTTAATTACTCTTTTAACTTCTGCTTCAGTTGTGTTTCTTAAGCTGAAAGCTGGCTCCATTGTATCAATTTGACAATTACTTGTGCAGTCAGGAGAAAAACACTGTGCAATGTTAGCAACAGAATCAATAAAATAGTGATTTAAAACTTCAGCTACATCGCCTGGAGTGTTTATAAGCTTCCCATTTAGTTTAGGTTCAACCTGTTTTCTTTCCCTATGTTGATGACCAGTTAATGTTTTTAACTGGTCCCAGATCAGTTTCGAATTACCTCCTGCCTTGTCTATTATAGTTAAAAAGAAATCTGCCTTAGCTTTCCTTAATTTCGTTAAAACTTTATTCCTAAGCATAGTAAAATGACTTCTGTCATGCCTTCATTTAGTTTTGATTGCAGTTTTTAAGACTAGATCACGTTCTTTCATTAGTCTGAAAATATCCTCATTTATCCAAGGGACAGTGTGTTTGTTATTTCTATGCTTGATTTTGCATTTGAAGTTGTTAATAGTCCTCTCTAACGTTTTTGAGAACATTTTACTGTCTTCTTCATGGTCTATTCCAGGCAAAATATCTTCCCATGTAATCTGTTCAACAGCATTTGTAAAGGTCTCATATTTGTTTTTGGGGATTCCACAAGATTCATATTTCCTGACGGAAGGGCTAAAACGCTTTTTGGTTAGTTTCCTGGCGATTAAAATCATATTGTGGTCAGAAAGACCCGTTAACATGTTAAAGGATTTAAAAATTCTCTCTAGTCTGTTACTAAATATTAAGTCAATTTGAGTGCTGGTTGAATTTGTTATTCTTGTAGGTCCACTGATCAGTTGCACAAGGTCAAAATTATCAGTTATCTGTTTTAGATTCTTTCTGGCCGATTTATCCTCCCAGTTAATGTTAAAATCACCCATTATAATAACTTCTTTGTTGAAATTACATTCTCTTAATAATGTCTTAAAATGTTCATAAAAAAGATTATTTGAAGATGGAGGCCTATAAATTACAATAAGAACAAATGACATTTGTGGTGACAGAGTTATATTAACACCGATAGTTTCCAATCCTTTACAATTTGACCACTGTATTTCATTGCAGGGAATACTGTCCTTGACATAAATCATAACCCCGACTCCTTTCGAGCCGCATCTATCTCTCCGGTAAATGTTAAAACCCGGTACGTGAAAGGCTGCTGTGGGGGTGGACTCATGAAGCCAGGTCTCAGATAAACACAAAAAGTCTAAATTGGAGTCCATTAAAAGATGATGGACTTGCTCACTTTTAGATTTGATGCTTCTTATGTTCAGATGTCCCCCTAAAAGGCCTGATGGCTTAGCTTTGGGATCCCAGACTGTTCTTGAGTTATTGACGGTCTGAAAGAAATTCCGGTTCTGGTTCTTTCTGATTGCCGGGTTTACCTGCTTCCTGTTTACATTTGGAGTGTGAATGTTTCCAAATGCACGTGGATTATTACAGCCAGAGAAAGTGTTGTTTTGAGTGTCATGCGGTGGTACAGCAGCGTCCCCCTCCCCCCCCGCACGGAGGTCCATCGTTGTCGGTCAACCCCGAACAGCGCCGTTCCGCTCAGCCCACAGCCAGCCGCCTCGACCTCCGCTGCTCTCCCGACACCCGGGGTAAGCCAAACATCAATCCGTGGGAAAGTTGTATTGAGTGTGCCGACCGCGGTGATGTTGGCTTCAGCGTGGTTTGGACCAGGACACGGATGAATATCTCCAGATAGCAGCAGACAGATTGTGATGAACAGTGCGTTGCTTTGTTGAAGTCGAGTTGGTGGCTTTGTATTTTTTTTCAGTCGTTTGTACAGAGACGGGAAAATGAGAGACACTGCTAGAGTGTGCTTCCCATGTCCAAAGTTTCCATGATTTTGATTAGTTTGCTGGTGCAGCAGATCAGCATTGTTTGCATATATGTTTTGTAGCGGGTTGATGTCAACGGGTCTTAAGAAATTCGAAAGTAATACATATATTAAGAGAGCCGTGACTACACCTGCCTCACCTGCCGACGCCATTTTCTTTCCCCTTTCTTTTCTCTTTTTCGCCCTGCATTTATTGGGCCCCCCTCAGAAAATAACTGGCCCCTGCCTGGCCCCCCCAGTCAAATTGGTCTAGAACCGCCATTTCTGCTGTGATAGCTAGTAACTAGAGTGTATGACAACTTCCGGTTCCGGGCATTCTGGCCATGCATCACTCATTCACCAATGGGTAATGTTTAGATGGATTTTAGGAACTCACCCTCAATTCTATTGGATCTAACGGTTAAAAAGAGGTTTAATTCGTCAAAATCGACCGAGGGGGGCCAGAGATATGGAAAATCCACCCAAATGACCACAGAAGTGGTTTTTTTTTGCTAAATCTGTCTAAAAAGGTCAAATTTCACTTGCTTTGCATCAATCTTGATACAGGGTCAACTCCCTACTGGCTGGTCTACCTGCATGTGCCATCCGACCTCTGCAGCTCATCCAGAATGCAGCGGCTCGTCTGGTCTTCAACCTTCCAAAATGTTCACACACCACTCCGCTCCTCCGCTCCCGTCACTGGCTTCCGGTAACTGCTAGAATCCACTTCAAGACACTGGTACTTGCATACCATGCTGCGAATAGATCTGGCCCTTCCTACATTCAGGACATGGTTAAACTGTACACCCCAGCGCGTGCACACTGCTCTGCATCAGCCAAATGACTCGCTGCACCCACGCTGCGAGGGGGACCCAAGTTCCCATCAGCAAAAACACGTGGGTTTGCTATCCTGGCTCCAAAATGGTGGAATGAGCTCCCCATTGACATCAGGACAGCAGAAAGCCTGGACGGCAGAAAGCCTGCACATCTTCCGGCGCAGACTGAAAACTCATCTCTTTCGACTCCACTTCGAGCGATAGAATTACTAACAAGGCACTTATATACTAATAAAGGACTGGCTTATCTATAGCCAGTTGAGTAGCACTTGAAATGTTTGGCTCTATGATACCTGATGTACTTATATGATTCTGTTTTCTTCAAGGTTGTGTCTTCCTGGTCGTATGTACTTATTGTAAGTCGCTTTGGATAAAAGCGTCAGCTAAATGCAGGTACAACTATAAACAACCATATGAAAAAGATCGGTTTACATTTTAATAATTAAATAAGTATGTGAACATAACCAATAACCTACCATAGCCAATAACAAATACATGTAACGTATTTTATTTTTGTTTTTCATTCATATCTTACTATTTTATTTATGCATATTTTTGTATCTCTCCAGTTTAAAACGATGTCTGGTTTACTGTCCTATAGTATACATTGGAATGATTTCAAACCTGTTTTATCCCAATAATTATAAAGGAGTGCCTTGGAAATATGTGTTTACATAAATTGTGATCAAAACGTTTGAGACCCACTGAGATAACTTAGACTAAAGTGAACTATCTAAACACTCAAGAGTTCTTTACCTCACTGAGCTGTAGTTATCAGCCTCTCAGTCTGACTGGAGAGGACTCTCCCTCCACATTATTGTAGAAACATCTTCTTCTTCCGTTAGAGCAGCTAGCACCAGATGCTAATAACAACAGCGCGTACCGGTGCACCCTCCCTTTCTCCCTCGCTCGCTCCCACGCTCACTCCTCGCACTTTGGCTGTGAGCTGCGGGTGCCAGATAAGCCAACATCCCCCATTTTCATCACTTACAGCGCCCATCGTACAGGGCAAATGAAAAGTGTAACCGGGATGAAAAGGGTGTTACATTTACTTAATTATGAATGTTGTTACATCAAGGCCGAAAATTAGGAAGAGCACCAACGGTCAAAACATGACCCTCCCAGAGCTGTCAGCGCAGCGCCTACACAGATCTGGCGCCCTAGGCGAACATCTATAACGCCAGTGCTACGGGCCGGCCCTGGTCCCAGGTTACGCTGTAGGAAGTGTAGGTACAATGCTACATTTCCCGCCCCGCAGTCATACACTAGGCTACGGAGAGCGGCGAGAAACATTTCCTCAGGCATCGAAAAGCGGAACCGAAATTCACATGTCTAAATGATGCCGTTGGAATCGAAATGTTAGAACCGGTTCGAAATGTTGTTACCGGTTCCAACCCTAATTATGTGTGAAATAATCACCATGATAATGATTGACTGTATTGCCAGCAATCTACTTTTTTCACAGAAAAATGTACAACTTGCTACATCTCTCAGCTGGCCAAACTACTACTCAGGCAGCATGCGTTATGCCATCATCTATATCTGTATAGTTCAATGTTAATTGGCAATAAATATTGTTGTTTATGAATTGTACTTTCTTTATTTGATTGGCAGTCAGTTGTTGATTACATGCAGACGTTGATACAGCTGCAGGCTACTTCAATATATATCACACTAATTCATAAAGTAAGTTAGACATTTTGATGTTCCGAACCTTTGCATGGGGACATTTTCTCTAACTGGACCTCGTTGAATTTTAGTTGAATACCCCTGATCTACGGCAAATGTGCATTCAGGAAAGCAAGTTCCCGTAAAGGCGAGTCGATTTATGGCAGGCAGTGAAGCAACGATAAAAAGAACGGCTCTCACCAAGTAAGACTCGGTTCCCTTCGTTCGTACCAAAGAGCCGTTCAAAAGTATCGGATCGTTCGCGAACGTAACATCACTAGCAGCTAGTTTGAATGATTTTGTATACTGCAGGGTAGCTTGTGAATTTACTCCAGGTGGAACTAAAGTCTGATTTAACACTTGATTATATTTCATATCAGTAATCCAAATCTGTAAAGTAACTAAAGGTATTAAATACATGTAGTGGAGGAAAAGTACACCATTTTTACCTCTGAATTGTAGTGGAGTAGAAGAACAAAGTAGCAAAACATTGAAATACTTAAGTAAAGTACAAGTATCTCAAAATTGTACCCAAGTATAGTACATAGTAATACATCAAAATGCTCAACAGTGCTGCCAAAATTATAAACTGACAATTAAAATAAATGCTTTTATATATTTCTATTAGATGTGACTCTTTGGCGTTTCTGTTATTAACTGCTTTAGTTGTTCTGACTGCTAAAATCCTCTGTTATTCCTCATTTTAAAGCCGATATTCCGTGGGGTCGGGGGGCTCGGATCCTTGTCTCCTTTTTCATACCTGATGAGTTTGCATCCCTGATAAATAATGCAGCTCATATCAGTCATCACTTTGGCTTCAGCATGCATACAATAATCACTGTGTTTGGCCCAGTGGTATTGTTTTCCAAGTATTTCTACAGTATGTTCTCCACTAGCAGAGGTAAGAGCGCCAGGGTGCGTTCCTGGTTACTCTCACACTTTTCCTTCTTGTAGCGTAATTTTTTAGCACACACACACATACAGAAGCGGCAGGCCTTCACTGCAGATTGACATGATGGCTGTCTGGGGAGGACTTGTTGAATGGGTGTGATGAATAATTGAACAGTCAGACAGGGTAGTAAAGAGAGCGGGGGAGCATTGTAAATTAGTGGATGTGTTCTTTCTTTCATGAACTTGTTTTTGGTTCATTATGCATAGCATCCTATCAGAATGTCTCCATGCTTAGGGAAGAGTCCCTGTAGTTCTGCACTCAAGGCCCCAAAGCAGGCCATGTTTAATGAATGGCTGCAGATCCCCTGCTAATCAGGGAAGAAGAAGCTATTCCAAAAGCATGCTGAGCATTTCTATTATTAATACACTTTGTGAATCTATGCCAGAATGGATTGAAACTAGTGAAAAGTAAGGAATAAGTATCAGTACCTGAGGCCAAATAAGTAAGCAATGCAAATAAACACACTAAAATCCAAACTAAAAAGTGACATGCATTCAGAACAAATATTTTTGATCTTTCTATATAGCACATTGTTACTGTATAAAAGCTCCCATCACACCTAAGTCAGCTCCTATTTTTAGGCATGGATGTGTACTTATTTGTCTTAAATGTTATTCTATTATTACTAATGTGTGTTTTTCTTAGTTATCATGCCTTTTTCTACCTGCTATGGCACTTTATGCTGTAACACTGTACATGTCCCGGCTGTGGGACTAATAAAGGGATTCTGATTCAGATTTTGTTCTGTATTTGGAAAAACAGAAAATCTAGTATTGATATGAAATTGTGTGTTACATGTGCCCTATTTCTTTTAACATGCAATTCTGGAGAAAATTGTGAACATGTTTAAGCATCCTTTGTTTCCTTCCAAATGATGATGGAATGGTGAAAGGAGTTCTCAGCATATCCTCGGTTGCTTCTCAGAACAAGGACAGCTCACTGAAGGCTGTGTGAGCGTGCTGACCAACTGCTTTCACTTATATTATGGCCACACAACAAACATATTCAACAACATTATGATTAATTTGTGTTATTTTAGCCATCTATTTAAAAAAGACCAATATTCTCTTTGTTTAAGCTCTGTTTTTCCTATCAATAAGCCTTGAAGGACATATCTGTCTTTTGCTGCTAAACATCCCACTATGTTTAGAAGCTAGCCTCTAACTGTGTCTGCTGTTGTGTATTGTAATGTGGGTTTATTGGAGATCTTTTGCTGAACACAAGGCTGATGACAGCACTGTGTGTTGGTAAAACAACAAAATAATAATTCAAAAGAGGCTTAAATGTTGTGTAGAGCAGCAGCTGCAGAAGGTAATACTTATATTAACCACAACATCATGAGTATTACACCAGGGGTGTCAAACATATGGCCCGCGGGATGACTTTGCAAAGTGTTAAAATGGTGTGGAGTTGTGTAAAATAATGTATAGATGTTTGTTACGTCCTCTCTAGGGTAGAAGGAAATAACACGCCCCAGTATGGAATTAGGTATAATTACAAGTGTTTATTTATATATAACATGTATATATATATATTAGGGCTGTCAGTCGATTAAAATATTTAATCGCGATTAATCGCATGATTGTCCATAGTTAATCGCGATTAATCGCAAATTAATCGCACATTTTTTATCTGTTCTAAATGTACCTTAGAGGAATATTTTTCACGTTTCTAATACTCTTATCAACATATGAGTGGACAAATATGCTTTATATGTGTGTTTATTATCATTTGAACAATGACAAATATTCTCCTGAATATTAAACACAACAACCTCTGAACATTACAAATATCTGCCTCAATTCAACCTGGAACCTCTCTCATTCAATACAAAGTGTGTGTGTGTGTGTGTGTGTGTGTGTGTGATGGATCGTTGGAGCTATGTGCAACTCAAGGCATATGCTCGAATGGGAGCTGCCTGGACGCTGCAATCATGTTGCGCACTATCCGTGCTGAGTGTGCTGACTTCTCGTACAATGTCCCGCTGTCTGGCTTCCTGCATAAAGTCAAGTGCTCGGCGCAGTTGTGGCGAAATGTCGCTCCTCTGCTTTCATTTAAACAGCTCCTTATATCCGTTAGCACAGCTAGCTAGCCCCAGATGCTAACAACAGCAATACATGTAAGGTCTCTCTCTCGCTCGGGCCACACATACACACACCCTCCCGGTCCTCCCAATAGCCAGTCCGTGCCTGCCGGTGAGCGTGGAAGTGTTATTAACGCGTTATTAACGCGTTAACTTGACAGCCCTAATATATATATAGGTAGAAAATAATGAGGCAGGCAGCCTGGCACAAACAAAAGGAAAAACCGTACAAAGTCGAATGAAACTCAACAAAAGACCCTGGATAATAATAACAGGAGTAGGCTCAACAGAAAGTAATAAATCAACCCTCTCTAATAGAAGGGAGCAAAACAAGAAAAGAAGGCTGTTTAAAAAACACAGCTGTACATGGAGCAAACAATCAACACAACGCTATACTAGTAGAAATACATGCTATATCATGTGACCCCAGTCAACACAATACTAAGTTAACAGGAACACTCTAACAATTACAAGGTACCAGTCAACCACCGTTGACGTAAATATCCCAACGAGAACAGAAGTGTGAGGCGTCTGATTACCACAGCAGACCCTCCCGAATGATGTCAGCCCGCGGCCTTTGTACTCCTCCCCCGGAAGATGTGCTGGATGGATGCAGGGATTTGAGGACGTTGATCCAATCCCCTCTCCGGAAACGCGGGCGGGACAGCCAATGACATCTAAGGAACCTCACAGCTCATTTGCATACACACAGAACAGAGTTACTGACACCAGGGAGCCAGCGGCTGTAACACCCCCTCCCTTAAGACAAAACCCCACAGGGTTTTTATGTCGGATTTGCAGGTTGTTGTTCTGAACGATCAGAGCCCATTGCATGAGACGCTGGTTGTGATTATACATGCGGGACAAGAAGATGATGGGATTATGATCAGTAAACACTGCAACTGGCAAAGAACTGGATCCGACATAAACCTCAAAGTGCTGGAGAGCTAACAACAAAGCAAGGGTCTCCTTTTCAATGGTAGAGTACCTTACCTGGTGTTTGTTGAACTTGTGAAATAACAGACAGGATGATCACCTCTATCCGCATCCTCCTGCAGTAAAACAGCACCGGCCCCCACTGCACTGGCATCCACCTCAAGTGTAAAGGGCTTATCAAGATCGGGAGCAGCAAGCACAGGAGCGTGACTTAAGAGTGTCTTTACACACTCAAATGCATGTTGGCACTCCGGGGTCCAAACGTAGTCCACCTTGGGACTTATCAAATTTGTTAGGGGTTTGGCTACAGTGGAAAAGTTGCCGCAGAAACCGCGGTAGTAGCCTGCCATACCGAGGAAACGGCGGAGATCCCTCCTGGTGACGGGAACCGCGCATTCAGCCACCGCAGCAACCTTAGCTTCCACTAGTCGGACTTGGCCTTGCCCAACCTGCTTCCCTAAATAGGTAACCGTAGCCTTCCCAAATTCACACTTGGCCAGGTTCAACGTAAGCGACGCCGGTGCGAGCCGGGTGAATACCTGCCCCAGGATCTTCATGTGCATCTCCCAGGTGGGCGTGTACACGATGAGGTCATCCAAGTAGGCGTTACAATTACTTATCCCTGATAGGACGGTATTCACCAACCGCTGGGACGTAGCCGGAGCATTACACATACCGAACGCCATGACTGTGTACTGCAGAAAACAGTCAGGCGTAGCGAAAGTGGAGATTTTTGAGGCCAGGTCCGTTAGAGGTACCTGCCAGTAACCTTTAAGCAGATCCAGCTTACTGACATATTTAGCGGAACCTAAATTGTCAATGCAATCTTCCATTTGCGGCAAAGGATAACAATCGGACACCGTAACAGCGTTCACTTTGCGGTAGTCAGTGATAAAGCGCGGAGAACCATCCGATTTAGCCTCTACCAGGCACGGGGAGCACCACGGGCTAGAGCTCTCGGTAGCTAAGCCATTATCTACAAGATACTCAGCCTCCTGCTTCATAAGTGCGCGTTTGGTGGGATTGGCGCGGTACGGATGTTGTTTAATTGGCCTCGCACCTTTTACATCAATGTCATGTGTTATCAAATTGGTTTGCGTCGGGACATCATGGAAAAGGCTCGGGAAACGGGCCACTAACTGAGTTATGTCATACTGCTGCCTCTCCTGCAGATGACCTAACGTAGTCGGCAGTGCCTCTATCATTTCCGAGTTACGTAACCGGGCACCCGGCTGGTGATGTGAACGCATCACCAAACCGTCGTCAGAAGGGCCGGAACTATCTGTAACTATTAACGCCGAAACAGCAACTCTTTGATTCTCCGAGCCGGTAGGCTGACTATCAGCGGCGGCGCGGGAATGGTAGCGCTTTAACATATTAATATGACAGACGCGCGTTGTACGCCGTCTCTCCGGAGTACAAATAACATAATCCGTGTCACTAAGACAATCGTGGATTTCATATGGACCGAGGAATTTGGCGGAAAGCGCAGCGCCGGGGATAGGCAGGAGTGCAAGGACCTTGTCACCTATCTCAAAGTGCCTAGGGACAGCGGCACAGTCATAATTTGCCCGGTGCAAACGCTCACGAAACTGACTAACGTAATCCAATACGTTTTTCTCTGGAGGAATATCAGCCGCAAGAAACTCATCATGCAAGATTTTCAGTTGTCCGCGGGGCGTATGGCCGAACACAAGCTCTGACGGGCTGAATCCTAACGATTCCTGAATAGCTTCACGGGCTGCGAACAAAACGAAGGGAATTCCCTCATCCCAGTTTTTTTCCGTTTCCATACAGTATTTTCGCAGCATACTTCTTAATGTCTGATGCCACCGTTCCAACGCACCCTGTGACTCTGGGTGGTGTGCACGAGATCGAACATGTTTAACCTGCAGTGTTTGGAGGACCTGTTTGAACAACTTGGATTTAAAATGTGTCCCTTGGTCACTCTGAATTACACGCGGGATTCCAAATGTAGAAAAGATCTTCGTCAAGGCCTTAACTACAGCAGCGGAAGTAATGCTACGCAGCGGAATAGCTTCCGGGAAACGAGTCGACGTACACATAATGGTGAGCAAATACTGTTGACCCGTTTTTGTACGCGGTAAAGGGCCAACACAATCCATTAACACCCTATCGAATGGCTCACCTATCGCAGGTATAGGATGTAACGGAGCCTGAGGAATTTTCTGATTAGGCTTACCGACAACCTGGCACACATGACAGCAACGGCAAAAGTTAGAGACATCCTTCTTAAACCTGGCCAAAATAAATGTTTGAGAATGATCTGATAAGTTTTCGTCACGCCCAAGTGTCCCGACCATTGGCTCTCATGCGCTACGGATAGTACATGTTGACGGTATGGCGCCGGCACGACTACCTGATGCACTACACTCCAGTCAGCTTCAGCAGTAGCAGTGAGGGACCATTGACGCACTAATATCTTCTTATCCAACACATAAGCTACCTTCTCACCCCTTGCCTTGTTATTACTCACCACCTGCTCGAAACACTTCGCAAGCGTCGGATCCGCCCTCTGCGAAGCGAGTAAACACTCTCGGTTTACCGGGAGTGTGGAACCGTCAACAGCTGGGCTGGCAGGTTGCGCTAGCGCAGCGGTCACAGCAGGGGAAGCGGAAACCGCCACTTCTGGCTTTTCCTCCGGTATTTTGTCCTCTGTAAGCAATGTCCCAAACATAGTATCATTTAACGACACCTCAGAGTCACTTTTACGCACGAGTGACAGCACAAATAGGGAAAATGTGGGCCTGTGTTACATCCAGCACTACAGGCTGGGGAGAATCCAATATTTCAAGTGCAGGCATTACCTTATACCTAATGCTGGGCACACAGCAACAGGGAAAAATCCAGTAATTAGCATTGTGTACGGGCCGGTGCACATAACCCATCTCAATGCCACATAAAGTCGTTCCATACCCACACGCTGATTGTTTGGAAAATGGCAGGGCAGATGCAACAATCACTGACTGTGAGCCTCCAGTGTCTCGTAGAATGCGAACGGGTCTCTGATCGTCTGACTCACCTGTTAATGATATCAATCCATTAAACACAAAGGGCTTAACCTGTTAAGCCCCAAGGTCCCCGCCGGCGGGGACCCCGTTTTTTTTTTTCACAACACTGTGTCTCAGGGCATTTTAATATTTAAAATCCTATTAATGTGTTATACCAGATTAACGAGAAGAATCTCAGCTAACTGACGATACGAACCATTTTTACTGAAACAAAACACAAGTCTCACAAGAAGCGTTAGCATTAGCCCTTAGCTAAAACGGGCAGATGCTACTTCCAGTGCTAACTAGCAAAAACGATCTTTAAAACTTAATATTTTCTGCACAAACTACATATCATCTGGAAAGCTGATACTCCACAGATTATTTTGTTATAAGTATCATCCCTGTAGGACACAAACTCACTGAGCTAGCAGCCAGAACAGAGAAGAAAAAAAAAAAACAATTTTTAAAAACATAACAATAATTATGTCTTACCGTTGCTGTTTTGTGATCAAAGCTCGTGTTCAAGGGAATAAAAACGCTCCTCAAGGTTAATCCAATGTCTCTTAGTCACTTTAGAATTGTTCCTGATAATCTATCACTACATTCATGGCAGCAGAGTAGGTATAAAGTTTCGCAGTCCCAAGCTAATGCTGTCTCACATGCTGTTTACGCAAACCTCTCTCTACTTGACGTAAGTGTTTAGCGGGACTTAATAACTGTCACTCGATTCTATTGGCTCTAACGGTTCAGAAAAGGTGTCAATCACCCAAATCGACCAATGGGTTCCAAAGATATGATCCTGCGTAGTATAAACTACGCCTGCTCCAGCTCCATTACGCATTACGCAGCAGGCTCCACAGAGCACTGCACCACAGCAGCAGAGCACCACAGAGCACCCGCAGCAGGAGAGCACCACAGCACGCAGCGACGATAGCAGGTAACAGGTAACAGAGCACATTTCAAGGACGTTGATTTCTTTGCTTTTAGATATTTTTCTTGTGTATCCTCTTTCCATTTGAGCAAATAATGGCAGCCAGAAGGGAGAGCTTCACCACGAGCTGGTGCTAGAGATGCTAGCTGACGATAGTGGAGCTATGATCATACCAGATGACTCTTCTTCGGATGATGAAGATCTCCTCCAGCCAGACCTGGATCCAGACAGTAGTGACTCGGATGTTGAACTTCCACCACGGGAAAGGTATGTAATCTCTCCGTTTTTATATATTACTTATGTGTTTGGTGGAACTGCGTCACAGTGTTAGCTTAGCCAATAAGCTACAGGAATGATTGGGCAAAATGCTAAATAGTGTTACTTGTCTTTTTGGAGTTACATTTTCTAAATGAATGGCCAGTGAATGAATATACATGGGTTTACTTATTTATTTGGTGTAATATTATTCATTTATAGTCCAATATTATCCTTTTTATATATTACTTTTGTATTTGGTAAAACTGCATCACAGTGTTAGCTTAGCCAAGAAGCTACAAAAAATGATTAGGCAAAATGCTAAATAGTGTTACTTGTCTTTTTGGAGTTACATTTTCTAAATGAATGGCCAGTGAATGAATATATACATGTGTTTACTTATTTATTTGGAATAATATTATTCATTTATCCTCCAATATTATTCTATAAGTATAAGCCAGTGACTTAATCTAATCTCTTTGTTTTTCCACATGTGTTAGATGAGGAGTGACCCCAGCAGGACAAAGACACACACCCAGAAGACTTTCAGGGAGCAGCTTGCTGCAGAATTGTTGGAGTTTGCTGAAGGGCCTGCACCACCACCCCCTCCTCCACCACCCCCTCCTCCACCACCACTCACATGCATGCCCGAGTATTATGGGGAAGATGCCACCAAGGTCAGGAAGAACTGCAGGAGGTGCCTAGATGCTGGACTCAAAAGACACCTGTGTACTGCAGGAAGTGCCAGGTCCCTCTGTGCTTCACTGTCAAAAAGAACTGTTTCAGGGAGTGGCACGACCTAAATACTGGAACATTCAGGTAGGTATAAAGTTCAGGTAGGTATAACGTTTTGCGAGTGTTTATTTAAAAAATGTTATATACCTAGTGTGATTTTATTGTATAGTACGTTGGTAAAATGTTTATTGTTTTTACAAACCTACAGTGGCTTTATTGTATAGTACGTTGGTAAAATGTTTGTTTTTACATGCCTATAGTGTTGGTAAAATGTTTGAAATAAATCTGCCCCAGTTGGAGTCAAATGTTACCTATGTTTCCGTTTTTTTTTATTGTGCAAGTACACCTACACACACTGACCTACAGTGTAGTTTTATTGTATAGTGTGTTGGTACAGTTACATACACACACACACACAGCTACACTTACACACACCCACACACCTACACATACCCACACAGCTACACTTACACATACCCACACAGCTACACTTACACACCTACACACACCCACACACCTACACTTACACATACATACCCACACACACACACCTACACTTACACACACACCTACACTTACACACATCTACACACACTCACACACAAACAAATATTTAAAAAAATATATATTTAAAAAAAATATGTATTTATTTTTTAAATATTTTTTTGTTTTGTTTTGGGTGGAATGAATACCTATAGTGATGATTGAATGTAATACAATGATTTTTATAGTCTGGTACCTGAAAAAGGTCAAATGGCACTGATGGAACCAAATGTGCCCAAATGTGCCCAAAGCTTATTCCGCCTGGACTTTATTTTCATAAACCTCTCTAAAAAGGTCAAATGTCACTTGTTTTGCCTCAATCTTGATACAGGGTACTTATTATATGTTATACTTTGGATTCCTAAAGCTTTTAGGCTACTAACCCATCATTCAAGGGTGGTCTTCACTATATGTAATGGGTTTTCTTTAGGCGGAGACAGGAATTTACATTTTTTTGCTATGTTCCATCTGAATTTACTCTGACACAGAAAAATCTATATTGATTCTGACACTTCTACATCCAACTCACAGATGTAACCTTGCTTTGATATCAAACATTATTCATATAAACCTTTTAGAAGTGAAGTTATAGTCATTTATTCTGGGAATGTCATTTTCGAGCCTGAAACCTGAAAAACAGGCTCGGGGCTTAACAGGTTAAAACAGGGATCTATTTCCTCATCATTGTCAGGTGCGGAAATACTGAGTGACTCGGTGTTAATTAAGCCGATGCCTTTTTCGGCCGGGTCATGTTTTGTGGCTGCTCCTTACGCTTAAGGATCATGCAGTTAGCAAAAACATGTCCAGGCTGATGACAATAGTGACATTCTCTCTCCTCTTTATTCCTCGTAAATACTTTTGCTGGCTGACCAACAGGTGCACCCGGCATGCGGCGAGATTTCTCAGCAACAGCCGGAGAAAACACCGATTTATGGATCAACACGTATTCGTCAGCCGCACAGCAGCAGAGAGAGAAGTCACTTTCTGTTCGTTTATGTACCCTACAATACGATCAGGCAAACCCCTTTTAAATTCCTCCATAAGAATTACTTCTTTCAAAGCCGCGTACTCCGCAGCTTTACAGGACTCAATCCACTTGCTAAACAACATCCACTTCTCTCTGGCAAACTCGACATGTGTTTGATTATAACCCTTGCTGTGGTTCCTAAACTTCTGCCGATAAGCTTCAGGGACTAATTCATACACCCTAAGTATGGCCCCCTTCACCAAGTCGTAATCCAGACTGTCCTCCAGCGAAAGAGCAGCAACCGCCTCCTGAGCTCTCCCGTGAAGTTTACACTGGATTAACAGAGCCCAGGCCTCAGCCGGCCACCGTAGTGCCGCTGCAATGCGTTCAAACGCACCAAAATATGCATCCACCTCAGTTTCACGGAAAGTTGGGACTAATGCAATATTTTTCCCGACATCGAAAGCCTGTGGATGAGAAGGAAGTGAGAGGCTTTCTCCAGGATTGCAAACAACACCGGATGCACGCAGTTGGGAGTCTAGCTCCAGCTGACGTATCCGGATCCGGACTTCCTTATCTGCCTCAATTTTCTTTACCTCCAACTGAAACTGATACTGCTTATCTTGCTCCCTTTCTTTTGCCTCCAATTGAAGTCGTGCGAGACGGACTTTGAGTTTACTCCCTTCCCGGGAATCTGGACTGCCAGGAGGCGGTGGATCGTAACGAGGCGGCGTGAACGGTGCTTTAAACTGCTCACCGCCCTCACTGTCACCACCTTCTCGCTTGTCAAATGTAAACTCTGCCTCATGCCTCTGCCTTAACATATCTTCAGTTAGGACCTTAGACACAGTGAGCTCAGCAGGTGCAGCCAGTATTAGTAACCCCTTTCTCACCAACTCATCCACTACTAAGGCCTTCAATTCCTATTTTAATAATTGGTTTCTTACTGCGAGACTGAAATGTTGCGCTATCTCATTCAAATCGTCTCTGCGACACCGGTCTAGTTGCTCGTAAGATGGACAGACTAAAAAAGACTCCAAGTCGAAAAGTGCCATACTCAGCTAAATCTGCACACACTATTTATAAAAACCCCATTTATATCCCCAGGAATTAATTTAACGATCCCGGACGAGACCCCACGTAAGTTACGTCCTCTCTAGGGTAGAAGGAAATAACACGCCCCAGTATGGAATTAGGTATAATTACAATTGTTTATTTATATATAACATGTATATGTATATATATATATATATATATTGGTAGAAAATAATGAGGCAGGCAGCCTGGCACAAACAAAAGGAAAAACCGTACAAAGTCGAATGAAACTCAACAAAAGACCCTGGATAATAATAACAGGAGTAGGCTGAACAGAAAGTAATAAATCAACCCTCTCTAATAGAAGGGAGCAAAACAACAAAAGAAAGCTGTTTAAAAAACACAGCTGTACATGGAGCAAACAATCAACACAACGCTATACTAGTAGAAATACATGCTATATCATGTGACCCCAGTCAACACAATACTAAGTTAACAGGAACACTCGAACAATCACAAGGTACCAGTCAACCACCGTTGACGTAAATATCCCAACGAGAACAGAAGTGTGAGGCGTCTGATTAGCACAGCAGACCCTCCCGAATGATGTCAGCCTGCGGCCTTTGTACTCCTCCCCCGGAAGATGTGCTGGATGGATGCAGGGATTGGAGGACGTTGATCCAATCCCCTCTCCGGAAACGCGGGCGGGACAGCCAATGACATCTAAGGAACCTCACAGCTCATTTGCATACACACAGAACAGAGTTACTGACACCAGGGAGCCAGCGGCTGTAACAATGTTGACAAGTTGTTTTGATCATAAAGTGAAATGATATTGTTCAGTTCCAGATACCGGTGACCATATGTGTTGTGCCTTTTTAGATACACTGTGATCTGTAAGATGTAATGCACAGGTCTCCTCCCCTTCACCGTGACGTGACGTGATTCAAGATGGCGCCTGTGTCGGCTCGCCGCTCGCTCAGCTGTCTACCTATAGCTATCCTGTTTCTGTTTTATGTTTGTCAGAATGTCTCTGCTCTGCTCGTCTATGATCGCCAAGCCCTCCTCCACCTCAGACCCTCACTGGAGTTGATATTGCTGCCCAAAACCACATCTGGCAACCAAAAATCGTCGTCCCCCCCTCTACTGTTGGACATACCTTTCTACCTGCGCAGGTTGCCCTCCATCCTGCCTCGCCGAAAGCGCTTCAGACGACGGGGAAAGCGTGGTGGTGCACTGGTCCACCTTAAGGCTTACCTGACGGCTTCTTCCGGGACCTATCCACGCCTCGGATGTCATGGCCCTCCCGCTGCACGTCATGTGAGGGATCGGTGGATTCGCCCTGTCTTTCCGGAGCTACCGCCTCTGCTGGACCCGCTGGCAGCTCCTCCTGCCCGACTGACTGCTCCTCCTGTCCGACTGGCAGCTACTCCTGCCCGCCTGACTGCTCCCGGCCCGCGCGGCGTTCAACACGGACATCTTCGACAGCTGAGACGAACTACACCGTCGGCAAGCCCGGAGCAAAAACTACGTCTGGCTTTGCTAAATGCTAGGTCGATAGCTAACAAAACGTTCCTGCTGAACGACTTCTTCACCTCCCGCGAACTGGATTTCATGTTCCTGACGGAGACCTGGGCACACGCTGGCGAGTACACATCATTCTTTGATCTTCTTCCTCCTGATTGTACATTCTTTAGCTCCCCCCGTGCCACCGGCCATGGCGGGGGCATAGCTTCGGTGTTTAGAGCTAGCCTCCAGTGCCGATTGCTACACCATGTCACTAGCTATGCTAGCTTTGAGTTGCAGCTTTTTGAACTGAACCCGGCCTCGCCTATACTCTGCGCAGTTGTGTATCGTCCGCCAAAGCGCAATAAGGATTTCATAAATGACTTTTCTGACTTTCTGTCCGGGATCATGGTGAATTATGATCGTGTTTTGATCTCCGGAGACTTCAATGTCCATGTGTGTTGTGAGTCCAAACCTCTGGTTAGGGACTTTTTAAATCTCCTTGATTCTTTTGGTCTCGTTCAGTCCGTGGCTGGCCCAACACATGAAAAAGGACACACTTTGGACTTAGTATTATCGTTTGGACTGTCTGTATCTGTTGATGAAATATGTGCAGCAACGCGTATCTCAGACCATTTACCGGTTCTGTTTACAACCTCCATCCCTTCCGCAGGAGTCGAATCACGTGCCCCTGCGCGTCGTGTGCGTTCGATTAACCCCTTGACTGCCTCACAGTTCTCTGATGTTTTTAATGCTTCTCCGATCTGTAAATTAGATGTGAACTGTGCTTTTAATGCTGATGAGCTTATCTCCATGTTTGACTCTACATGCACACTAACACTGGATTCTGTTGCTCCTTTTACACTTAGACGCACAAAAGTGCTCTCAGAGCCGTGGCTCAATGACTGTACTCGTGCTCTCAGACGCGCTTGCAGGCGTGCAGAGAGAAAATGGAAAAAGGATAAACTCCATGTCTCCCTAGAAATCCTTCGTGCTTCCCTCTCTGACTACCAGACGGCAGTCAAAGCAGCCAAAACAGAGCACATCTCTCTGTTAATCTCCAAAAACAGCCATAAACCTCAGGTTCTTTTTAATGTCCTCAACTCGATCATTAATCCCTGTGATGTTTCTTCTATTGTGCCATCGACTACTCTCTGTGATAAGTTTCTTAAATTTTTTATTGAAAAGGTATCTGCTCTTAGGCTAGCTCACACTAGTGCTACCCCAGATCCTGCTCCCTTTCTGTGCCCTGCTGTCCTCGACCACTTTGAGCCTGTATCCTTCTCTTCTCTCTCGGATGTGGTCAAGCACCTGCGGCCGACAAACTGCACCTCAGATAGCATTCCCTCTCGCCTTCTCAGAGACGTTTTAGATTCAGTTGGAGCAAGTATTTTATTAATTGTAAACACCTCCCTTAGCTCAGGATGTGTCCCTGCTGCCTTCAAACATGCCGTGGTTAAGCCATTACTTAAAAAGAAACATCTCGACCCCTCCTTTCTCGAAAATGTTAGGCCCATTTCCCAGCTACCTTTTTTATCAAAAGCCCTGGAGAGAGTAGTCTACGCCCAGCTGCAGTCTTTTTTAACCACGCATGGAATCCACGAAAAGTTTCAGTCTGGCTTCAAACCCATGCACAGCACTGAAACAGCCCTTTTAAGAGTTTTTAATGATCTGCTCCTAGCCGCCGACTCAGGTAGCCCAGCTGTCTTGGTGCTGTTAGACCTGACAGCTGCTTTTGACACTGTGGACCATAGCATCCTGTTGTCACGGCTTGAACAGTCCGCTGGCATCACAGGCTCTGCCCTTGCATGGTTCAGGTCCTACCTGACAGACCGTAGCTTCGCTGTGCAGCTAGGTGCCTTCTCCTCTGCAAAAGCCCCTCTTACCTGTGGGGTTCCCCAAGGCTCGATTCTGGGCCCCATCCTTTTCCTACTGTACTTACTGCCCCTAGGCTCAATTCTCACAAAACATAATATTCCCTTCCACTGCTACGCCGACGATGTACAGATATATCTCCCTCTCGAAGCAAGTGTCACACACTCATTACAACAGTTGATGGACTGCTTAACTGAGATAAAATCCTGGCTGAGCAAAAACTTTCTAAACCTCAACGAAAGCAAGACTGAGGTCATCTTTTTTGGACCCCAACCGCCAGCCTCCCAGGTTGATATTCTGGGCTCCCTCCAACAAAACATCCTCCCCTCGGTCACGAACCTTGGGGTGACCTTCTCCAGTACTTTTAAATTCGACAAGCAGGTCAGCAGCGTAGTCAAATCCTGCTTTTTTAAAATAAGACTTTTGGGCAAAACCAAGTCATATTTATCTTTTAAAGACCTGGAAAGGGTTATTAACGCCTTTGTGACCTCGAGACTGGACTACTGCAACGCTCTGTACATGGGTATGGACCAGGCATCAATTAAACGCCTGCAGCTAGTCCAGAACGCAGCTGCACGTTTACTGACTGGCCATAAAAAGCGTGACCACATCACCCCAATTCTGGCCTCACTGCACTGGCTTCCAGTTCGGTTCAGAATTGATTTTAAAATCCTTTTATTTGTTTTTAAAGCACTAAATGGGCTGGCTCCGGCCTATATAGCTGAACTCCTCCAGCGCTACACCCCAGCCAGAGCTTTAAGGTCTGCTGACCATTTGCTGCTGGTAGTGCCCAAGACCAGGCTCAAAACCCGAGGGCACCGAGCCTTCGCAGCAGCTGGCCCCAGGCTCTGGAACACTCTGCCCCTCCATGTGAGGTCGGCCCAGACCCTAGGGGTTTTTAAATCCTTACTAAAGTCTCACTTCTTCTCTCAGGCCTTCTAGTCAGAGCGGAGCACGACTCCTGACTATTCCCTGTGTTTGTTATATATCTGTTGTAAATTATTGTCTTTTATTGTGATTATAAGTGTTTTTTATTGCATGTACAGCACTTTGGCTCGACCAAAAATCGCTTTTAAATGTGCTATATAAATAAAGCTTGATTTGATTTGATTTGATTTGACATGTGTACATGATAAACTGAGGCATTACATTGTCAGAAAAGCTACTGCTGTTATGTCCATCCATCTACTCCCGCTTATCCGTTGTCGGGTTGCGGAGGTAGCAGTTCCACCAGACCACAGCTCTCGCTTTGGGAGTACAGAGATTGGATGGCCCTGAGTAGAGACCCCCTCACCCCATACTCCTGCAGCACCTCCCACAGTAACTCCCTGGGAATTATGCTGTTATGTCTTTTTTATATATATTATTTATGTGAATGCTGATAATAATAGACTAAATTCATGTTCCATGTCATATTGTATTATTATTGTTTGAACAGTAAAAGAGATTAAAGGTGGGGTAGGTAAGTTTGAGAAACCGGCTCGAGATAACATTTTTGTTATATTCCATGGAATGCTCTTAACATCCCGATAGCAATGAATATCTTAAGTGCTTTGACAAAAAAATTTAATCTGTGGAAGCCGTAATACTGTAAAAAGTACAACGCTAAACGGATTGGATTGCCGCGCTGTCTGTCAGCCTTCCATCTCGTGCACGCACAAATGTATCTTGTGCCGTCATTGGGCGTGCCGTCATTGCGCGTGCATTGCAGCAGTACTTCAATGACTCGCCAGCAACAGGCGGCCACTTTCACCAGTCTGCTGATGTCATGTGTGTTGGAGGAGGTGCTCTGTAAGGAAGTCTGAAGGAAGAGGCGGATTATTTTCGGCTGTGTACTTTCAAATTTTAGTGCACTCGAGCCGGTTTCTGAAACTTACCTACCCCACCTTTAACATCCCGATAGCAATGAATATCTTAAGTGCTTTGACAAAAAATCCATAAAAAAACATCATCTGTGGAAGCCGTAGTACTGTAAAAAGCACGACCAATCATCTGAGCCGGCCCGGCTAAAATAACTGGATGGCCTACCTGCCTGTCAGCCTTCCATCTGTGCACAAACGTATCTCGTGCCCTCATTGGTCATGTGCGCGTTCCTGTGTGTTGGAGGAGGGGCTCTGTAAGGAAGTGTATTTACAAATTCTTGCGCACTCGAGCTGGTTTCTCCAAAATTACCTACCCCACCTTTAACAAAGACTTTTGGGGGCCTGGGAGTACGCTTATCCGGTCTACATGTGTTTTGTGGACTTGGAGAAGGCGTATGACCGGGTTCCCAGGGAGTTACTGTGGGAGGTGGTGCGGGAGTATGGGGTGAGGGGGTCTCTACTCAGGGCCATCCAATCTCTGTACTCCCAAAGCGAGAGCTGTGTCCGGGTCCTCGGCAGTAAGTCGGACCCATTTCCGGTGAGGGTTGGCCTCCGCCAGGGCTGCGCTTTGTCACCAGTCCTTTTTGTAATATACATGGATCGGATTTCGAGGCGTAGTCATGGGGGAGGGGGTCTGCAGTTCGGTGGACTAAGGATTGCACCACTGCTTTTTGCAGATGATGTGGTTCTGATGGCTTCATCGGTCTGCAACCTTCAGCACTCACTGGATCGGTTCGCAACCGAGTGTGAAGCGACTGGGATGAGGATCAGCACCTCCAAATCTGAGGCCATGGTTCTCAGCAGGAAACCGATGGACTGTCCACTCCAAGTAGGGAATGAGTCCTTACCCCAAGTGAAGGAGTTCAAGTATCTCGGGGTTTTGTTCTCGAGTGAGGGAACAATGGAGCGTGAGATGGGCCGGAGAATCGGAGCAGCGGGAGCGGTACTGCAGTCGCTTTACCGCACCGTTGTGACGAAAAGGGAGCTGAGCCAGAAGGCAAAGCTCTCTGTCTACCGGGCCATTTTCGTTCCTACCCTCACCTATGGTCATGAAGGATGGGTCATGACCGAAAGAACGAGATCGCGGATGCAAGCGGCCGAGATGGGTTTTCTCCGCAGGGTGGCTGGTGTCTCCCTTAGGGATAAGGTGAGAAGTTCGGTCATCCGGGAGGGACTCGGAGTTGAGCCGCTCCTCCTTCGCGTCGAAAGGACCCAGTTGAGGTGGATCGGGCACCTAGTTAGGATGCCACCTGGGCGCCTCCCTAGGGAGGTGTTCCAGGCACGTCCAGCTGGGAAGAGACCAAGGGGTAGACCTAGGACCAGGTGGAGGGATTATATCTCTTCGCTGGCCTGGGAGCGCCTTGGGATCCCCCAGTCAGAGCTGGTTGATGTCGACAGGGAAAAGGAAGTTTGGGGCTCTCTGCTGGAACTGCTACCCCCGCGACCCGACCACGGATAAGCGGAAGAAGATGGATGGATGGATGGACCTTTAACAAAGACTGTTTGTGTCTAATGATGTTAAATAACTTTTTTTACAGAGTGATGCATATTAACATTTTCTTTTACATGAATGAATCAAAAATGATTGTCTAAAGTCCTGTTGATTTTATTTTCACTGCAACACCTGTCACATAGCGTTGTGCTGGAAGAGGAGCAGAATGAGCGTGTAAACCCAGCTGCCATGTTTCCATCACTGCTGATCTGATCTGGAGCAGATAAAAACCATGATTACTGACTGCTGAGTCATCTGTCCCAGGAATAACTGCTGATTGTAACATCTCCCATAGAAGACAATAGGCAGATGGTCCTATACAGCACATTTCTGGAGTAAAATAATTTGTAGTTAGACAAAAAAGTGTGAAAGGGTTAGATTTTGGGAGTTTATTTCGAATTTAGATTTGTGTTAAGGGATACTCGTGGGCGGAGTAATATTTCGAGATTCAGTCACTGGGTGTTCAGGAGCGTGACACAACACTGGTGTTTATTCACAACTGCTCTGCTGCCGCCACCACGCGGCTTCACTTGGACTCCCGAGGAAGGTAAGTGCTGTTTTACATCTCAAACTATATTTTCTGTCATGGTAAAGTTAATGTGTTTGTTTTCGCTAAGACGAACTTAGCAAGTTTAACTAGCTGCTGAATTGAATGCTTGCACTAGACGTGTTGAACATGGACATGATTTAGGCTAATGCAAATTAACTTTATAGTCGTCATATCTGTTTCTTTTGTGTTAGCTTAAAGTTTAGTTTGGTGTTCTTTCAACACCGAAAATGCCTTTTCCTTTGCATTAAACGTTAGACTGAACGGCTACGACGGTACCGGACAAGGGAATGTGGACGAGGTGACGTACTTTCCCGGACATTTTTGTTGAGGTAACAGCTAGCTAGTAACACGACAAAGTAAATGGCGTCTTTATAAGTGTAAGGCGCAACAAAGCACGAAATTAGCTCGTTACTTTTATGGTCTTCGACTTTAACTATCTGCATGACAGGAGGAAAGACAAATAAAGCAAACTTCCATTTTCGCTGCGCTACACTCAGACTTAATGCAGGAGACGGGAGCAGAAATGGCAGGGAATAAAGAGGCTGGTTGAACCAACATTTCCCTCCACCGTGGAGACGACGATTCCACGGTGAAAAGAAAACGCGGTTGATTTTCAAATAAAAGAGTAGGACACAGAGGTCGTTATGGTGCATTTCAGGTGATGTTACAAAGTAATCCAAAACTACTGTTACTAGTAGTGTAACTAATTACTTTCAGCAGTAAATAACGAAGTACAGTAAGGGATACCTTTTTTTAAAGTAACTGTTAACATCTAACTCATTACCTTTTTCAAATAACTACCCCAAAACTGATCTTAATTGCCCAACCTGATGATGTAGGCTCGGGAATAGTCTAGAATAGACTACCTTAAAATGCTTATGAAATAATATTACCACATGGCTACCCAAGATAATTTTGTTAGTGAAAGTCAACATGTTGCTAAAGTAAGAGCTATCTCTTTTTTCCTTAGTTGGTCAATATGTTGCTGAAGGTGAGACGTGGCGGGACAAAACAATATGTCAAACTGGATGAAGTCCACTTTTCAGACTTCATCAGAGCAGGTAAGTGTTGTCTGTGTTGTTGAATTCATTAAAGGGGTAGTAAAAGTAGTTTATTTAATTAAGTGTTTATTGCAACAGAAGTTTCTCATACCAGGAAACACAATGCTGAAAGTCACCGATGAGCAAGGCATAGAGGTGGATGAGGATGTCTTTCCTGAAGTGGCAACAGTCCAAGACATTTGTTTTGTCATCTACACTGATTATGGTAAGGTGATATTTCTGGGTTTTGTTTTGTTGCAGGAAATGCTATGAGAGATTTGTATTTGCTATGTGTAAGAAACTGACTTTTTTTATATTCTGTACTAGCCAATAACCAACAGCAATCACATCATTTAGTATTTTCTCTCTCCACAGTAACATCTATGTATCATGTGCATTTCAGACCTCCCACTGGCAGAATCATCCAAAAACATGGATGACTGCTCCAACCTGACAGAATCTGGTGACTGCTCCAACCTGACCGAATGTGTGATACTTATAACATGTGGTAGGCAGGGTTATAGTAAATGTTCATAATAAATAAATGAATAAAAAGTTGTTCTAATAAAATAAAAAGTAGCTCATTGGACAAGTTGGGATATTCCGGTAAATTGTAGTTTTTGCACATTGCAACTGGCACATATGTGATTTGGTATAATGAGCCGTATGGATAATTTATGTTAATTGTGATCCCCAGATCTTACCAACCTGCAGCAACATGGTGAAGGTCCTTTTTCTCCAAGTACAGATACATTGTCTGTCTCAACCTCAAGCGGCCTAAGTAGTGACACAAGTGATGCTGGATGTGAAATGATTCAACCTGAGGGACAGTACCCGAGCAAGAAATGTAAATGTACTTAAATACACTTTACTCTTTACTTTGCCTTAGATGAAAAGCAAGTTTAAACAAATTGGTGTCATGGAATTGAAGAAGCTTTGTTATTGATGATCGATTTGATCAGTAGTTGGTTACACATGATCTATTTTGTTAATTGTTTTTTGTTATTTCATATAAATTGTGTTTAGATGGTGGAGCAGGTTCTAACTTCTAAAAAAAAAGAAGCACCTAAACGACGACATTCGCTATCTGTTATTGTTGTTGCATAGCAACCACCTCGCACTATGTGCAGAAGGCAACGGAGGGACGATTTTATTTTATTCCCGGGCTGATTTTTAGCCCCAGTCCGCCACTGAACGTAGCTATTATGTAAGGTAGTTGTAAATCAAACAAGTGCAGTGCATGCTATGTTATAAAGCCGTGGAGGGCGGGAGTTTATAAACCAAAGAGTAACCGCCCTTACGTGACGCTGAAATAAGTAAAGCGAACGCACCCGCAAGGACACCTGGCCTCCTATTGGTTGAGGGATTTTGACAGGATTGTTCCACAAAAGTTTCGAGCGCGCACAGAATACATCTGAGAGCAGAAAAAATCTGTAATCAGCAATATATCTGAGTGCAAGCTACAGTTTGAGCAGAAGCAGAGCAAATCTAAGTGCAAGCAGGCACTATTTGAGTGCCTGGACAGGGTTTGAGGGAAATAAATACATAAAGTATGCTCTCAAATTTAAATACCACGCTCTTGAATAAAGATAGGGAATAACCCCCATAGTTTATGTCCGACGCATCTTTGTAACGCACGAAGGACAGGAGCTGCGCTTCTCCACTCACATCTGTCATTTCATCCAGCTGCAAAGCGAACTGACCGGCTAGTTTTATTTTGTTCACCACTTGTCCAATTATATTAACAGACATATCATTGATCCGACGGGATACGGTGTTATTCGACAGGGGAACTTTCTTGAGTGCTTCGGCTGCTTTCTTGTCTATCATAATTTCGGCCAATGCAGTCGCTACAGGGAGAATGAGCTCCTCAACAATAGAGTGAGGTTTTTTTTTTTTTTAGCCACAAGCAGGGACACGGCGTAAGATGCCTCGAGTGCTTTCATTGACACATTCGTGGCTTTCATCATTACTGTCTGGCTCGACTTAAATTCCGACAGCTTTCGTCTGTAAAATTATTCACTTTTATCGACACTTCCCGAGTGTTTGGTGCTCTGGTGTCTCTGTAAATGCGCTGGCTTCATCGCACTATTAGCCAGGACTTCACCGCAAAAGAAGTACTGAGGCTGCGGTGGGTCTGCAGAAGTATAAATGAATCAAAATAATATATATGTTTCACTGTACTGCCTTGGTTTCAGTTTGGCCTCTTTCTTACGTTTCTCGGTGGGCTCCTCTGAACCCTGGCCTGAACCCAGAGCAAGCGGACGTTTCAGCCATTTATCCAGAGCGCAGACCTACCCGTATTTTTCTGGCTGCAGGTAAGCAGCTGTTTTCATTGTGGGATTTTGGCGAGGTTGTGCGTGCCACAGACTATTGTCTCCCTAGGGAAACAAATCGCGCACTATCATTTTTGACGGGATTATTATTTTTTTTACTTGTCACCTTGGAATTCCACGTACCCCCTACAGTTCCCTCGCGTACCACTAGGGGTACTAATCTGGGCTGCCTGCGATGCTGTATCATCCTATGCATGGAATATGCAAATGTATACAGGGAAGCCAGAGGGAGGAGTGCCTGAGAAATGGAAATGTACGTCCACTTATAATGCAAAGTCCCTGCCACCGGCAGGACAAGTTTTACCAACTGTAAACCAAGGGTAAAATAATCATCATTCTGTATATAAATATATTTGTAAATATCATGGACATTTCCTTTGAAATTGGGGTCCACGAAGCTGACACAAGATACCCGCAGATAAGCACTCGTCTCGGACTAAAATCCTCAATGCATAACAGTTTTAATGTTATTCAGTATTACCAGGGGCACGAACTTCTGACCGGTGTTCCCTCTTGGTGTAGTCTGTGGGGGAGTGCTTAAGTGTGGGTACACAGGTTCGCCTGGTGCACAAGGTTATGGAAGTGGGGGTCTTGCTGGTGCTCAAGTGTCCATATACTTCACCCCATATTCACATAACTTTTACCCGCCTTAAGAGACACTATTTTGGGGTACAATTTATCCATTTTCACACCCTCATTCCGGGGTAATAAAGCCATGTTCATCAGCCTGGAGCTCTGGCTGGGACAGTGGGACCCTATGCAGGAACACTTTACCCAGCTTTCACACCCTCATTCCGGGGTAATAAAGCCATGTGCATCACCCTGGAGCTTTGCTTAGAGCAAGGACAGCAAGCACTCTGCTGCCCTTATGTTCTTGTACATTTCATCAGTCAAATGTCCATGAAATGGACAGATTCCTGTCCATTTCATGAGTCAAAAACAGGCAATGATTTCTAACCATTATTACCGTTATGGAGGGGCTGCGGGAACACTTTACCCAGCTTTCACACCCTCATTCCGGGGTAATAAAGCCATGTGCATCACCCTGGAGCTCTGCCTGGGACAGTGGGAGCCTGCTTAGAGCAGGGACAGCAGGCACTCTGCTGCCCTTATGTTCTTGTACATTTCATCAGTCAAATGTACATGAAATGGACAGATTCCTGTCCATTTCATGTACATTTGATGGGTCAAAATGAAAATGATTTGTATTCACTATCATGGGGCTATGTAAATCAAATTCCGGGTAATTAGGAGCACAATTGTACCTTTTACTATTTAAATGTATTTGTATTATATATTTTTGGGCTATTAAAATGACATTTCTGGGTGACTTTGTCAGTTTATGGAGCTTAGCCCACAATTCCCGGAGGTTCCATGCCGAATTTGGGAGCTCATAGGCGGCCTGCCATGCGCCCCCACCCGTGGAAAGCAAAAAAAAGTAAAGAAAACGGTCAATTATATCTTAAAATAATCAAAAATGAAGTTTTAAAAAATTCCAGTGCCAACGGAGGAGGGGCTCAAAACTGCTCAAGTCTTCGGCGCTTCCGGCGGAAGCCCCGGACACATTTTCACTTCCCCGTTGCAATTTACAACGGAGAGGGGATTTGAGACCTCCCTTCCCCCGTCAAATAAATCTATTCATGTTTTCCAAGCTACCATCTGCACGAAATCGGAAACCCGGTTTTTGAGAGCACTTAGAAAAAAAACGGCTGTTTCACATCATGGAGGAATGTGTCCGTTACATGAGTGCTTTGGCTCGGATACAATTGTTGCCTGGAGGACCCCAATCATGGTTCTTAACAAAGTTAAAGTGCCTCTGGAGGAATACAAGGGGAGATGTCACGGAGTAATGAGGCACTATTTTCGGATACATTTTATCCATTTTCACCCTTTTCTATGGTTCTTCCAAAAGTTAACTTAGACTTTTTCTGCCTCTGGAGGAATGCAAGGGGAGTTGTCAGGGGACTTTACCCGCATGTGAGGCACTATTTTCGGATACATTCTATCCATTTTCACCCTTTTCTATGGTTCTTCCAAAAGTTAACTTAAACTTTGTCTGCCTCTGGAGGAATGCAAGGGGAGTTGTCAGGGGACTTTACCCGCATATGGGGCACTATTTTTTTTTTAAACGGCTGTTTGACATCATGGAGGAAAGCGTCCGCTACATGAGTGCTTTGGCTCGGATACAATTGTTGCCTGGAGGACCCCAATCATGGTTCTTACAAAACTTTAAGTTTTTGAACTGGTCTCTGGAGGAATGCAAGGAGAGTTTGAGGGGATTCTACCTGTATTATGATGCACTATTATCGGATACATTTGGCCGGTTTTCATGGTTCTCCAAAAAAGACAACAGAGTATTTCCCTTCCTCTGGAGAGGCCGAGAGATGACAGGGATCTCTGCCCGCCTAACGAGTGCCTAAATGGGACACCTTTCGCACGATGATGCAAATGAAAAAACAATGTTTTGAATATAACCTGGAGAGATTTGACATGGGGTCTTTCTAGTTCGCTGAGTGCAACTTTCTCGAGTCTTTTCACTTTCATTCTACAGGGTACATCCCGGTACCAAAATGCTCATGCATACAGATAGGATGTTGATGTGTTGTCCGATCTGTAACCATTCCTTCCGTGCCCTGAGCAAGCATTTGCAAAGAAACCATAATGTGCGTAACTTGGTTGAAAGAAAAATTCTCCTGTTCTTGGCAAATGGACGTACAAATATAAGGCTGCATCCCTGCATCATTGCAGGATACAACTATACCGGGACAAGGCTGGACCGGCACTTGTACCGGGACCATGTCGAGCTGTCGCGGGAGGAGCTATATGTGGTCGTAAATAAACTAAAAATGACAGTGGCAACGAAGGACCTTCAAGCGCTCTGACTGACAAACCCCACAGTAGCGATGATTACCACTTGGGATGTGGACACTGAGGGTGATGAGGTCCTTTCACAACCTCCACCCTTGTCCCCAGTGATTGAATGTGACAACCCGGACTGTAAGGAATGGAGGATGGAGGCAAACACAATGAGGGTTCAGAGGGACAGATATGCTGCTGAGGTGAAATCCCTGCGCTTCAAGCTGCAGCAGAGGATAAAACATAAGCGACAGAGGAGGGACCAGAGGGCCGATAACATGCATGGGTTCGATGAAGAGTATGGGGAGGAACAAGAGCGGGTGTTTCTAAGGAAACGACCCCGAACAGAGGCAACACCAACGAGGCAGTCCAAGTCCAAAGGTCCATCCTTCAGCAAGTCCCCCATTCCCTCGTGCAGCTATTCCCCCATTCCCTCGTGCAGCAAGTCCCCCATTGCCTCTCAGACACCTGTATCCAGCTCCTCAGAACCTGCATCCATAGATACCGAGGCCTCATCAACCTCCCCTCCCATAAATTCCCCCTGGTTCTGCGGCAGGGGCCGGGGGAATATAATGCGGAATATAACATTCCCACGCATAATAGGTAAGTGTGTTAGATGTGTCACAAATGCAGTTTCTGTAATACACAATGTGTTGTCATTAAAGTACTGTGTTATGTTTCACAGAGGAGTATCTGCAAGGCTACCGGGAGCATTATGAGGGCATCGACCCAACAGTGAGGCTCCAAGAAAACGCAGTCTCGAAAATAAGCAGAGTGAAATCCTTCCTCAGCTTCATGGCACACGGTTTCAAACGCAAGTCGGACTGTCTCTTTCTGAGGGATCTGAAGAGGATACGTGGGTGAGTAACATCAAAAAACTCTCCATGATGTCAGCATCATTGTGTGTGTTCTCCACATTGACGCAATACGATGTACTGATGCGTTTTCCTTTGCCAACAGCTGGTCCCGGAGCCTGATACTGTCCAGCCTACAGGTCACGACCTCTGACTTCTATATCAAAAATATATCACACTTTCTAAAATACATGGCAGCCACACCATGCAAGGGAAGCAGGCTCAACCAAAACGACATGATTGTAATCCAACGGGAACTTGCTGCCATCCTGAGGTCCCTGAGGAAAAAGGTGATCATCCACCAGATGCAGGTGAAGCGGGACAAAATGGAAGGCCTGCCGAGCCATAAAGACATCATGACTTGTTTGACTGTGGCCAAAGGTCGCATCCCTCAGCTCTTGAACCTGATGGCCAGCAATCCGACTACCGCAACCCGGCTCTTGCTCTATGGGTACATGACCCTCCATTGGAGCTGTATTTACGGCCACCGTCCGGAGGTCTACTCCAACATGACAAACTCAGAGGTCCGAAAGGCGGAGATAACAGGCACAGACTTTGGCTACCTCATCCACGTGAGTGCTATTACAAAATGTGTTTATTCTGGCAGTGATAAACATGTTGTGCATGATTGATACTTGTATTGACGCTCTCTACCTCTGTCATAACAGGTAAGCAACCACAAGACGGCCAACGTGTTTTGTGAAGCGCAGCTGTACCTCACCATAGAAGAATTTGGATGGATGAAGAGGTGGCTGGAAATCAAGAGGACGCTGACCTGCACCCAGAACCGCTACTTCCTATACACAGCGGGGAAGAACCCGTCGACTTGCCTACTTCCTGAGGTTGGCATAGGCTGATGTGGGACTAAAAGGTCCCATTAACTTCACCGACCTCCGCACAGTCCATGCAGATAATGCGAAGAGGTTTCAGGACATAGACAACCGCCAAAGAGTGAGTGATGTCATGTGTCACAACACTGCAACTGCAGACAAATTTTATGCCAAGAATCCTTCTTTGAAGGAGGCTGCAGACATACGGCTGCTCTTCACAGAGTCACTGCAAGCAGCGGCAGCAGCATCATCGGGGAGTGAAGACAATTTGGGGGACATTGACAGTGACAGCTCTGGAGAGGAGCATAGCCCCACTCCCTACCAAGACTCCCCCGATGCCGAGACGTCAGACGAAGAATTCGACTTAAACTTCAACGCTTGGAGAGCGGCGAACAGGGAACAGTCAATGGCCGAACACAGTCCCTCAAACATGGGTGAAGAGAGGGTGCCAGACTCTGCACCAACTTCACCCGATACGGACAATGTTACCAGTGCACAAGCCAATGACCAACTTGTAAATATGGAATGTGTTGTTGTACTCTGCCCCCTTCATGTTAACATGTTATTAAATTAAATTAAATGACAATGTAATTGTATATAATTCTGTGAATAAAGTTTATTTAACTTACTTACTTGGTCCTATTTTTAAAAAACGATTACACCCTAGTTGAGTTTGTACTGGATAAATGGAGTGAACAAGTGGCAATAGTGAGCAGTGTGAGAGGGAAGGTAAAGCAATATGCTGAAAATATGGGTGTTTTCCCCTTTAAGGTCCCCAGGGGCACGAGGTTCTGGTGGTGTGCATGGAGGGGTTCAGTCCGAGTGAGGAGTGCTCAAGTGTGTTGGAGGATGTGTAAGGCAGAGGAGGGTAAAAAAAAAGTTAAAGTGTGAACCTCCAGCAGGGCAGGTGAAGAAGGCCGAATATTGATGCTGGTGGGCGGGCGGTTGAGCACCGCAAAATCCACCCCCTTTATGTATTACCAGGGGCATGATAACATCCTCCACAGGAGGGTGAGTGGGGCTGTGAATAAGGCCGAATATTTATGCTGGTGGGCGGGCGGTTGAGCACCGCAAAATCCACCCCTTTATGTATTACCAGGGGCATGATAACATCCTCCACAGGAGGGTGAGTGGGGCTGTGAATAAGGCCGAATATTGATGCTGGTGGGCGGGCAGTTGAGCACCGTAAAATCCACCCCTTTATGTATTACCAGGGGCATGATAACATCCTCCACAGGAGGGTGAGTGGGGCTGTGAATAAGGCCGAATATTGATGCTGGTGGGCGGGCGGTTGAGCATCGTAAACTCCACCCCCCCTTTAAGGTTCCCAGGGGCACGAGGTTCTTGAGGGTGTGATCATCTGGGTTTAGTCCGTGGGGGAGTGCTTAAAGAGCCTGTGACAGCATCCCAACAACTGTTGTGCAATGAAATATTCTGCTACTAGTCATCTCGAACCGGCAGTTTAAAAAATAAGTTGCGATACCGTTCCGATAAATATCAATAATTTCGATCATCGCGGGGAAATTCCTTCGACTAATTTTGAGGTTTTGGGGGAAGCCGGGAGTGACGTCAATGCGGGAACGCTTCACTGTGCGGCGAGAGAGCCAAACACGGACAAAGTGTGTTGTTATGCGTAGAAATGGTGAATTACTGAGTTTAGGCACGTTAATAATGTTTTAATGAAGTTGACTACAGTATATTCATATTTGTCAGTGCTTTCATGTCAATTCGGCGAACATAAACATAAATGATCGTGGTGAAGATGATGATTAAATTAGGATTAAAAATCGGTAGTGAGAGCTGCTGAATTTCCTCCCGTAGGATGTGATATAAAAACAAATCGATTATTTTTGTAGTTGTAAACTCAAGTAGATGAAACTACATTTATTAGTGCTTTCATGTCAATTCGGCGAACATATGATACATTAAATGATCGTGAGGATGATGATTAAAAATCGTTTGTTTTAGCCGGTTTGCATTTCCTGATGAGAAAACAAACCCATACTTTTTGTAGTTGTAGTACACCAACGTGGATTAAATGTATGGTTTTTTACCACAAAGTTGGGAAATTAATGGATAAAATGCACGGATTATTATTATTATTATTATTCCCACTCCGATCGGGACACTAGGTCCACCGTTTCCCCGCAGCGAGGCTCCCCCCGTTGACAGTTTACGTGGGCTGGGTGCAGTGGCGGACTGGCCATCGGGACGAATCCCGATGGGCCGGTACCGAAGTCGGCCGGTCGGATAAGTCACTATCACATCCCCCATAGGCGGCGCGTGAGGCTCAGGTTTGGGAAGGCTTAATAACTTGTTTTACCTGACGCTGCCCGCCTCCGGCGTCTATAGAAAAGAGATCAACTCAGTGTGCGGAGTTTAAATCTCTCAAGTCATATTACAGGATAAAGGAAATACAGTTTAAACTGCCGTATGCAGAGAAGACGTCGATGTGTCGCACTTATCATTCATATTATCCCATCAATCAGATCATCGATCATATAATATCATATAATATCATAATATATCATATATTTCCTTATCTGAGTCAGCTTCTCCAGCCGTATTTGGCCGTGCAACACTTGCAGTGTCACATACTGTATGCAGAAGTATTATTTTAAGCAACACATTGTTGACGAAACACTCGAGTCAAATATAATTAAAGTCAGGTCCACTCGTGTCTTAAACGCGCTCTCAGCTGGTGAGAGAAACCCTGGCTTGATTTACCGAGTTGATAACCAGCGTTGTAGGACCGCTTTATGAGATCTCGTGTGTTAGTTTGTTGTTGTTAGTTAGTTTGTTACTCAAACATATCCAGGGTATGTTGAACTGGCTTCGTAGTACAGGGCACAGGTGGCTCCATAGCAGCGCTAATGTCAAAGACACAGACATCATACATTTTATTTGTATTTTACCAGGATGCAGTGACACAAATATTTGGGAAGGCTTAGCCTTCCCTAGCCTACAGCACCCGGCGCCCCTGACCTCTCCCACTCCCCCCGTTGACAATTTACTAGCGGTACCGAAGTGGGCCGGTCGAGAGTCCCGGGATGATTTTTAGTCCCATTCTACCACTGGCTACATGACCGTATGATCGCCCATATTGACGCACCGAATTCCTAAACTTCTAACAGATACAACATAAACCGATCCTTCAGCCTCATATGAGCTCTCAGACACGTTCACAATTAAACTGTGATCGCTGTCTGAGCTTGCTGCTGTGTGCGCCATCGTGCGTTTACATGCAGATGCTGGGATCCTGAATGGTGCAGCTGGAGCGCTGTGCCCGCAATGACGTCACATGTAATTTGGCGGGACTTGAAGAATCCCCGAGAAGATCCAGAAAATGGTCAACATTGAAAGGCAGATTAATTAATCAAAGTACAAATATCCAAAATCAGTTCAGTAACAGTTTTCAAGGGGACAATATTTACTCAAATTGATGGGTTTGGATGATGGGGGAAACTCATGTCACAGGCTCTTTAAGTTCGGGGGGCCGGGGACCCAAGGTGCGCGAGGTTATGGAAGTGTGCATGTCAGGGAGAGATGCTGGAGCTGCTTCGTCCGTGGTTTAGGGCTCATTGAGCGGGTACAAATAGGTGGTTTTCCCGGTGTATTTCATGGATGTCTGACATAGCCTGTTTGCTCATGTCAGGGAGAGATGCTGGAGCACTTTACCCGCCTTGTAAACCCTTCTTCCTGGGTAAAACAATCAATGTATTTCCGCCTGCTTTCCATCAGCACCTGACAGCCTGTTTGCTCATATCAGGGAGAGATGCTGGAGCTGCTTCGTCCGTGGTTTGGGGCTCTTTGAGCGGGTACAAATAGGTGGTTTTCCCGGTGTATTTCATGGATGTCTGACATAGCCTGTGATAGCCTCTATTTACAATACTTTCCCCCCTCTTTCAAACACGTATTCCGGGGTTGAAAAGTCAGGTGCTGCACCACCTGTGCTCTGGGTCTGTATTCACAACCCTTTTCCCGACATTTCAAACAGTTTTCCGCACGTTTTAAACACTTATTTGTAATGTCTATTTCATGGACACCACTCTATGTATTAATGTCCGTGATATGGACATGTTATTCTGTACACACCACGGACAATGATGTCCACTCAGTGGACTCTGCGGGGAAAGCTCGTCAGTCTCCGGTTCTTTTTCCACGTGGAAGGCCCCTGCACTGGCTATCTATGTAGCACCCCAGCTTATTTTTATTTTGCCCTGGGGCCGAACTGCATGCCTGTACACTTGGAGTACCGCGACCTGTAGTTAATGTCCACACAGTGGACACACATGTCCCTAAGGTATGTAAGGGAAATAGAAAACAAAACCCCCTCTCTTTTCCTCCGTACCCAAATCTCTAAAAACGGGGGTACGACGGAGCTGATCCAGATTTGCGTCCGATATGACGTAATCTAGGACATTTGGACCTACGGCCCTATCAGAAACGTTGCTATCAAAAACAATATTTAAATATTGTTTTGGACGTAATATGGTCTGTGTTTACATTAGCAAGCATCGCTAACACTCAGAGTTAACGCTGTACAGGAGAGAGTATGTGTAAAAAGCAGAACAAATAAAAGAACTCACCTTGTAGTAAACCTGCATGAGAAAAAGCATTTGAGTCCCATACTGTTTCAGAAATAATCCTTGATGTGGTTTGGAACATGATATGGCGTTTAATCACGGCAGCATTTAGCTGAGTTTCTCGTAGAATTCAAAGCTCCCCAATCAGCGTTTCTCTAACAGTGCTCAAATAGAGGGGTATGAGGGATGTCTAAAATGCATGATCTGTGGTATTTTGAGCAAAACACATCATAGATGTAGAGGAAACTTCTGTGTAGCAATGCAGTGGGAGTCACCGACTCAGGAAAGAGACACGGGAGGAGCAGGAGCTTCGATGTCAAACACTGATGATTTATTTGGAGTTACGGCCGGAGAGATTCACATCACAAGTCACATCAGTCACGGTGAGAATGCACGGGAGAGTTGCCACGTCAATTCTAAAGAACTCTATCCCAGACCCCTGTATTTAGCTAGTTCTGAGAGCATCATCAACATGCTGCATAACAAGATAGAATCATAACACCTCTATCAGCTGACGTCAACAGGCAGGAAAATAGAATCATAACACCTCTATCAGCTGACGCCAACCGGCAGGAACAGGGAGACAGAACACTGAGAGCACAGCAGCCAAGGTTACGAGGTGCGTGTGCTCAGTCAGGACAGTTTGAACTGATAAACTGGGTCAAAGTTATGGGCCTTGGAAAATATTCCCCAACAGTTTCTCTCTTTTTATCAATTTTGATAATCTAAAAACCTTAGAATCTAAACCTTAAATCAATGGGAATCTTCAGATTTGAGTGTGGATTTACACAACATCAATTACATCAATAACAATCACATTAAGAACAACATAATAAGATTGAAACATTCAATTACAATGATTGATACTGCCAATCATTATAGAAAAATCATCTCTCATCAGTGTTTGGATCATCTTTTGTCAAAAGCATAATAATGAACACACATAAAACACAGATGCACAATAGCGAAAATATTAGTTTTGGGCCAAAACTGAAATTAATCCAGTACTTGAAACATCATTGTCGGTCTTTCTGTGCATGGATAATACATTAAAGAGTAGTGTTGTTAAGCCTGATTGCTTAACGATTAATGATATTAACATTATCTGTGATAATAGTAGAAATATCTTATTATTCAATACTTTATCATCTGAAAATATTAATTAATTAATTTTGTTTAGTGCGAAAGTGTAATCTGATCTGGCAAAAATATATTAATCACCACTATTCAACACATGTCTGGTCATTAGAAATATAAAGACAGTCATTAATTGTACATCTGTAAACATCCAAGATATAAAATCAATTCAAAGTTCATCTTTGTACGAGAGCTGGAAGAACATGTCCTTCAGTCTTTCTGACTCGTTCTCCTCCTCTCTTTATGACAAAGAGTGTCTGGTGTGTGTAAAGGCATCCTGATACTGTAGATTAGCACTGAGGTGCTGATTGGCTCAAACTCTTCGTCATCAGAGCGCCATATTTCAACCCCCCAATTGCTCTGCTTTTGTGTGGCTCATTCAGTGAGCACTGTATGATCCCCCAGTGAAACTGAGGCTCATCTGCCTGCATTCCTTCTGCTATCTGCTTGAGAGCAGTGCAACTGCGTATTCCAAGTAGCGCATCCAGGTCTCCCCCCGTGATGGGAGAGGTTAGGAAGACATCTGCTCCTCCAAGAAACAAGGAACCTTGTATGAAGCCTCTGAAGCCCTCGCTCGTCCCGCAGGGTTGTCTGCCTGAGCCCACTGAGCAGAATGGTGAAGAAGCATCCCATCTCCTCAGATAGTTGAAGATTAGAATCCTCTCATCTCGAACGACCTCGTGCCTCCTTGCCCGTGGATGGGGGTGCCCTCTGCAGCCGGAGAGTGTGTCCCTCTCTCTCTGACCCTTGGCCTTCAGAGCTGTCCTAGTTATTGGGTTAAAACCTGATAGGGATGTTTTCCTGAGTGCAGACAACTCAAAGTAATGGATTAGCACATTGTCATTTAATTACAAAAATAGGATAGGCCCCTCAGAATTATTTGGGAGCCTTCCTGACACATGCACATGCATAAATGTAAGGTTTGTGTTAGTCATTTAACATGCAAGAATCATGTACTCATCAGTCCAAAGCAGAGAAATGTTATTGTAATTTAAAGGTGAGCTAGTCCCTGTGGATATAACCCCTTCTCAATGATTCTAAATGTTATATTAATTCACTATTTACCGTTTGATAAAATATTAGTTTATCAGAAATATTTTCTTTTTTTTCTTCTCTTCCATAAAACAGGTTTGAGAAATAAATGTTCCAATATAAAATCAATTACACAATATAATTGACTCTTCCCTCCCTTTTCTTACATATGTCACATATGAAATAATAACTTAGGAGTCTATTTAAGCATGGTGTATTTTATAATCTATTACTCGAGAAGACTCAGTATCACCTGTGTGCAGCTTGCAAAAAAAAACAATTGTGAGAAACATATATTATGCAGGAAATGTATACCTTTTTTGAAAAACAAAGCATATCTGATTTGGGAGGAAAAGCTTCATCCCCCTTAACATCTGAGTTATTACTGATGGCATAGCATGAATGATATTGGGTGTCTGAGGGTGTCATTACTGAGAAACGTCAAACAAATTCAAAACCTTACATTTGAAAACAGGTTTGCATTCCTCTACTTAAAGTGACGTTATCATTGGAAACAATAAAAGCTAATTGTTTTGATGTAGAATCTATCAATTGAATCGTTAGAGCAGAACCGAATGGTCGTATTGTAGCCTGAGTTTCGTGCAGCCTCTAGTTTTACCAGGTGGAAACATGGTCTATATAATGTGAATACATGTAGAACTAAGAGGCCCCTGACATTAGGCCTATTTTAGAAATAGTAGGGGCTTTTAACAGTTTGCCAACTTACAGGCCTCCTCTGCATAGCAGTAGCCTTAAAAAAACAACCCAATCTGCGGTAACGAGAGTCATGTATCTGAACCAAATGCCCTAAGTGAAGCCGTTAGTCCCATCTGACTGACCCAAGGGTTGGTGCTGGTGTGACAGGGAGGCTTCCAGGTGTTCAAAGCAGACGTCAAGCTTTCAGTTCATGGCTCGGTGGGGGGGAGCAGACCCACGTGAGACAGTGTCAACGGCTGTAATGTTCAGTTTGAGGAGCGTCATTCTCTCTGGGAGCAGGAAATGGTGTCCATTCTCGGACCAGACCATTAATGTCATTTCATGTAGAGCAGCCATAGCATCTCTGTGACTGCACTCAGCCGGACTGTAGCAGGGGAGAACTGGGTGACTCTTAGTGAAGCCGTCCAAGGCCATAGGCAAAATGGAACCACGTACCAACAAAAGGGACACAAGGTCATCAATTTCACTCTTTACCATTGGCCTAATTGCACAACAAATGAGTGGGGAAAAAATGTGGAACACTAATCCATCATCATGTGAAATGTTGAGTTAATCTAAATAGTTACTTATGGGTTGAAATCAAATTAACATTAACATTAGAACTAAAGTCAGTCAAAATTGGACTTGCACGGATCAGAATCTAAGCAATACACCATTTTCCCAGCTCTGTAACGAAAAGGATAACAAGATTAGGTACATTACAGGAGTGTTAAAACACCCAAACATGCACACGTATCTTATTCTAGTAGAGATTAGAGGACAAGGTATAATGTTGTGAACAAAATGACCAAATCAAAAGTTATTTTATTTATTCTATGTTATGTACCAATTTAATAATTAATCTTGAATTACTAATAACTTTAAAGAAGGCAACAATTTACAATTTGGATAAGGTGAATACTTATCCAAAGTGTGTGTGTGTGTGTGTGTGTGTGTGTGTCTGTGTGTGTGTGTGTGTGTGTGTGTGTGTGTGTGTGTGTGTGTGTGTGTGTGTGTGTGTGTGTGTGTGTGTGTGTGTGTGTGTGTGTGTGTGTGTGTGTGTGTGTGTGTGTGTGACTGGAACATTTTAAATAAATCAAAACACTTGCACATTAATTAAATACATTTGACATTTAGCTTGAGCTGGGTTCAATACTTTTCTTCATGGTATTTAAAATTGGGCTCGAGTAGAACCCCTGGATTTGGCTGATAAAGTGATACTGATCTCTGTAGGACTTGGAAGTGTCATGATTCAAAGTGTGGGGCTGTGAAAGAGAGGCCCTTGGAAAACAACATCTATTTTATTTTAACTGTAATTACTTATTTTAAAGAGATTGCAACATTATACGTTTTAAAGAATTGCTCACACATTTATTATGCACACAATAAAAAAACTTCAACAAATATATTGATCCTGGCTTATCCAGCGACCTTTACTCTGTTGTTCATAAGCTCGGTTTCAGAAAACTTGTCAGTAGTTTAACAACTATTTTAATTTTAGTAATGTCTATGGAGACCAATTGGTTGATACGAGAAATAATTTGAAGCAGTTTAATAAAGAATGTTAAACTATTTTTAAAACTGTAATTGAACTTCAACTTATATTAATTACCCGATTCCAGTGGCCAGTTGGAACAGATAATCAACAAAGTTTCCATTTTGCAGCAACAGCACAAAAGGTTTCAACAACAATTAGTATTATGTCTGAGTCTAGTTCTGTCTTATCTGCTTTGTTTCGGAATGTGTTCAATACACTACGTTTTTATTCATTATTACCATACAATACATACATTTAGGAATAAATTAAACAAATAATACAACATTGGCCTAAAAAAACTGATTTTGCAACCCTGATCTCCTCAGGCAGGTCTTTACGACCAACAGTGATGCCTCTGAGGGTCTCAGAGCGCAGGACGGGGCATAGGGTTTATACAAGGTCACAAAGATATCTTAATATACCAGCAATATCATTTAAGAATGGATTCTTAAAGCAATATAATCTTCTTTTCTTCCACTTTTTTGCTATTTATTTTCATTTTGCAGCACATTTATACTACCAGAATGTTGCTTTACATCTTTATATTATTTATTTTTCTCAAGTCATTTACTTTTGGTGGGATAACTCAACTGGCTTTATTTAAAAATAATATTCGATTATGGAGACTGTAACAAATATTCCAATAATCGAATAATCACTGGCATCCCTAATTATTACATATGTTTATAGGTTTCTGCCAGTGGTGTAAAGTAACTAAGTATTGTACTTAAGTACAATTTATATAATTATAGGTACTTTTTTACTTTGCTGGAGTATTTCCAATTTTCAGTATTTTTACTTCTACTCCACTACATCTCAGAGGCGAATATTGTACTTTTACTCCACTACAATTATTTGAAAACTTTTACAAAACATACATTAACCACTTCAGGCTTATAAACGTTTTGGCCATATGAAAATAGCAGATCTACAAGCTCACAATGCATCGTGATGCAACGTATTGTGAGCTTGTAGATCATCTATTTTCAAAAGATTTTTATATATTTGAAAACTTCCAATTCTGCAGGAGTACTTTCTACATGGCATTTTAAGTTAAAACAAAAATGGTACCAACACTTTTGTACTTTTACTCAAGTAAATAATCAGACTTTTACTTGTAACAGAGTATTTCTACATTGCAGTATTGATACAAGTAAGAGTACTTATTCCACCACTGGTTTCTGCCCAACAACAGAATGTAGCCGTTTGCATGGTTTGTTTGCCTCATATTCCAAACATGTTTATGTTAGCTACTTAAACAGCCATGGGCCCCAGCCTATACTAATGCCCCTAGCTGTTCCACTTTTAAGTAGCTATATTGACATTAGAAAATATACGTTTACATTACCACGGCAAGTGTCAAATAAAAATAATAAAAAATATGAAATTAATTATAACGTTCGATGTTGACGTTGGCATGCTAACGTTAGCATCGCTAGCAAACATTTTCATGAACGATTACTTACTGTTTTTTCCATCTTTTCCTCGTTGTGCGTGGAATGGCCGCTTCGTCGTCGACGAGGTATCGTTTATATCTTACAAGTCGATCCATTTTTAAACTGTTTGGGGCAATGGGCGAGTTGGCAACTGACTGTCTGTTTACTCTACTTTAAACCGAGACGCTCAGGCTAATGCTGCTATCATGCTACATGTTATTCACCCAGGACCGGAACCGGATGTTTATATCCGCTCGACGTCAGCTGATCAGTTTAAGATTAGTAAATTATTAAATATTTGATAATTGTACATTATTGTTAAAACACATAATCTGAACCACAAGTTTTCACTAAATGTTACCTTTAATTGTTTACGTTTTTTATATTATTAAAGAATAATAGAGACATTCGCTGCAGAATGTGACGTCATAGAAAAGCACTACTCACAACGAGCGCGCATTCATGACGTCATCCCCCTGTTTATGTGCACGCGCTGCCAGAGTGCCCGCTCTTTCAAATTCCAACCGCTCGCGGATACAGGAAAACACAACAGACAGAACAAACATACAAATTAAATTACATTAATGTCACCATGTGCACATTTGCCTTGGTGGAGTGGACAGAAGGTAGTGACAAGGGACTTAGGAGCATTCTGCCGATTGACTGTGTTCGAGATTTTAATGAAGAGAATTACTTGAATGGCGACGAAGAAACTCCTGAGGAGTTTTTGGTGGAATGGCGCCATGGACGCAAGGGAGCTAATAGACAGTGGCCGGTGTATCAAGCCAGGATCATCAAGGTTGCAAGTATGTACACGCTATCCATATTTATTTAGCTTTAGTAACTAATTAAATGAACAAAAGCCTGTAAACCAGGCAACGTTTTCAGACCAAGGACCCCTTGGCTGAGAGAGAGAAGAAGCAGGGACACCCACTACATATTGTATACAATTGTGTTGTAAATTAAACATTTTCATAGATTTCTTAGACAGCTTCATAGACTTTGACAGCACTATCATCAGTGTATGTTCCATTAATGTGTATTTTCAGACATTTAACCACTTGAGCCATCAATATTTAGTATTTTTCCCCCCCTCTACACCAAACCTCTGCCAAAAATAGCAGATCTACAAGCTCACAACTTGTGAGCTTGTAGATCTGCTATTTTGGCTAATGTTCCACTCAGAATAGAGATGCTGGGGTTCAAGTGGTTCATGTAAAACATGATCCTATCACACAAAGATTTGGCGGTCCCCTGTAGTAACTCTGGGGACCCCCTAGGGGTCCCGGACCCCCTGTTGAAGACCCCTGCTGTAGACTATATGTTGAGCCAGCTACGCTTTTCGGCGCGAGCAACCATAACAGAAAATAGCAGTACAGTGTTTGCTACTGTGTCACGTTAATGTTGCTTTATCTGCAACAGAATGGGAGAAGAGACTGAAAATAATACTCTGTGAGATGGAGACCAATGACGAGGCTGACACTACTAAACGGGTTACCAAGCCCAATCGGCGATATGTGGACAGTGATGAAGAGGAGGAGGAGAAGGAGAAGGGTCCTGCTAAGAAGAGGGCTCATCTGGACGAAGAGGAGAGACCTATTTCCAAGAAAAAGGTAACTGACTGCATCCATTGCGTGTTGTAAAAGTAAGTTTAGATTTAGCTGCATAACAGTAACTGTTTAAGGTAAACAATCAACTTATGTGTGTGTGTGTGTGCATGCGTACGTGTGTGTGTGTGTGTGGGTGTGTGTGTGTGTGTGTGTGTGTGTGTGTGTGTGTGTGTGTGTGTGTGTGTGTGTGTGTGTGTGTGTGTGTAGTAGGGCTGTACCCGAATATTCGACTATTCGAATATTCGTTCGTTGGCCAACTATTCGGGTTTCAATTTCATTATTCGGATATTCGTTTTTTTATTTTTTTTCCCCAAAAATTTTTTTTTCCCCTAAATGTATGCTATCAATAAAGGCGAATTTCCATATTCTTATACTATATTTATACTTTTGAATTGCACTGTTAAAATGCGGAAATATATACAATCTCAGCCTGTGCTCCTGACATCGCGTTCACTCACAGTCACGAACGCAAACGGCACGCTTCTCCTTGCTTCACCTCGCTTCACACACCTGCACACAAAATGCCGAAGACTCCAGCTGTGTGGGACCATTTTAAATTGGGTTAAATGCAGAGGACACATTTAGTTTTAATGTATGCGAGTACTGAGACAATAAATAAATATAAATCGTAATAGTATGCTCCAGGGGTCGGCAACCTTTTTGATATGAAGTGCCATTCAATTATTATTTTATCAGCGTGCCGACGCTCGTGAACTGTCAACAGGAGGGCGGGGGGAGGCTCGCTGCGGGGAAGCAGTGTGTAGACCTGTCAGCGCAACTTACATTATAGGGATGCTCCGATCGGATCGAGTGGGCGGGGCCTATGGGGATCTTCCATTTAAAGTTATGTTTAAAACTCAGTTAATGGGGCTCATTCACTGGAGCTTCCACAAACAACAACCAACATAATTATTACATTCAAATTAAGTACATTATTCAAGTTTACATTAACTTTGGATAATAGCACGGGAGAAATGAGCGGAAGCGCTCTCTTTTCCTCTCTCCCCCTCTCTCTCTCTCCTGACAGCCCGTCGGTATCTCATGCAGCTCACTGATCCAGTAATGAATGACCCGACAGTGAAGAATACATATATTTATAACTAGTTTAGCTTGTTCCAGAGGTAGATAACATAGCTAAGTGTGTTAGGTCTAACTCTTGTGTGTTGCTCCGCTCACCGGTCCGTCACAGCGGGTGGAGCTGCAGGATTTCTGCTTCACACACGTTGCATACCGCTATTTTATTGTCATATTCGGACACTTTAAAATACTGCCAGACCGGTGAAGCCATTTTGGAGAGCTTGTTTTGCCGTGCACAGAGAAAAGTGTCATGTATTTTACGTCATGCGATCGGCTCTCGCGATCGGCATTTTTAGAGAGCACCGGCCGATCGATCGGAGCATCACTAACTTACATGATGCCGAATTTAACACATTTAAATAATTGGTTATAACAGCATAATAATAATAATAATAATAAGGACGATCGTCCGTTCTGTGATTCTCCAGAGCACACGTGGCCAGTCCCTTTGTAGCATATTATTTTGATGAGAGATGAGCAGATCGCCACTGGGCTTTCAACTAAAGACACAGCCACGCAAAAACTGCAGCATTTGTACAGCTCCTTATGGGTAGGCTACTGCAGTTAGTGAAGTGCTTTCCTCTCCGTGGTGAAACGATCAGCACCACGGAGGAAAGCCGCAGAAAGTCACCTGGAGTTAAAGATCGGGGCTGCGCTGCGTGCATGGCTTCCTTCTGCAGGTAACGGGAGAAGAGCTCTGGCGGCGGTCTCGTTCAGGATCCGAATATACAATTAAAATATTTTCCACACTTATTCCTAGTGTGCCACTGGTTACGGTGCCGCGTGCCAGTGGTGGCACGCGTGCCAGGGGTTGCTGACCCCTGGTATGCTCTTTCTGCGCTTCTGCTTAACAGTGTGTTGTCAGGTGTCTCGGAGCGTGTTATGAAAAAAAATCTCCGCACCGAATATTCGAATATTCGCTGCTGATTACTACCGAATATCCGGAGCCCGAGAAATGGTATTCGGGACAGCCCTAGTGTGTAGGCTGCAAGTGAGATGCAGAGGGAGCAAGACACTTCAATGTGGGAGAAGAAAAAATTGCAGCAATTCCAGACAACAATTCAGGAGTTGAGGGATGCAAACCTGGCCCTGAAAAATGAAAATGATCATTTGAAAGACCTCATAATAAAGCGTAAGTATTGTTGTATTGCAATATTGGTTTAATACAATCGGATAGGACTTTTCTGTTTTGTAAATGGACCGTGTTACAACTTAGATGCAAATAGCATCCAAGTTGCTTGCAGCTATGGTGATCTGATGATTGTAATTGGTGTGATTTAATTTTTTCCCTTCTGTACAACCCCACACTAGATATTCCTCAAATGAAAGAGGACATTGCCTCGCTTGCTGGAAGAGTAAGTTCCTCTTATTTGTATCACTTTATTTTATTTGTTACTTAATCAGAGGAGGAGATTTTTATGATGTTAGGCTGATTAGGGCAATTCACCTGCTGTTTGTATTTTTAATTGTTCAAAAAGTACAACATACGGTCTTCCTTCTCTAACAAGTGTGCAGCAACCTCTGTGGAGGTCATAGTGGAGACATCTGCAAAACAAGTGCAGGTGAGTAACATTTTTCTTGTTCTAAGGATGCATATTTTATGGTGTGACTCTGTAGGAGGCAATAGTCTACAAATGTGTGTTTGTCCAGGGCTAATCTCATCAGTGCCAAATTGTTCATTGCCAACAGGCCAAGAACCTCCACTGTATTATATCATAATGGAAATCAAATCAATGGACAAAAACCTTGGACAAATTAGTCATATGTCATAGAAAGCTAACTACAAAATAAGTTTCATCCCCCTTTAATTCATCTTGCTTCTCTTGTAAAAAGCCACAAAATACTGTGGCAGCTGCAGAGCCTCAGAAGAAGCAGCCTGGTGATGACGATGATGATGGTGGTGGTGATGGTGGAAATAACAACAAAGTAAATAACAAGTCAAAAATGTATCTATAAGCTCTCAAGGCGAGAGGCGGGAAAACATACAGATTGGATATTTCTGCTATTTGACATAAAACAACGTATATAGGGTTATTTGTGTCCATATTTCCCAGTTATTACCACTGTAAAAGTTAACCGTATACATTTTGTCATGTCACTGTTTCATTTACAGATCCATGGAGAGAGAACCGAAGATCCAGAGAAAACCGAAAACCCAGAGACAGTAAGTAGATGCATATTCTTAAGGTATAGGTTACATGAAAATGTTATCTGGACAGTGGTTATTTTTTTATGGGTAACTGCAAAACTGATGCATTACCGTGCATGCCCATATTAGATCAAGTTTAGGACAGTGATTTGTTACTTTAGTGCCTTTATCATTCTTGTGCAGTAGACAACTATTTACTACTGATCTATACAAACTATGTTAGTTTGTATAATGTTAATTAATAATCAATTGTGATATTCCATAAAATATATTTGTGAAAGTTGTAGGCCTACTAATACATTTATATGTGATGTATTTTTCAGATTGAAATTGGGAAGGGGTCAGGAGTCTTTTACAAAAGAGATGCGTGGAAGCCATCCATCCATACCACCTCTGGCACAGCAATGGTGCGAACTCTCCTCCTCGGCACATTTCCCCTTGAAACCCTGCTTCAGAGCAACCTCAACGGTAAAAAAAAAAAGCTACTGTTCAAAATCTCTTTAAATTAATCCTGTCATTAATAAAGAAAGGCAGTTTACACATGTGTTTTTCTTTCTAAACTGATTCACCTAAGAATGGAAAAACTTAACTATTTTCTTACTCTCTGTTTTCGCTGCTGCAATTTGTTGCGAGTAATGTTTTTTTTACAATTGTCCCACACTCTAGCCCAGTGGTTCTCAAACTTTATCATTTCAAGAACCCCCATAACTCAGAGTGTATGATTGGAAACCAAATGTGTATGGGTCTATTTGGAACACCTCCAAGGAACCTTGAGTGTCATTTGTCCCTGGACAACCACTCTAGCCTAAAGTGTGGGCCATTAGTACGTAAACATTAGCTGCTGCAGATCAGCAGGATTACCCACTTTTCATTTGCAAAATAATAATTATGAAATATTACTTTAGGTGGCAAGCCAAAGCGAGGTGATGGGGAGCAGCTGGAAGCCCTGGACCCAGGAAAAAAGGCGGCCATAATCGGTGAGTAAAAACGAATGAATTTAGAAAGGAAAATAAAAGTTAATAGAGATGCCTCAAGTTGACTACTTTAACCATCCCTGTTTCACTATGTATTAGCTATCAATGGTAGTATCAGGATCAGCATCAGGTAAGTGAGGACACCCATTAATGGTATCTGCACGGATTAGCACCTACTGTAGGGTGATCACTAACTTTTCAATTGCTCACTTCTTGATCACAGCTCTCTTCTAATAGATCCCATTTTCTGGGCTAGTGTGCTTCCACTGTGGTGGTCCTCTGTGTTATAGAATATGTAGTCGTTAATAACCCCATGACACTAATTGTTCTCCTCTGCAGTGTTAAATAACCAGCATCTTCACCCTTAATCGATGACCATGCCCTTTGTACTGTGTTTGTGCCATATCATGTCTTTAATTCATGTTCTTGATTGCAATGCATATCTTATTGCTCTTCTGGTAAACAACCTGTGCTGATGATCTCTGTTGTTTGTATACAAGTGAAGTTCATGTGATGTCATTTTTTTTTTTAAACAGTATTTTGAAAAGCCAAACTTTACCTAATTCTAACTAATAATTGTAAACTTAGCAGCTTCTTAGACAGATTTGTTAAATGCACTGACTTTTCAGATAATTCAAAAATAATAATAATGATATATGAAACAAATCACTAATAAAATAGATCAGCCGTTTGAATAAAGGCTTTGGGCTTTATCCGCCAATAAACTCGCAGGGGAGCAGGGGAGGTGGTTTGGCGAAACTTTGGAGTGGAATGCTTGGAGTCTGTAGAAGACTTGGAGCATTTTTACACTGTCATCTCATTATGTCCTTTTCTTTTCTTTGTAGTGGCAACAATGAAGAGGTGGCCACACACAACGAAGGGCCAGCTGGGTACAGCCATCAACAACAAGCTGACAGAGCTCAGCATTCGCCAAAAGCAGACTAAATAATTGACATTTATTGACAATACATGTATGTTAAAGGTGACATGTCATGCTTTTCCGGTTATTACCCGTCCCCTTGTGTGTTATGAAGGTTTTTATGCATGTAAATGGTGTGCAGAGTCAAAACCCTCAAAGTACACCATGTAGCGAGTAAACTCTTCACACAGAAAATACCTCCCCAAAACGCCTCGTTGGAGATACGTCACTGTCCATTTGATTCTTCCGGGTACATCATGATGTCATGTCGTACCCGGAACTAAATGGACCAATCCGGAAGAGCTATGGCCACACCCAGCGACGCTGGCCGCACCCTCTTCCAGCCTTACATGTTGGAAGCTCTGGTTCAGCTCACAATCGATCCAGTCATGCCAAAGCCAAGGACCTGTTTCCTGAAATGTGAGGGGAAATCTGAGCTGTTTGTGCTACCGACGGAAGAACCATGACGAAGTCAGTGGTTAACATTTCTGTTTAACACAACCTGTAAGTTTGCATTGTTATTTGTGTATTTATCAAACAAGGTATCTACCACGACTGTTTAAATGTGTAAACTTGTTTCGGGCTGCTATGGCATTGACACAGTGCTAACTGGGCTAACTAAGTTGCTAGCGTTTGCAATTGCAATTGTAAACACGTTATTGCTAGCCTAGACAGTATACTCCGGGTTATTTACCCTACAGTCAGTACATTTTAGTTGTCGTTCCTAATGGAGCTATAGCGTTCATATCGTGCCGAGATGAACGACTGCGCTACCGGGAGCAAGACATGCTAGGCGATAACATTGTTTTCATGGCAGCTCAAAAGAATGACCGAAACGTAGAAGACTACTGTATAAGATTACAATTGTAAACACGTTATTGCTAGCCTAATATGAACCACTACCTTTTGTTCATGGTAAGTTGGCATATTACACTGAACAACTAGCAAACGTAGGTTAGCATATTCATCTAGCTGGCAAGCTAACGAACCTGAAACAACAACGTTTCTCTAATATTTTGTGATTTGCACTTGATTTCGTTAGGAATGTGTCCCAGAAAGTGTTGCTTTTAGGAAATTGACTGATTTAATCGAATACAAAATTAATTGTATGAATATTATGTGTATCTTTCTTAGTGTACATCACAACAGGACCCCGGTACCCCCCCACCGATCCAGTACAGTCGGATGCCAAATAGAGCGTACACAGACTGTTTCTGTGGGAACTCTACAGAGGGCTGAGACACGGTCTGTGGGAACACAGACAGTGGAATTGAAAGTGTCAGTTGCTACACAGTTGTCCTCGGGAACACTGAAGTCGGCACACGTGAGAAGCAAAGATAGACTATAACACTGACATTGACTGTTTTATTTCATTTGTGATACATTACCTTCATTGTGCTTTTATTACATGTACAGCACTTTGGCTTGACCAAAAATCATTTTTAAATGTGCTCTATAAATACAACTTTAATTGATATTATTGTATATCACAGAAATACTGTTATGTGAACTTCAGGAAATACAGTGCTATTTGTAGTTTTTTCTAAATTGTTCATGAATTAATCTGTCAGATGTACACAAGTTGTTGGCCTTTTACAATGTATTAGTGTATTATATAATGTATTTATGCACGTTTCCCTTTTATTAACAGGCATCCAGGCCACAGTGTCTTTCAAAGATGTTGGCACTAAAACTTCAACCTACCCAGAATTCACCTTAGCATCTACACCAATAAAGGGCCCAGGATTGGGACCTAGCAAGAGACCTCGACTAGAGTTGGAGCAGGAACAAGGAGAGACTTCAATTGGATTTGAAGAGACTCTGGATTCGAGTTACCATCCTGATGATACTGTAGAAGAATCTGACGTATCGTAAGTTTGGTATATTTGGTACACATTACTATTACTGTTGTTCAGAGTTGACATCTAACATGTATTGTTAATTTTGTTTTGTTACATTAGACTTCAGACACGATCCACTCACAGTGACGCAAAGTACATTGTGTTTGAAATCTGCCTCGGACAGCTGTTTGAAAAATGTCCGGTTTGTAAGACAGACTGTGATGTCAAAAAACGAAAAAATGGGACTTTTATGGCGTTCACACAGCGTTGTCCAAACTGCAGTTACTTCAGACAATGGGAGAGCCAGCCCATCATCGGAAGTACCCCGGTTGGCAACTTACAATTATCTGCTGCTACATACTTCACTGGTGCTTCCTTCTTCCAACTAAAAAAGGTATTTTACCATCTAACATCCATAGCATATGAAAAATGACAGAAGTGGACTTTTTCAAATACTTGTCCTGTTTTTCAATGTATTCATAGATATGCAGAGCCATGCAGCGGGAGATCTTCCAGTATGAGACCTTCAGGAGGCATGCTAGGCATTATCTGGAGCCTGCTATTATCCACAAGTGGAAAACTGATCAGCTGAAGATTTTCCAGCAACTACACCACCAGGGGGGAAAGGTCACAGTTGCAGGAGATATGAGAGCAGAATCTCCAGGTAAGCAGAAACAGACAAGACAGTCTAGTGCCAGAGTTACTGGTGTATATTACAATTCATCGAACTTATCCATTGAAATGCTGTTGAAAAGTCTTGAAATCTCCTGTATTATATTTTCTTGAGGCCACTCAGCCAAGTTTGGGAGCTACACACTAATGCACCTGGGAAGCAACACCATTGTGGACTTCCAGCTTGTTCAGGTGGGATTCTCTTTCTGGGTGTAATTTTAGGCGTGCTGGCTGTTGATGCATGCTTCAGTGTATTTATGACCTATTTCTTATTCACCAACAGAGCAATGAAATAGGTGGTAGTTACCACACGGAAAAGGAGGGACTCAAAAGATGCCTAGATCATCTGGAGTCAAATGATTTGGCGGTTGAGTACATTGTGACTGACCGTCATCCACAGATCCAGAAGTTTCTGAGGGAACGCAACATGGAACAATTCTATGATGTCTGGCACTTTGAAAAAGGTATTTATCCCTATGTGTTGTAATGAAAGAATACCAAATCAGAGACGCTGTCCTTTTTAGCAGCATACATGACATCATGTCTGGATAGATACATGAATGATATCCCCCTATATGTCCCTCTAATCTGGTCTTTCCTCTGTTATTGTAAACTGTCTGGCAGACCACTTGATCACAGCACCTTTTGTCATTGTAAATTACATTTCACTCACTAATCTTAGGATAATGTGAGTGTCAGAGAATATTTTAATCCGATCTCTTTGTGTCTTGAGTTTCTCAGCTTTTCTGAGAACCTGTCAAATTACAAACAATATGCTTTTCGTTAAGTCGCAGCTCCTATCTTAATGTGAGGAGGACACAGGTCAAGAGGTCCTCTGCCTTCCTGTGGGTGAGGGGTTTGGTTCATTTGAGTTGGGAATACAGAGGGGTCTTTGTCCCAAGGTCTGGTAATAATTAAGATAAGAAAAGGCGGGCTTTCTAAGACCGCCTTTTCTCCCTAGATCAATGTTTCTACTCTTTGTGTATTCAGAGATTGCTTGGTAGCCCACATGTTAAGTGTGAAATGCTCTGTGATCTCTCCGGCCGTATTATACTCTCAATAAATATCAGTGTTTGACTAAAGCCGCTCCAGCTTCCATCCTTTCCTGAGCCTTGGCTCTGCATTGCTGCTACAGAAGTTTTCTTCACAAATTGGCGTTGTCGACAGGATACCAAAAGATTGTCAGAACTGGTAAGTGTAATTTCAAATCTATATTTGGACATTGCCTTACCAGAATCTGTGATTGACGGTATCATAAAAAATTACCTGTGAAACTGAGCGGCTGTATTTTGTTTTGGTTTCTCTACTCTTTACATTTGGGGGTTTAATGATAACCTGGGGAATCGGTGTCTAGGGGACTCGTGCTGGCCGATTTTCCCTGTGACTGCTGCTGGGCAAGTGCCTTCAGAGCAAACACAGCTCATGTAAAAACAATAAGAATATTTGGGGGTAATAATAACCTAGGAATATCGATTTTGACTGATTTCCTCTGTGTGTGTTTTTTGGAATTAAATTACCAGACAATTACACACAGCAAATATTCGGAGAGACCTTATAGAGAGCATCAGTAAAGTGGACTTCTGTATTAGGAGCAATGTGATAGATTTGTATTGAAACAAATCGCCGAATTCTGGAGATTTCAGTGGCCAACCGGTTAAAGGGGACCTATCATGCAAAATGCACCTTTGTACGTCTATTATTCATGATTATGTGTCCCCGGTGTTCCAGGGAACTCACCAAGTGTCAGAAAACACAACCCTCTCTATTTTCTTCCTTCGCCAAATCTCTAAAAAAGGGGCTGCAACGGATCTGAAAAAAATGGATCCAGATTTCAACACTTTTCTACGTCACAAAGACGTACTCCGCTTATTGGTCAACTCTCCACCTATCAGGGGAATGAGCCACGGCCACGTGCATTGCCAAACCTCTCATTCGCATATAGGCTATCGGCAGGCTAAATCAACCCCAGTCACATCTGTGTTTTTGCCTGTTCTTGCCAGGATGTCTAAGCCAGTTAAACGTTGTGCTGTTGTTGGCTGCAAGACTCGGAACAGGGGACTGCATGCAATGCCATCAGTGGAAAAAGAAAATAATCTGTGGCTGGACTTCATTTTCAAGGGACATGTGCCAGAAGACCACGGCAGATTTCTGTTTGTGTGTTCCAAACATTTTACCACGGACATGTTTATGAACTTCTCTCAAGTCCAACACGGATATGCCTCCAAACTAATGCTACACCCGGGATCAATACCAACCATCCGGGACCAGGCCAGTGAGGACACATCCAATTTTGAAGCTGTAAGTTTTTATTTAGCAGTGTTTTTCCTGATAAAGCTATCTCTAGCTTGTAGTATGTAGCATGTAGCTTCGCCGTATCAATGTCGCCTCAAACCCAAATAGTAATCGGTTAGGTGTTTATATGTTTTTGTAACATTTTATTTTGTACGCTCCGCAGTCTTTGCTTTGTCTTTTATTTTAATTATCAGGCATTTGCGAACATGTTCAGACTGCCGTAATGGCGATCTGTGTGAAGGCTGTAAAGTCACACCCTAGCCGATAACACAAGTATTTATTCTCCTATGTATTAGTATTTTGTATCCTCTAAAATCATATTGAGTAAGTTATAATAACAAACGTAATCTTCTGTAGGCAAGTGCCGTTTTTTCCAGCGTTATATGTAAAAGCTTTTGTGATTGTAGTCTGTAAGAATGATCAGATATCATCGATCTGTAAGCTAAGCTACGCTACGCTAATGAGACATGCCGTTTTTTGCAGCGTTATATGTAAAAGCTTTTGTATGTTTACTTGTTTGCGCACATGAATATAAATGGGGGTGTGTTAGGATACAACACTGTGTATGTATGCGAGGGGACACACACACCACGAGTAAAACGGAGCTAAATCCCTGGTCTGTCGTTGTTGACGAGGCCTTACCTCTAGCAACAGGCTAATTAGTGGCTAGCACTCATTACAGTCAGTCTACTGACATCATCTGTATTGAGTCAGAAACACAGCATGCACGTTACAGCACGTTACAGCATGCACGTTACGGTTCAAAACTCAGATTGGAAAAGGCTAAGCAAAGAGCTTTGCTAAATAGAGTTTTAAGCCCCATCTTTTGGGATTTCAGACTATATTTATCCAAATAGTATTTTCTCATCCTGAATACTAAATTGAGATGATTTTGTTCTAACTATGTTTTCTTCTTTACAGGCCAGCACCTCACATGCTACCAGCAGATTACCTGTGATGATAGATTCTGCATGTCAGACTGACTGTAAGGTTTCAGCGTTAAGAGTCTGTGAGCTTATTGTTTTTGTGTTTGTTATTGACTCTCTCTCTCTTTCCAGGTGTCTACACTTCATGTCGTTGTGTGTCACCTGCCAGCTTGTGTGTCTCGTGTGCTCATCATCACCAGCCCCGCCCCTGATTGTTTTCACCTGTGCCCCATTAACTGTTGTGTGTATTTATAGCCCTGCTCTCCTTTTGTCTATTGTCGGTTCGTCTTGTCTCCACGTCAAGCCATGTCTGTAAGCCTCGAAAACTGTTCAGCAAAACTAGTAGAACCTAGCGATCATTGTGTTTCACTCATCTTTTATTAATAAAAGATACTTTTTGAAGTCAACGGAATCGTGCATCTGAGTTCTTATGAGTCCCTCGTGTCAGAACGAACCGACCAAACAAGATGGACTCAGCCGATTCCACCGTGTTCAAAACAGCTTTGCAAGTACAAGGAACACGCTTGCGTCAGCAGGAGGAGCAGCTGACAACAATGATACAGGGGGTTCAAGACGTAAATGCTCGTCAGCACAACTTCCAGGTAACAGTGACAACCGAATTAAATCACCTGGCAGAGAAAATGCGGGACATACTTACGCACCTCGAGGGACGTCCTGCTGTTCCTGCGGCGGAGTTTTCCGGTCCAGCAGAGGTCGGGTTTACCCCTCCGTTGATCCCAGTGCCAATACCCATGCCATCGTCTTCACTCCGCCTCGCTTCACCGGAGAAGTTCTCCGGGGATTCGGGAAACTGTCGGCCATTCCTGATTCAGTGCGACCTCCACTTCAAACATCAGCCCGCAGCATTTCCCACCGATCAAGCTAAGGTAGCTTTTATGATATCTCACTTGACGGGAAGAGCGGGAGCATGGGCAACAGCGGAATGGGCCCGGGACTCGCCTGTTTGCCAGTCGGTAAAGTGTTTCATGGACTCAATGAAGAACATTTTTGACCAGACAGCACCTGGGAGAGAGTCAGCGAGAGCCCTGGTAAACATCAGACAACGGCAGAGGAGGGTGGCGGATTACGCGATCGAGTTCCGGACCCTGGCAGCGGAGAGCGGATGGAACTCTGCGGCTCTTTTGATGCATTTCTGCATGGATTAGCAGATCCCATAAAAGATCAGTTAGCTCCATTAGAATTGCCTGCGGAGCTGGACTCACTCATTGCCATGGCTATCCGGGTGGATCAACGTCTAGCTGAGAGACGTCGACAGAGGGAGGAGGAAGCAGCTTCCGCTACACTCTCCGGACGGGGATTACAGAGGGAGTACTACGGTGGGCGGAGAAATACCCGGACTTCGTCTCCAGAGCGACCATCGCCCCCTAGCGCCGCGGAGGAACCGATGCAGCTCGGAAGAGCCAAACTCACCCCGGAGGAGCGACAGCGCCGCCTACGGGAGCGGAGGTGTTTCTACTGCGGCCAGCAGGGTCATGTTCTGGCGGCCTGTCCAGCTAAAGGATCAGGCTCATCAGTGGGAAGGGGGACGCTGGTGAACCGAATGACTTCTTTCGACCCTTCTTCGAGAAGACTGACTCAGGTACAAATAAAACTGAAGGATAAAACTGTAACTCAGGATGCATTAATTGACTCTGGGGCTGATGAGAGCTTGTTGGACTGGGAGCTGGCTAAAGAGTTGAACTTAAACATTGTCCTCTTAGATCAGCCATTAGAAGCTAGTGCGTTGGATGGCCGCCTTTTATGTACAGTTACTCATCGCACGGAACCCATAGAAATTGTCATAGACCAGGAGCACCGTGAACATATTAGCTTTCATTTATTTAACTCAGCTCAACAGCCTCTCATTTTGGGTTACCCTTGGCTTGTTAAACATAACCCTCACATGGACTGGTTTACAGGAAAGGTTAAGGGGTGGGGGAGTGAGTGCTCTCGTTCTTGTTTAGCCTCTCATACAGGTTCGAGTAGACCACACAGACCTGAGAGCTTTAAACAGGCGTCAGGTAGGGACAGTGTCACGTCTGCTAAGCCATCTGACTTTCCTGACTTATCCAAAGTACCAGAGTGTTACCTGGACATTAAGGAGGTGTTTAACAAGACACGAGCTACGTCCTTGCCTCCCCATAGACCGTATGATTGCCCTATAGACCTTCTCTCGGGCTCTACTATCCCAAAAGGACGGTTGTACTCTCTTTCTGGTCCGGAAAGGAAGGCCATGGAGGAGTATATTGGATCTTCACTCAAAGCTGGCTTGATTCGGCCATCATCATCCCCAGCGGCAGCAGGTTTCTTTTTTGTAGGGAAAAAGGACGGTTCATTAAGGCCCTGTATTGATTACAGTCCACTGAATCAGATCACTGTTAAGAACAGATATCCCCTTCCACTCATCTCTACGGCATTCGAACTGTTACAGGGAGCCAAGGTATTTACCAAGCTTGACCTAAGGAATGCATATCACCTTGTGCGCATCCGGGAGGGGGATGAGTGGAAAACAGGTTTCAATACACCTACGGGACATTATGAATATTTGGTGATGCCTTTTGGACTTTGTAATGCACCTGCTGTTTTCCAAGCCCTCATTAACGATGTGTTAAGAGATTTCCTGAATATTTTCTGTTTTGTGTATCTCGATGATATCCTCATCTTTTCCCCAGATGAGAATATTCATGTTAACCATGTTCACCTTGTTCTTCAGAGACTCCTGGATAACCATTTGTTTGTAAAAGCCGAAAAATGCGAGTTTCATGTAAAATCTGTGGCATTTTTGGGTTTTATGATTTCCCCTAACAAGGTGGAAATGGACCCAGCTAAGGTCAGTGACGTGGAGAACTGGCCCACGCCAGACTCTAGAAAGAAGGTTCAGCAATTCTTGGGGTTTGCTAACTTTTACAGACGGTTTATACGCAACTTCAGTGCTATTGCCTCTCCTCTCCATGCCCTTACCTCTCCCCATGTTCAGTTTGTGTGGAATCCACAGGCAGAGAAATCCTTCCTGGAACTGAAGAGGAGGTTCACTACAGCTCCCATCCTGACTGTACCTGATCGCCACCGACAGTTTGTGGTGGAAGTGGACGCCTCCAACGACGGCGTTGGAGCTATACTGTCCCAGAGGTCAGCAGGGGACAACAAGCTTCATCCGTGTGCGTACCTCTCCCGTAAGCTATCGTCTGCTGAGAGGAATTACGACGTGGGAAATCGGGAACTGTTGGCTGTGAAGATTGCTTTGGAGGAGTGGCGGCACTGGCTGGAGGGAGCGGAGCAGGATTTCCTGGTCTGGACGGATCATAAAAACCTGCAATATATCAGGAAGGTTAAGCGTCTGAACTCTAGGCAGGCCAGATGGTCATTGTTCTTTAATAGATTCAGGTTCACTCTGTCATATCGACCTGGTTCGCAGAATGGAAAGCCTGATGCCCTCTCCAGAATATATGATCCTGAGCCAGTCCCCAAGAGTCCAGATCCCATACTACGGCCAGACCGAGTGATAGGGAGTGTGACCTGGCCCATCGAAGCCAAGGTCAAACAGGCTAACGTTGGGAATCCTGTCCCAAGAGGGTGTCCTCAGAATCGCCTGTTTGTACCAGAGCAACTTCGAGGGCAAGTTGTTCATTGGGCCCATACGTCGGTACTGACCTGTCATCCTGGAAACAAGAGGACCCTTTTCATGGTGAGACACAGATTCTGGTGGCCGGGGATGTGGAAGGATGTTGCGGAATATGTAGCAGCGTGTCCTGTGTGCGCCAGGAACAAGACTTCTCGGCAAGCTGCGGCAGGTCTTCTCCAACCTCTGCCAACTCCCAACAGACCATGGTCTCATATCGCATTGGATTTCGTGACAGGATTACCAACATCGGCAGGTAATACCACCATACTCACTGTGGTTGATCGTTTTTCCAAAATGGCACACTTTGTCGCCTTGCCCAAGTTACCTAACGCCAAGGAAACAGCAGAGGCCATGTTGTCCCATGTGTTCAGGATCCATGGTTTTCCTAGTGATGTCGTTTCAGACCGAGGACCACAGTTCGTGTCACGCTTTTGGAAGGAGTTTTGTCACCTAATCCAAGCCACTGTTAGCCTGACCTCCGGATACCACCCACAGTCAAATGGACAAGCGGAGAGGATGAATCAGGATTTGGAGACCTGTTTGAGATGCCTAGCGTCCGAGAAACCCACCACCTGGAGTAAGAGTCTGATTTGGGTGGAGTATGCACACAACACCTTACCCACATCAGCCACTGGTATCTCCCCGTTTCAATGTGTCCATGGGTACCAACCTCCTTTGTTTCCGGAGCTCGAGAAGGAGGTCACGGTACCATCAGCCCATGCTCTGGTTCGACGCTGCCGTCGGGTCTGGGCGGGAGTTCGCCATATGCTGCAGAGGAGTGCCGTTCGCATGAAGGCATTGGCCGACCGGAAACGACGTCCAGCCCCCAAGTACCAGGCCGGACAACGAGTGTGGCTGTCCACCAAGGATCTTCCTCTCCATGTCGCCTCCAGGAAGCTGGCTCCCCGGTTCGTTGGTCCTTTTCCCATAGCCAAAGTGATTAACCCTGTTGCTGTCCGTTTATGTCTTCCCAAATCCATCAAGGTCCACCCCACGTTCCATGTCAGCAAGCTAAAACCAGCCAAAGAAAGCAGACTGGTTCCTGCCTCCACGTCCCCTCCACCTCCCCGGGTTGTCGACGGGGGTCAAGTGTACACAGTGGACAAAATACTGTCGGAAAGGAAGAGGGGCAGAGGTAGACAATTCCTGGTCGACTGGGTGGGGTATGGATTAGAGGAGAGGTGTTGGATCCCAGGCAGCTTTATTTTGGACAAGACCCTTATATCGGATTTCGATAGAGGTCAGTCTCAGCTTTCAGGGACGTCTGGAGCCGTCCGTAAGAGGGGGGGGTACTGTAAGGTTTCAGCGTTAAGAGTCTGTGAGCTTATTGTTTTTGTGTTTGTTATTGACTCTCTCTCTCTTTCCAGGTGTCTACACTTCATGTCGTTGTGTGTCACCTGCCAGCTTGTGTGTCTCGTGTGCTCATCATCACCAGCCCCGCCCCTGATTGTTTTCACCTGTGCCCCATTAACTGTTGTGTGTATTTATAGCCCTGCTCTCCTTTTGTCTAATGTTGGTTCGTCTTGTCTCCACGTCAAGCCATGTCTGTAAGCCTCGAAAACTGTTCAGCAAAACTAGTAGAACCTAGCGATCATTGTGTTTCACTCATCTTTTATTAATAAAAGATACTTTTTGAAGTCAACGGAATCGTGCATCTGAGTTCTTATGAGTCCCTCGTGTCACTGACCCACCCAAGTACCGTACTGTTCGTACACAGCTATCCTCGAGGACTCTTGGTTCACATCGAAGTACAGGTTAGAAGCACGTTTTTCAAATGTTCTTTGGATACATCTTGACATTCTGATGTTGTAGCCTTTAATTTGTGTGCTTCTAATTGTTGTAAAATATTTTTGTTTTATCTTTTGTTTTGTTTTTAATGTCAAATACAATTATGTTACAGCTGTCCAGGCTAAAATTCCCTGCAGAAGCGTTGGTGTCGAAACACTTCCGTTGCCATGCCGTCATCCTGCGCTTTGCTCCAAAGAATGTTGTGTTTCCATTTCTTGGAATGTTGTGCAGGTAAAATAAACCATAGTTACTTACTAATTAGTGACAATTTGTACATCCTTTACTATTATTTACATTTTTTTTTCTCATGGCGGAAATGAAAGACTTTACCTGGCAGCCCTGCACTACAATGAAAACGCTGAGCGTGCACAAGCCACTACATCCACTGGAAACCCTCTGTATATAAACTGCAGTTCCCAAAGGCCAGGAAGGGAGAATGCAGAGCAAAACCAGTAAAGACTGACCCCACATTCTGTAAGTGTTTAAAATATTTATTATACAACTATTTACAAATATAAAATAAAAAAATTAGAAAGAACTTTCAGTTTTTTACATGCATATACTAATCTAAACCACTTTTTTTGTTGTGCTTTTTTTAACATTGCACAGGCTACGTGGCCAACTTGATGGACCTCATCTTCGACCAAGTCTTTGTGGACCCTGCACCATTATGAGCGACCTGACAGGGAGGAGGTCATCGCCGGGTATGCTACACGGTTCAATTTGGCTGCTGTCTGAACCCAACATAGACATTTCACGGATCAGGAAACTCCTTGCGAATCCTGAGGACAACGCAGGCCGGAATCACCACTCTGATCCTGCGTCCAAGGAAGCCCCAGCACCAGCTCACAAAGCTTCTGCAGGCTAGATACCTGTGACGCCTGAAATCATAAAAAAAATATTTAGTGTCATTTATACAAAATACAAGTACATTTAGTTTTTTTTTATAATAATTCTGCTGAAACTGTGACCTGTCCGAAAATTCTGATAGGAGAGGTTCCAATTTTTAAGCCTTGGACACCCGCTGAGGTCATTGATGTCACTAATCACGCTCCCAGTCCCACTAAAAGCCCAGATGAGTATCTGTCGTGGTTGACTAATGTCTGCTCAGTTTATAACTGTTTGGTTCATGATGTTAAACAGCTGATAATCCTAACATACAAGGCAGATTGGCCCACGTGCAGAGATGAGTTTAAATTTCCTGAGTGTACGCCTGCAGGTGATTGGCCTCTGGCACAGAAGCGCGACATGTGGATTCAGAACGTCGCTGCTTTGGCTATTAGAGCATGCGCTAAGACTCACACAGATTTTTCCCAAGTGATGGCTTGCGTACAGAGCCCAACAGAAACTGTCCCAGAATTTATCCAGCGTTTCATGACAGTGTGGGATAATAATGCGGGCATTAAAAGGCAGGACAATGATTTGTTCGCCATACAGAGCTTGTTACATAACTTAATCCCAGAGACAGCTCAAGCCTACATGATGGCGACTCCTGACTGGCAAGTTAAAACCTGGAAACTATGCCTGCCCTGCATAGGAGCCAGATATTTCTGACCCCCAGAATTGCCCAGCTGCTCCAAATATTGCCTCAAAATACACAGGCTTATCAGGGTGCGGATAACTCCCAGCAGTTTCAGGGACAAAACCGCACACAGCAGTATCAAAATCAGGGAAGATCACAGGATTATCAAAACAAGAGCAGACAGCAGCAGAACAAAGATTCAAAAAAGTTGATGCCATGTCATGTTTGCGGTGCAACGGACCACTGGGCGGGGCAGTGCGAAAAGAGATGGGGAGCTCAGCAGAACACACAATCCTTGCCTGCTTTACCCCAGCCCCCCAGGCATCCTGCATTATTGCCGCCGTCACACTATGACAGACAGGCTCAACATGGGCAAAACGGTCAGCAAAGTGGATTTAATAGAAGATAGGGGTACCATGGAGAAATAGGATCAGATTCACAGCATTTCCCCATTCAAGCAGCAACAATTCGCCTTTCCAATAACCCGCGTGAAGATCCGATTATGCCCGTTGATTTTAGTGGTACGGCTGTAGATATTTTGATTGACGGTGGAGCCACATTGTCTGCAGTACGTACTAAGGAGAAAGTGTGTGAAGCAACTAATGATTTTGTTACAACAATGGGCGTTTCTGGCATTCCTATGTCCGAGCCTATTTCAGAGAGTACTAATGTTTCAATCGATGGGTCAAATGTGCAACACTCTTTCATTATTTCAGATGGAAGTCCTATTAATTTAATGGGCAGAGACTTACTTTGTAAGTTACAAGCAACAATACATTGTACTCAAGATGGATTGTTTTTGACTATTCCTGACAGCAAAGTCTATCAAGCTGTCCAATTCATTCAATCATCTCAGGACAACCTTTATTGTTGGTAATTTCCAGATTTCAACATGATTTCTGTTTTCTCCACAACAGGGATTCAGAAAATTGCTAGCATTTCCCCTGTGTGTGCTTCCTTAATGACTCTTATGCGGCCTGTGTTGAATTGTCACTGCACAGCTGCTTTTAACCCATCAGATGACTATGCGCTATCAGTAAGGGTTTTTTGCAACAGCTCAAATCAGTTGGAATGCGAGCAGTTTCTATTTCTAGGACCCCAAGGATGTGCGTTGCCTCTTAGGCTCACACCCCCACAGCAGGCTTTTCTAGCTATAGACACTATCCCCCACGTCACACTAGCTGTCACTCCAGGCAGTAGTCCTAAGGAGGTGGGGGCTATGGCAACCCACTGCCATGCTCGGCTGGGAGCTGCAACAGCTTCTCTCCCTCACACACACACACCTAATCTAATTAACCTTGGGGAGGAACACTACATGCTGCGTCTCCCGGAGCCCATTCCTCTTCCCCAAAGCACATTCCTTCACTTACAACCACCTCCTCTCACAGAATATGGACCCCCTTCGGACTTCTCTGAGGTTCCAGCCACATTATGGGCCAATCACAAGAATCATGTGGGGTTTGTTAGTTCAGCCCCTCCACACAGAGTGACACTTAAAACCAATGCCAGATTGCCAGCTATCAGACAGTACAATTTACCCCATAGAGCCATTTTGGGAATTGAAGGAGTCATCCAATCTCTGCTCGATCAGGGCGTATTAATGTACACGACCAGTAATACTCCAATTCTACCCATACCTAAACACAATCGCCCTGATGAGTGGCGTTTTGTCCAAGATTTGCAAGCTATTAACGCTATTGTCATTCCGACAGCTCCTATAGTGCCTGACACTAATTCGATCCTTGCTTCTCTGCCCCCAGACTCTAAGTACTACACAGAGATTGACTTATGTTCAGCGTTTTTCTCTATTCCTTTGCATCCAGAAAGCCAGTATCTGTTTGCATTTACATTTAGAGGTAAACAAATCACATACACGTGCCTCCCACAGGGGTTTGTTGAATCGCCTACTGTGTACGCAGCAGCTGTTAAAAGAGACCTGGACACTTTGGTCCTTACAGGGGGTAGCACTCCTTCAGTATGCTGATGACCTGTTGATTGCGTCCCCTACCAAAGACGCCTGTCGCATCAACTCTATTCTGCTCATGAAAAGACATTCTGAATGCGGACACAGAACATCCCTGGCCAAGTTGCAATACTGCCAGACTGAGGTCACGTATTTGGGTCACATTCTGAGAGATGGACACCGCCTCCTCTCACCTGCGAGAGTCTGCCTTTTGAACAAAGTGCCACCACCTCGCACAAAGAAAGAGATGCTTTCCTTCTTGGGCATGGCAAACTACTGCAGACATTGGATATACGAGTACGCTGCTATGGACTCCGTCCTGCGTGCTGCCACTCTGCAGGCCACCCCTAACATTGTTCATTGTTCATGCACACAGCTTTTCAGGACTTAAAGCAGGCCCTCACATCGGCTCCGGCCCTGGGGCTCCCTGATTACCATCAACCTTTTCATCTACACGTCCATGAAAAGGGGGGCTTTGCAACAGGCATTTTGGTATAGAAGCATGGCTCTAATTTTCGGCCTGTGGCATACTATTCGTCTCGACTTTCCCCTCTGGTACTCGGTATGCCGTCGTGCCTGCGAGCAGTGGCCGCAGTTGCAATAGTTATCAAGCAATCCTCTCCCATTGTAATGGCCAGTGACTGTGTAGTACATGTCCCACATGCAGTTTTGCATATTCTGAACACCTCTGCTACTCAGCATATGACGGCAGCAAGGCGATCTGGTTATGAGGCGGTCATTCTTTCAAGCCCACACATCACTCTTAAACGCTCCCCCCCCCTAAACCCAGCTACGCTGGTGCCAATTCCAGATTTTGAAATAACACAGAACTGATATGTTGCAAACTCCTATCCCTAATTCAGATATGATTCTATACACAGACGGGTCTGCGAGCAAGGCCGTCTGACACAGTACACTTAGCAGGCTATGCTGTTGTGAACGACTGGGAAGTCTTAGAAAGCCGGGCCTTGCCAAATGGCACGTCGGCTCAGGCTGCAGAGTTGTATGCTCTGCTTAGGGTGTGTATTTTGGCTAAAGGTAAAGTTGCAACCATTTTCACAGACTCCAGGTATGCCTTTGGTGTGTGCCATGATTTTGGTGTCTTGTGGAAAATGCGCGGTTTCTTAACATCGGCTGGTAAGCCTATTCAACATCATGCGTTAGTAGCTGAGCTATTAGACGCTATCCTGCTCCCTGCACAGCTAGCAGTAGTTCAATATGCTGCTCACACAAATTCTGATGATCTTATTTCGCGTGGAAATGCGTTAGCCGACACCGCGGCTAAACAAGCAGCAGTTTCCTGCTCTTCTATGGCGCTCCAATGCCCCTCAACACAACCCGCAGAACCCATTTGTTTGCCTTCCTTTAATGATGTCGCGGACATGCATGCCCGCGCTGATGTTAGGGAGAAAGATTTATGGCTAAGACGAGGTTGTACACTTGGCGCTGAGTCCAGCTTGTGGCTCCACCCAGACGGACGGATGGTTTGTCCCTGTTCGTTCCTCCATGTTTTGGCACATGTTGCACATGGAAAATCACATGTAGGAAAAGGAGGGATGAATGGGATTATAAAGTCACAATGGTTTGCTCCAGGCATCACACTAGCTACACAGAACCTTGTAGATAGATGCATGATATGCCAGCAAACAAGAAGAAGAAGTGGTCTAGTTCAGTATGAACATCTACCGCCCCCTTCAGGGCCCTTTGTAAATATGCAAATTGACTTTTCGCATATGCCACCATGCCAAGGTTTCAAATATATTTTGGTAATAGTGTGCCAGTTCTCCAAATGGGTAGAGGCCTACCCTACCAGAAAAGAAGACGCTAGAACAGTTGTAAAGTGTCTTCTCAAAGATGTTATCCCTAGATTTGGTGTTCCAGCAGGGATTAACAGTGACAGAGGTCCAGCATTCATTTCTAAGATAACCCAGAGTCTAGCTACAGTGTTAGGGTTCAAATGGCAATTGGATGTTCCCTATCACCCACAGAGCTCAGGCCAGGGTGAGAGAATGAACTTGACTATAAAGGAGAAACTCACTAAAACAATGTTGACCACAGGACTAAAATGGGTAGACGCGCTGCCGCTAGTTCTGTGCTCCATCCGAAGCTCACCAAATGCAACGACAGGGCTTAGCCCACACGAAGTATTGATGGGAAGGGTAATGTTCGCAGGGTCTAGCCCCCCAGTAACACCCCACAAACTCACTCTTTTGTGGACAGATGATTACATGACTAACTATGTCAAATATCTAACTGACATGTTGAGAAAGTTTCACAGGCAGGTGGCTGACAGGCTCCCTCAGCCTGGAGAGGAGCCCACCCACCCTTTTCAGATTGGTGATGATGTATTAATCAAATCTCTTGAAAAATATGTTTTGTCTCCCAGGTGGAAAGGTCCTTTCCAGGTGATAATAGTGACCAGAACAGCCCTGAGAGTACAAGGTAGAGCGGAGTGGATTCACGCCTCCAGATGTCGTCTCTCTCCTCTACCAGATGCTGGCGTGTGAAGGCAGTCATCATCATCGTCATTCTGGGTTTACTATACCTGGCCAAGGACGCCCTGCTAGATGAAGCTGTGAAAGTCCCAACGACAGGTGGCGAGGGCTCTCGCCCCTCTGAGGGAGAAAATAAGGTGCTCTTATCTAAGAGCGCAGACGACTTTACCACTCAGGGCCCAGACCCTGAGGGCAAAACAACACCAACGGGCAAATCAGTGCCTAGCGACAAGGACAGGTTGTATCCGATCACCACACAGACATTCAGTATGGTGCAAGAGACAGAAAGAGAGAGAAAAGGAGGGAGAATAAGGAGGATTGTCTCCCTCCCTGATCATGAATCAGAGACTATTTCTTTTGACTGTCCAGCTTCAATATGTGACTCATCCAACTGTATTATTGTGTTTCCTGTGTCGGTGACGATTACTCAACGTGGGTGATGTATCCAAAGAACCAGTACCAGTGGTTTGGGGTCTCATCAGAGGTGGTAAGAATGACTCTGAACACCATTGAAAGTATGCCCCTAGAACTGTGGTGTAGCACTATAGAACAGGTAAAGACACTGATAAGGAATGAGGCAGAATGTGCAACGAGGAAACCAGATTACAAGGTTCCCAATTCAGCTGTCACTGCATGCACATTTACTGGACCAGATAGCAAAACAGATTTTCTATCCACTCCACTTAAACAATCAGGAGGTGATGTAGATTCTTCAAAAAAGGCCTTAATCACTCCTTTTAAACAAACTAAAACTAATTCTGCAGCAAGGCAAGGCAAGGCAAGGCAAGGCAAAGCAAGGCAAGGCAAGTTTATTTATATAGCACTTTTCAACACAAGGTGTGCTTTACAAAAAATGAAAGACATTAAGAAAATGGCATTTAAAATCAGTCATTAAAAAGAAAAGCTAATAAAATAAACATTAAAAGAAGAAATACATGGATAAACATTAAAAGAAAAAATACATGGATAAAAGTTACAGTGCAGTCTAAGATATGAATAGTTCAATTAAAAGCAGCGACAAAAAGAAAAGTCTTCAGCCTGGATTTAAAAGTAGTCAGAGTTGCAGCGGACCTGCAGGTTTCTGGGAGTTTGTTCCAGATATTTGGAGCATAATAACTGAACGCTGCTTTACCATGTTTAGTTCTGACTCTGGGGACGGAAAGCTGACCAGTCCCTGAAGACCTGAGAGATCTGGATGGTTCATAATTTAGCAGTAGATCAGAAATGTATTTTGGGCCTAAACCATTCAAAGCTTTATAAACCAGCAGCAGTATTTTGAAATCTATTCTTTGACACACAGGAAGCCGGTGTAAAGACTTCAGAACAGGAGTGATGTGATCCACTTTCTTAGTGTTAGTGAGGACTCGAGCAGCAGCGTTCTGAATCAGCTGCAGCTTCCTAATAGATTTTTTAGTGAGACCTGTGAAGACACCATTGCAGTAGTCCAGTCTACTGAAGATAAAAGCATGGACAAGCATGGACAGTAAGTTTAATGTTAGACTACACGCATGAACGCAATGTTAGCAACTGTTGGCTGTGCCAAAATATGCCAGAATTCGTGCATTCTCCCATGTTTAGCCCAATTCCTTTCACGAAAGCTGACTACGATCTAGTTAGCTGGAATGATATAGCATCCCAAATTAGCGATGAGGAAGATGATTGTTACACTCCTTCCTACCCCATAGACTCTGAGCAACCTTTACAGTACAAGGGCTTAGTCTCTCTCATTGTTGATACAGTAAATAAAAATTACCTGCCTGATGGTTTCAAACGATTAATGATGCTAAGACTTATATATGTCAAGAAATACATTCACCTAGCTTTTGAATACAGATTCCAATTAGCTCTAGTCCAGACTAATTGTTCAGCTAATTCTACAAGTCCAATATGTCCAATGCAACCACACACACCTTCTTTGTTGGCCGAAGCTTTGGTAACAGTTGTGCCCTGGTTTGGCTCCAGAACAGTGGACTCCATTAAAGTTAAAATACATGACTGTACGCAGCCAATACACTTAGGCAAGCCCCTACACGTGATTGTTCAATATATGTTCCCCCAATTGTGGTGCATGAATGGAAGAATGTGTCCATCTGTTTCCAGAATGAAGAAGGATCTCACACCTCTCCAGATGTGGGACACAGCGACTGTGATACCATAGTGAGGGTACAATTAGCCAGAATTCCCCTCCCACAGAGAGTTTACTTAGTTTGTGGGGACCGGGCCTATGGCTGTGTGCCCTATAACATTTTTGATGGCATCTAGCCTACCTAATCCCTTTAATCCGTAAAGTAGAGGCTAATGAGATTGCAGCGATACTTCCCTCTCTACACAGGAACAGCAGGTCCATTACACAAGGACAACAGATAGCTAGCCTATGTTTGCCTTGGTACGGTATTTATGTTACTCAGCAGGAAATTGTGACACTGTCCAAAGTAGTGGAACACCATCTAAATGTATCTAACACTGCGATGTTAGCTGAACACAAAGAATTGCAGGAAGTTAGGACAGTAGCACTACAGAATCGTATGGCACTGGATCTTCTCCTAGCTGCTCAGGGGGGCACATGCAAGGTGATTTGATCTGAGTGTTGTTCTTTCATCTCTGATGCTACACCTGAAGTTATGGATATGGCTCATGATACTGCTAGGGGAATAAAAGAATTGCATGAAACTCATGGGTTTACATTTGGGGATTTAAGTGGAACCTTTGGATCCTGGGGAGCGGGACAATTGATTACAGTTGACACTCAGAATAAAGAACAGATGTTTTGATTTTTCCTTTTCAGGTTGTTATACAATACATGTCTGATTTTTCCTTTTCAGATTTTGAACAAATGTATTTGAATGAAATATATGTACTACTAAGTGCCTTACTCTTGAATAAAGCGTAATGAAGTAAACGTAAAGTAATGTTAAAGATTGAGGACACTGTAACTTTACAGATTACAGATTGATCGATTCATCACTGTGAATTTATACCTTAACTGGGAATTTTAGCTGGATCTCTCATGATTCTGATTTTATACCTCAATTGGATTTCTTATAATCCTAAATTCTAATTGTGTTTTAATAAGTAATTGCCTTGAAGTAAATCTTTGAGATGTAAACTGATTTTGAATTTGTGTTTGATGAATGAGATTAACTGAGTGATAAATGATAAAAGATCTTATTTTTGAAACATATATTTTGCTATTATATTTTTGTATTTCATGTGTGTTTATTATTGTGCTTTTGACAAATGATGCCAAACACTGAAGAGAGATGATTTTTTCTATTATGATTGACTGCGTTCAATCATGGTGATTGAAGTGTTTTCAATCTTGTTTTACTTTTGATGTAATTGATGTATGTGAGCCCATACAACTCTGAAGACGCTTATTGATTTAAGTATTGACTGAAAATATTCTTAGACTAATGTTAATTGGTTATCATAGATTGATAAAAAGAGTGAAACTGTCAGAGAATATTTTAATCCGATCTCTTTGTGTCTTGAGTTTCTCAGCTTTTCTGAGAACCTGTCAAATTATAAACAATATGCTTTTCGTTAAGTCGCAGCTCCTATCTTAATGTGAGGAGGAAACAGGTCAAGAGGTCCTCTGCCTTCCTGTGGGTGAGGGGTTTAGTTCATTTGAGTTGGGAATACAGAGGGGTCTTTGTCCCAAGGTCTGGTAATAACTAAGATAGGAAAAGGCGGGCTTTCTAAGACCGCCTTTTCTCCCTAGATCAATGTTTCTACTCTTTGTGTATTCAGAGATTGCTCGGGAGCCCACATGTAAAGTGTGAAATGCTCTGTGATCTCTCCGGCCATATTATACTCTCAATAAATATCAGTGTTTGACTAAAGCCGCTCCTGCTTCCATCCTTTCCTCAGCCTTGGCTCTGCATTGCTGCTACAGAAGTTTTCTTCACAGTGAGTACTCTTTAGTATGGGAATTTACAGTGATGTGTATATGAATATGTATGGGTGTTTCCTGCCTATAAAATGTTTTCAGACATAAGGGTGACGCCCTGACCATTGTCATGCAATTATCATATGGATATTATGGTTGTAATTAACATGCTGTGCTTACCCTTCTGTCTGGCCCCCACCCTCTTTCCACCACACCCTTGAATATTGTCCATCACAGCACATCATTTACACACTATTGCTTGAATATGCACATGCGTTTTCTTTTTATCAGGTTTGTCCAAGAAACTTGTGAAACTTTCACAGAACAAGGACTGCAAGTTGTTGAAGAGGTGGCTGCACAGCATAAAAAACCATGTCTACTGGAGTGCGATGAGCACAACCTCGGGGCCGGAGAAGGTGGCAAGGTGGTCAAGTGGTCAACCACTTACAAAACATCCATGTGCATGGCAACCCCCTATTCCCCAAGTGTGAACATCCTGAAAAAATAAATGGCTAAAACCTGGTAAGTTCAATATTTATAAAAAAATTGCAAATAACAAGTGAAACATTTAAAAACACTTCACTTCTTTCATGAGATAGGTAAGATAAATTGTAATGTTCTAATGGGCTGGTGATGTTTTTGTAATTTTACTCAAGATTCAATAGCACTCCACAAAGTTGAGAAAATACTCAACAACAAGAGAGTTCTCAAAGATGTGCAAAAGGTAAGCTATCACTACCAGACCTCATCCCTTGAGTCGTTCCACAGCTTGATTCTGCGTTTTGCACCCAAAAATGTGGTTTTTCCCTTCATGGGAATGTTGTGCAGGTAATACACTGTATAATTTATTCAGTAGCATCTTATAACACAGTGACTGTTTAGTGGCATGAGGGTTTTATTCTGTCATAACACAAAGTCTTGTTTTATTTTTGCTATTCTATAGGTTGTGTCTAGCAGCCATGCATCACAATGAGAATGCTGACCGTGAGCAAGCCACAACAGCTGCAGGACTAGCTGTGTACAGATTGGCCTATCCAAAATCAAGGAGGGGAGAATGCACCGCAAAGCCTGTAAAGAAGGAGCCTACATACAGTAAGTTGTCAACATTTTTTTTATTACAAACATAAATTACATTATTAGCACAAAGTACCAAAGAACTGGCCAGATCTATGGAGAACCGGGATGACTGCAACAGACGATGGAGGGCTAGACCGAGGACGACCTAGAGAGATAGCCACACTGAATGATATGTACAATGAAAGAATAAAAGAGAAATGAATAAGTGTATACAAATAATTAATTATTATATGAATGTTGTATTTTTCAGTGTACGTGGGTGAGCTGATGAGGTTGGTGTTTGAAGAAGTCTTTGAGGACCCAACACCCTTTGTGGAGGAGATGAATAAAATCAACATCCCAAAGGACCTGTCTACTCAATTTGACAGGCCCTCAAAGGAGGAAGTGGTAGCCCGCCATGTCTCACGTTTTAGTCTAGGGGCGGTCGGGAAGCCCACGTACTGTCCAGCCAGATCAGGGAACTCCTGGCGTATCCGGCGGACCACACACGACAGGATGACCACTCTGATTCCTCGTCCCAAAAAGCCCCAGCACCAGCTTACGAAGCTGCGATAGGCCAGATGCCTAAAACGCCTATAAGAGGAGGAATGGATGATAACATATATGTGCTGTCCTGTTTTTCACCCTTACCCTCTGGCTGCTTGAACAACTGAATTTCCCAACAGGGATTAATAAAGGTCCATCTTATCTCATACAGTGTATATATGTATATATACTAGGGCTGTCAATCGATTAAAATATTTAATCGCGATTAATCGCATGATTGTCCATAGTTAATCGCGATTAATCGCAAATTAATCGCACATTTTTTATCTGTTCTAAATGTACCTTAGATGAAAATTGTTCAAGTTTTTAATACTCTTATCAACATATGATGGACAAATATGCTTTATATGTGTGTTTATTATCATTTGAACAATGACAAATATTCTCATGAATATTAAACACAACAACCTCTGAACATTACAAATATTCGCCTCAATTCAACCTGGAACCTCTCATACAATAATACAATACAAGTGTGTGTTTGTGTGTGTGTGTGTGTGTGTGTGTGTGTGTGTGTGTGTGTGTGTGTGTGTGAGATCGTTGGAGCTATGTGCAGCTCAAGGCATATGCTCGAACGGGAGCTGCCTGGACGCTGCAATCATGTTGCGCACTATCCGTGCTGAGTGTGCTGACTTTTCGTACAATGTCCCACTGTCTGGCTTCCTGCATAAAGTCAAGTGCTCGGCGCAGTTGTCGGCGAAATGTCGCTCCTCTGTTTTCATTGAAACAGCTCCTTATATCCGTTAGCGCTGCTAGCTAGCACCAGATGCTAACAACAACAACAATACACGTAAGGTCTCTCTCTCGCGTGCTCGGGCCACACATACACACACCCTCCCGGTCCTCCCGATGGCCAGTCGGTGCCTGCCGGTGAGCGTGGAAGTGTGGTCTGCCACAAGCGGGCAGCAGGAGCGGGGCTGTCAGCATCAGCTTGTAGATGGTATTTTAAACTCGATGCTCTCTGAAACTACGGGGCGGCCGAGGACAAAAAATACACATGCGTTAATCGCGTTAAACTAATTAGTGGCGTTCATTTTTTTTTGCGTCAGCGTGTTATTAACGCGTTAACTTGACAGCCCTAATATATACACATGATCAATTTGTACATTTATCAAAATAAAGTTTGAAGGAACTACTTGATAGCCTTTCTTCCCTGAATTATTTGCTCCTAGATCATTCATATATAGCAAACCATTATTTGATTTTTCATCTAATACAGTAGTAGTTTATTATTGCTAAAAATAACTTACTCTTCTTCAGTTCTACGCCTCAAAGGTCCATAATCAAACCGATAAATATTGTGGAGGTTCTGCAGGGTGTAGGGATTGATGGTCAACCATGCACACAATGGGTTCTGGGACATGGTGCATTCGTGTTAAAACCTATAGGAGGATAAGAAATTTGTAACATAACACGTTTAGCAATTAAATCCAACTATGGCGAGGTTTACAAAATAAACATTCAATTACTATAGAATAAATAAAAGGGCATATAGTCTATTGACTTGACAAGTATGTATGGTGTATATAATGTTGTGTGCTACTGTTGGTGTTTTTCTATTTGTTGTGGTGACACCCTGTTTTGACCATAATTCACCTTTGGTATAGTGTTGCCACACGGACCCTTTAGTGTGTGCTCATTTGCACATCGTGAGCCTCTGCTGACAGAGCCTCTGCTGACAGAGTGGACTTCTTCTGAGGAGTCAATTAAGGAGCGCCATACGTCTGGTTTATCCGCCTCGAGAGAAAACCTGCGGCTACGACCAACACGACTACTTGTCCGCCTCAGCAGTGCAGTGCCAGGAATAAGCGTGTCGTGGCGGGGGAAGAGGAGGGAGAGGAGTCGCTGCTTCGGACCGGAGAGGAACCGGGGCCAGCTCTGCTCTGCTGTACGAGTCTACTGTACGAGTCTCCTGTACGAGTCACGGAGGAGGGCCCGTGTTCTGCTGAATCGGAGGCCTGCTCTGGTGCCATCCACCTGTCTTGGTTCCGGTGTGAAGGCCTGCTCCTGCCTGTTTCTGCTTCTACGGGTGCGAAGGCCTGATCTGAGATTCTGTGAAGAAACCTGGTGAGTTGCTACGCTGCTGCCTCCCTGACTGGCGTGGTTCTTGCTCCGGGAACAGCGTGGATACTGTTGTGCTGGTCTGGGAGAATGGCGGGTGTTGTGTTTCTGCTGTGCCTTTTTTTGGCTGTGCTGGACAAGGAGAAGATCGCTAGTCATCCTGAACAATCTACTGGATTCGGGTATGTTCTGCCGCCTGCAGTGGACATCCCCTGTTCAGTTTCGGAGGTGTTGCACAAACAATTGCTGGTTGCACTGTCGTGGACATTCGTTTCGGAAAATGTTTGTCTTTCTCACATGCCTGCCACGATGGTCCTTCAGAGCTGTTTTTTTAAACTCTAATCTCACTTTCGCGAAGTTTGCTGGTGACTCTAGAACAGCTGACAATGTATGTGTGTTGATTAAGAGGAAAGGTGCTTGGTATTTTTATTGTTGTTACTATCAGGAAATGTACAGCCAAATCCAGGTCCACCTAGCAGTATTAGTCAAATAGCTACTCCTGCTGATTTTATATCTAGATCTGGGCTAGGTTTAATTCATTTAAATGTGCGTAGTCTGTTACCTAAATTAGATTTTGTCCGTATTTGGGCGAGTTCGACTGATGCTGATGTCATTGTCTTATCAGAAACGTGGCTAGATAAATCCATTTTGGCGTCTGACATTTACATAAACGGTTACAGTGTATATCGTACTGACCGGCCTAAAAAAGGTGGTGGCGTTGCCATTTATGTGAAAAATAAGTTTTGTGTAACTAATATGGTTTCCAAATCTGTTAGTAAACAGCTAGAATTTTTAGCCGTGAATATCGAGGTAACAAAGGGTCAACAGGTCATGGTGGTGGGCTGCTACAGGGCCCCCTCGGCTGTCAAGGACTCTTTATCGGCATTGGCAAAACTGTTATCACAACTTTCCTACAAGGAAATAGTGCTGCTTGGTGATTTTAATTGGGACTGGTTAACTTCTGTGTCAGAGGATTTTAAAAACCTGTGTACCTCTTTGAACTTTACCCAGATTATAGACAGTCCTACTCGCCCAAATATTAAGTCCCCTAATAAATCCTCCTTAATTGATCTAATTTTAACAAATGTTCCACATAAATACTCATCTGTGGGAGTATTTGCTAATGATGTGAGTGACCACTGTGTTGTAGCCACCATTAGGGACACTAAGGTCCAAAAGGTTAAACCACGTATCATCACAAAGAGAGACAAAAAACACTTTGTGGAGCAGGGTTTTTTACATGATCTGTTTGATTTTGATTGGGGTAGGATCAATCTGTGTACTGATGTAGAAACTGCATGGTCTTATTTCTATCTTGGTTTTATGAAAATTATAGATAGACATGCACCCATGCGTAAATTTAGAGTGAAGGGACGAAACAATCCCTGGTTTTCTGCTGAGCTGTCCAGTTTACTTCATGAGAGAAATAATGCTTGGGCTAAGGCAAGGAATTCAGGCTCAGAGGTAGAATGGCTACGTTTTAGGCAGCTAAGGAATAGCTTCACATCTCAAATAAAAAGTGCAAAATCAAAGTACTATTTGTCAGTTACCACAGAAAACCTGAATAATCCTGGGAAATTTTGGAAAGCCATAAAATCGATTTCCACTGGTGACATCCCAAATGAGCTACCTCCGTGCCTCACCACAGTATCTGGCATTATATCAGACAGGGCTACTATGCTAAATTGCCTTAATAAGCATTTTGTGTCTTGTGGCTCTCTGTTTGATTCTGTCACTGACTGTACTTCTGCTTCTGTGAACGCTCCAATCCTTGACTCTGAACAATGTGGTCTGGAAAACCCTTTCAGTTTTACTCCTTTAACTATTGGTATTGTTCATGAAGCATTATCCAAGTTAGATCCTAGGAAACCGGCTGGCCCGGACAACTTAGAACCTTTCTTTTTAAAGATAGCTGCAGATTTTATTGCTCCTCCTCTTACTTCTCTTTTTAACCTCTCCCTCAGCACAAATACAATCCCAAAAGTATGGAAGTCTGCTTATGTCTTGCCTTTACTGAAAGGAGGGGAGGCAACTATTTTAAATAACTATAGGCCAATCTCAAAATTGTCAGTTCTGGCTAAGGTGCTCGAACGACTTGTGAGTGAACAAGTAAAGGAGTTTTTATGTTTAAATGATATCCTGACTAAACACCAGTCAGGATTCAGGAAGAAACACAGCACCATCACTGCGACAATGAAAGTGGTAAATGACATTACTAGTATTTTAGATAATAAGCAGAGTTGTGCAGCTCTATTTATTGACCTTTCCAAAGCGTTTGACACCGTTGATCATCGCATCTTAAAGCAGAGGCTACTCAGTATAGGCATATCCAGCCATGCAGTGGGGTGGTTTGTGAACTACCTCTCTGAAAGGTCCCAATGTGTTCATTTTGATGGACTGTCTTCTGAGTGGTTAAACATTTCTAATGGTGTACCACAAGGTTCTGTTTTAGGACCACTTTTATTCTCCATATATATTAACAGCGTAGGTGAGAATGTGGATGAAGCTACTTTACATTTTTATGCGGATGATACTGTGATGTACTGTGCAGGTCCCTCCATTAATGAGGCTGTTGTTAAATTACAGGCTGTTTTTAACACTATTCAGACTCAGCTCTCTGAATTAAAGCTTCTTTTAAATGTGGATAAAACAAAGGTAATGCTCTTTTCAAAAGCTAAAAAGACACCAGAGCCTGTTTCGGATATTGTAACTACGCAAGGAACAAAACTTGAAGTTGTTGCCTGTTACAAATACCTTGGTATCTGGCTTGATAATTGTCTCGCTTTTAAACATCATGTCAATAACCTGCTTAAAAAACTGAGGGTTAGGTTAGGGTTCTTTTACAGAAACAAGTCCTGTTTCTCGCTTGAGGCCAGGAAAAGGCTAGTCACTGTGACCTTTTTACCTGTGCTGGACTATGGTGATTTGTTTTATATGAATGCACCTGCCAATTACCTGAGCAAATTGGATGCTGCATATCACAGCGCTCTGAGATTTGTCACTAATTGTAAAACGCTTACTCATCACTGTACACTGTATACCAAGGCAGGTTTACCATCACTCTCTGTACGGAGACTCAGTCACTGGTACACTTTTATTTATAAAGCTATGTTGGGCAAACTCCCGTATTACATCTGTTCTCTGGTAAAGCAGAAAGTTGCAAGCAGCTATTGTCTGAGATCACAGGATGTAGTCTTATTAGATGTACCAAGAGTGAGGACTGTCTTAGGTAAGACAGCTTTTATGTGCGCAGCTCCACTTGCTTGGAACAGCCTACAGTCCAAATTGAAATTGTTCACCTTTGTTTCTCTGAATGTTTTTAAGGCACGTCTGCACGAAATGCTTTATGACACTATGGGTGTTTGTAAGTGTTGGTGAATATGTAAATATGATGTCCTCTATTGTTTGTTTTTATGTTTCATGTGGAACAAATTGATGCAGGTCTCCCTTGTAAAAGAGATCCATGATCTCAAGGGACCTATCTGTTTAAATAAAGGTTTGAAATGAAATGAAATGAAGGATTAGCTTGTCATTCCTAGCTTGTCAGACAGAGCAGACATGTATTTTACCTGATTCTAAACACACCGCCCCCGACTCCCTTTCATCTGCACTACACTGTCACCTTTCTAATCTCCCTGCAACAGAGGTTTTCCACCTCGGTAGGCATTACTGCGCAGTTTCCACACGTGCACCTAAATAACAACAGTTGGAAAGTTTGGTTAGTCAGCGGACACACTTGTTACTGTGATGTAGATAAATGATGAAGTTCTAACATTACATCTGAAATGTAGCAGCTATACAAAATTAAAACGTTCCACTGTGAAACCGCCTGCTGTATTCTTGTTTGGGACGGTGGATCAGGTCCATCACGGTCCGTTTCACTCTCAGGGTCGGACTCCGGTTCGTACATATATGGCTTTACTGACGCCATTTCATTTCTGCTACTCCGCTCAGAGCCGAAAAAACACCATGAGCGGAGCCTCTCTGGTGGTTGACAAATCAGAACAGAGGGGCCGAGCTGACCAATCGGAGCACACTGGGCTCACAGGGAGGGGGGGCAGGAGCTCCAACAAGCCGTTTAGGACAGAGAGTGAATACACATACTTTACAGAGATGCTGTATGAGAAACCAATGTGATTTTGGAACATTGAACAATGTAAATCTATTCTAGTATACCTCAACAATGGAAATATGATCAGTGGAAATGGCCATGACATGTGACCTTTAATGACTTATACATTTTGTGTGTTGTATTTTTTTATGTAGGTAGGCTATGTATAATCCTTGAACATAGGTGTAAATAAACATATATGCACATATAGGCTAAACTTATATGCGCATATATGTGAAACCTATATGTAAAACCTATATGCGCATATATGTGCAACCTATATGTGCATATATGTGAAACCTCTATGTGCATATACACTGCACCCATATATGTTCATATATGAATATATATGTACATATATTTTCAGAGACATATATGTAGGGGTCCAATTTCGGATATGTCACATATATGTTAAACATATATGTGACATATATTAAAAATATAAGGTTCATATATATTCCTTCCATGTGGGCTGGGCCAAAACGGCAAATATTACATTACATGTCACTTGTTAGACGCTTTTATCCAAAGCGACTTACATACTCGATACTGTGGGCAATCCCCACAGTAGCAATTTGGGGTGAAGTGTCTCAGGGACACAACGACAAGCTGACTGCAGTGGGGTTTGAACCTGTGCTCCCCTGATCTGAACACCAATACACAACCCACTGCACCACACGCAAATATGTCTTACCTTTGCTGTTTTTCTGATCAAAAGTTGTGTTCAATGGTATTAAAACGATAAAATGGCTGCTGAATGTCTCTGTGTCCCTTTGAAATGATTACTGATAATCCATCATCATATTTATGACAATAAGCGTAGTTTTCAGTTTTCAGAGCGTAACGTAGCTTTCGGTTTGGGCAAACTGCGTGCGCATCACTCTCACTCCTCAATGGTAACGTGTAGGTGGATTTAGGAACTTCCCCTCAATTCTATTGGCTCTAACGGTTCAAAATAGGTGTCAATCATCAAAATCGACCGAGGGGGGCCACACTGTAAAAAAAGGCTGTCGATTTTACGGTGTAAAACTGTCAAACCACGACAGTAAAAGACCGTAAACTCAAAATTGGTTGAATACAGTTTATGTAACAGTAGAAGACCATAAATATATATATCAGCCAAAACAATAATTTGTACCTATCTTTTCTGAAAGAAATGCATTTCTCCACTGTTAAATACTCTTGCACTGTGTTTATAACAAAAATATACCGTAATATAACAGCCAACACTGTAATTTTTGCCATTTTTTTTATGTAAAAAAAACATTTTGTCACTGTTAAATATACAAGCCATTGTGTTGATAACAGAAATATGCTGTAATATATATATAACAACCAGCACTGTCATTTTTGCATATATTTTGTTTCCTTTTTTGTTACATATACATTACGTCACTGCTAAATACACAAACCATTATTTGCTGTACAACTGTGAAACCCTATTCCATTTCTATGAACAAAAACAATAAATCAGAATGTCCTGTGTTTGCTTTTTCTGTATTCTATTACACAACAGTTAGATCAGGTTGACCAACTTCTTAAGAAAATAGCACAATGATTTTAAATGCATTTCAAATTTGAGTAGGCCTACAGGTTTTGAACAGAAAGGGCGCCTGATTTCAAACATTAACGTCTAAACTCTGTGATGCGCCGTCCAATCAGCGCATTGCATTTTGGATCACATGTCCCAGGACTTTTGTTTTTAACCAATCCACTAAGGGTACTACATCTGAATTTTCTGGACTTTGTCTTAACGTCTCAGCCTGTCTTCAGTTACCAAGTTACTACGGTGAAATACATTTTAGGAAAGGTAAAAACAAATGTATTTTCGTATGATTATTTCGATTATGAATGAGTTTGCGCAGCTTTGGTCGCACACCAAAGTATAGTTAATGTTTAGCTAGGCTAATACTGTTCAGACGTCTTTGGGAGAAGGGGTAAATTGATAGCATTTTTTTCTTTGTAACAAGATTGTCCGAGTGTAGTGACTCTTGCAAAAGTGCTTTGAAAAAAGTGGTGCCCGTTCCCAGGCATGCCTGGACACATTTCAGGCTAAAATGCCATTGCCCGTCAAATTTGAGCGGAGGTTTTGGACAGAAAGGGCGCTTGAATTCAAACATTAACGGTTGCCTCTCTGATGTGTCGCAGTGATTTGAACTACTCTCCAGCAGGTACTTCGTCTGATTATTCTGGACTTGTCTGAACGTTGCAGCTTGTCTTCAGTTAACACGGTAAGGTGAAGTACATTTTTGCCCGTCAAATTTGAGTGGAGGTTGTGGACAGAAAGGGCGCTTGAATTGAAACATTAACGGTTGCCTATTTGATGTGCCGCTCCCGTGTCGCAGCTAGGCTAAGTGCAGTGCTAGCAGCGATGTGCAGTCAGGGGAGGCAGGGGAGGCAGAGCCTCACCTGTCATAATCCAATGTAACGGAAGAATAACTAAAGAAAAACTAAATAGTAATAATAATAAAATGTCTCCACTGATCTGTGTTGTAAGTGTGATTACTGTATGATTCCAATCGCTTTTTATAGTCAAAATCAGCAAATTGGCCGAGCTCCGCTACAACTACATGGGAGTGAGGCAGGGACGAGCTCTGCCTCACGTAAGCCCACAGTAACTGGCTGGAGCACGGGCACTAATGTAGCGCGCTCAAGCCAGTTACTGTGGGGTGAGGTGAGGCACAGATGAGCTCTGCCTCACCTCAGAATACATCACCCCACAGAAACTGGCTGGAAAGCGGGCCCTAAGCGCATGCCTGTTACCATCTCACTGTATGTCACTAATGTAATGTTTGTAGATCCCAGTTATTACATTTATCCTCACCATCCATAGTCTCTAAATAACTTATTTCACGTATATATGATATTTAGGCCCGCTGGTCTCATCATACAACGGCAATGAAAAAAGCACCTGGAGAGGCAGCCATAACCTCTGCCGCACTGAAGGGGGCGCACGTGAGCCCACATGTTCTTGTTGCTATTGTTATTCTACGCAGAGACGGTAGACGCAAACAACAAACTAGACTTTTGTTTTGAAACTAGAGGAAGATAAGGAGGACTTTTACAAAAATGTAATGGAGATTGTTGTCCAGAAGGATAGCATGGACTTAATCTTCAAGTCAAGGTAAGACCACAATTCTAATGAACATGGGATCTTACTAAGAAAGAACAATCCAATATTTAGATGTTGGGTATCCTTTTGTTGAACAGTCTGTTTAAAATGAATCGAAGCATCAGACTAAAAAAGCTTTTGAAAATAACTGAACATTCCGAATATGGTCAAAATATAATATTTGTAAATCTGACTCTGAAAGAGTCAGTGCCTCACCAGCCATGAACCTCACTGCACGTTTTCTTCAGGGTTGTGTCTTCCTGGTCGTATGTACTTATTGTAAGTCGCTTTGGATAAAAGCGTCAGCTAAATGCAATGTAATGTAAAAAATCATTACATTATACTGTTAATTTCACAATAAAACCATATTTCATGGCAAAACCTTTTTTTGTACTGCTTTTGTAAGGGAATTTATTTAGGAAAAAGTAGTATTGTATTTTGCAAACTGATTATTTTACAGTAAAGCACTGTCAAATTTCACAGCACAGCATTTCCTTGTACGACATTTTAAGGGAATTTATATGGGGAAAAGTAGTATTTTTTATTACAGACTGTTAATTGTACAGGGAACCACTGTCATTTTTCATGGCACAACCTTTATTTGTACGGCATATTACGGGAATTTATATTACAGACTGTTAACTGCACAGTGAAACACAGTCTAATTTAATGGCAAAAAATTTATTTAGACGGTATTCATACAGTATTTTCATGTTCATTTTATGGCAAAAAGGCGTTTCTTTCAGTGGTAAAAACCTGTATTTATATGGTAAAATATGGAATAAAACTCACATTAACCGTAAAGTCAGCAGTACTGATATCCTTTTACCGTAATAGTACATAAAGTTCTACCGTATTTTTTACGGTAAAGTTCTGGCAACCACAGCTGTACCAGAGATATGGCAAATCCACCCAAATGACCCCTGAAGTGTTTTTTATTTTTCTAAATCTCTCTAAAAAGGTCAAATGTCACTTGTTTTGCATCAATCTTGATACAGGGTACTTATTATATGTTATAGTTTGGATTCCTAAAACTACTATCCCATCATTCAAGGGTGGTTTTCACTATAAGTAATGTTTTTATTTTGGACGGACACTATAATTTACATTTTCTTTGCTATGTTCAATCTGAATTGACTTTAAAATAAAAACATCTATATTGATTCTGACTTTTCTACATCCAACTCACAGGGGTATCGTTGCTTTGAGAAAAAAGATTATTCATGTAACCCTTTTAGAAGGGAAGATATAGTCATTTGTTCTGAGAATGTCATTTTCGAGCCTGAGACCTGAAAAACAGGCTCAGGGCTAAACAGGATAACCAGTGTAATGTAACACACTACTAAAGTACTGTAGTAAAACAATGAAGTACTTGTACCTTGCTTGAGTATTTTCCCATTGTGCTACTTTATGTGCTACTTGTCTGTCTCTTCACCCCACTTCAATTATTTTACAGATTTTGTTACTTTGCAGATTTAAATTATTAATGCAAAATATAAATCAACTTATAGTTGATCATATGTAAGTATGGCTTAAACTACACAGTAGTATATACAGTTGTTCAAATAAACCCTACTTTTACCAAGTGCAACACTAAGGGGATGAACACATTTATGCATCAATAACTATGATACAATTGTTCAAGATATATGGTGCTTCAATGGGACATGATGAATGAATATTTTCACTTGTGGTAATTAATTATTTTTTTGACAAATTGTAAAGCACTTACGCATCACTGTACCCTGTATACCAAGGCGGTTATGCCATCACTTACTGTACGGAGGCTCAGTCACTGGTACTTTTTCATTTACAAAGCCATGTTGGATAAACTACCATCTTATATCTGGTCCCTGATCTCTCTGCGAATTGAAAGTACTTATTGCCTGAGATCGCATGCTGTGGTTTTATTAAATGTGCCAAGTGCTAGGACTGTCTTAGGGAAGAAAGCTTTAGATGTGCAGCTCCACTAACATGGAACAGTCTGCAAAAAGAATGGAAAATTACCAAGCTAGTACCACTACATGTTTTTAAAGCTCGGTTGGAAGCTACAAAATCAGATGCTGTTGGTACCTGTACATGTGGTTAAATATGTAAATTGTAATCCCTGTACATTTTGCTGTATGATGTCCTTTTGTTGTTCTGTTGTTTATGATTTTATGTCTTCTTGTGGAACCTACTGCTGCAGGTCTCCCTTGAAAAAGAGATCACTGATCTCAATGGGATTTTACCTGGATAAATAAAGGTTTTGAATTTAATTGAATTGAAAATATATTTGAATGCTGCTGATACTTTTGCTAAAATATATTTTAATGCTAGACCTTTTACACTGTAGTATTGCTACTTTTAAAGTACATATTCCACCTCTGGCTTTTACTGAGAACAATGGAGGGGTACAACTATATAAACACAACACCTGGTTTATAATAAAGTGGAATTCCTCCGTAAAACTGAAGTACAGATTGGTATGTATATTTTTTGTTTAGGCAACAGCACAGCACTGCGAAGCTGAGCCCTGCTGGTCCCAGAGAGTGAGACTGCTGTGTGATGTATTCAGAGAGATCACTCTAAAATAGTTTGGGGGATCACTGAGAGTCAGGGTATGAGCCTCGCAGATTGGAGAGATTGTCAGACTCCAGCAGACTGTGAAATGGAATCCTGTGTGTGTAGTGTGTGTGTGTGTGTGTGTGTGTGTGTGTGTGTGTGTGTGTGTATGTATGTGTGTTACAGTCTCATTCTTGGTGAGTATATAGTGTTGGCCTGCAGTGAGACAGGCTGAGCGGCTCGACCTGTCATCCTGTCGTCAAACACGATGGCAGCCATTTTGTAAAACATTGCTCAGTGATTCCTCAGCTCTGTGTTGTTCTCCATTAGTTCTCACTCAAACACAGCTGCAGTGATCAGGTCAGGAAGGTGGATGGTAGTAGCCTCGTTTTGGACTAAGCCTTATTCCCATGGGTGTCAAACATATGACCCCGGCCCGTGTGAGGACTTTGCAAAGTGTAAAACGTACATATATTAACTGCAATGTTGTTGTAATGTATTTTGTTATACACACATTCCTTATTTTCATTTACATTAAAGTATTCCGTTAGGGCTACTTAACATATTTAAATAAAAAAGTAGAGTTCTTGTTGCAGAGTTTGCGAATGAACATGAACCCAAGCTGTTGCTTATTGATGTACCCTATAAATGTATTTGATGTGACTTAAACTATATCTTTAGAATAATGTGTTTCTGATGTGCAACAACTTAACTCTCTATTTAAGATTGAGAAGTTGCAGGTCATCCAAATGTATATTTCTTTAGGCATGCTTGAATGCTCATGGTCAATGATTGCAGCACTGAGGTCTAACATGACAAGCAGAGACTGGTCCTTTGACTGATGCTATTAAAAGGTAATCTGTAACCAGTGCAATATGTGTACTAAATCCAGACTAAATATCTTCACATGATCTAATGTTATGTAGAAAATCACACAGCTGTTTTGTAACTGTGAACTGTTGGATTTCAGGTAATAGTTGACTTACACCTTGTGATCAAGACTGAGCATTTTAAGAACAGGTTTCAGTCCAGTTCTGTTATTTGGAAGAGCATTCTTATATATGTTAAGCCTGTCTAGCCAAACTAAACAACATTTTTATAGTTTGGAAGAACACCATTTCCTAAATGTTTTCAACTTTTACTTAGCAGGTAATCCATAGACAGGGATGCAAACACACGTATGGTTAAAAAAGAGAGAACTATTCAAAGCAGAAAAAAAACAGCGTAATATACCATCTGACAAAGGCCTGTGCTATAATGCTTCAATTAACTGGCTATTCTTTATAATATACTCAGATCAATAGGAGACAGAGATGTTAAATTGTAAATCAAGTTTTTTTTAAATTATTTACAGCAGGGGTGGGGAACCTTTTTCCTTTCAATTTTTACAACATCCTCAGAGAGGGCCGTACAAATTATTGAACTCAACCTCTGCTTAAAAAAAGCCGGGAAGATTTTTTCTTTAATGTTGAAGTTAAAGCATCAATCTGGTGCACTTTGAGAGCAAAATGAATAGATCTATGGATACATCTCCCAACACCTATATGAAACAGAACTGTGAACAGATGGTTCTTCAGACCTCTCTGAAGAACCAGCACCTTACCGTGGTAGAGAGGTTTGTGTGCCCTGATGAACCTGGGGGCTGTGTTGTCTGGAACCTTGTGTTCCTGGTAGGGTCTCCCATGGCAAATTGGTCTCAGGCAAGGGGCCAGACTAAGATTGGTTCAAAAATACCTCATGAAAGACGACACACGAAGTGAGGATACCCGGCCCGGAGGAAGCCCGGGGTCCCTTTCTGGAGCCAGGCCCAGAAGGAGGACTCGTCGGCGAGCGTCTGGTGGCCGGGCTTGCCACGGAGCCCGGCCGGGCCCAGCCCGAAAAGGCAACGTGGGCAACACCTCCGCTTCTCCGTCCCGCGGGCCCACCACCTACGGGAATCAACGATGGGGTCGGGTGCGCTGCCAGAAGGGTGGCAGTGAAAGCGGAGGGTCTCGACGGACCAGACCCGGGCGACAGAAGCTGGCTTTGGGGACGTGGAACGTCACCTCTCTGGGGGGGAAGGAGTCGGAGCTTGTGCGGGAGGTGGAGCGGTACCAGTTGGATCTGGTTGGGCTCACCTCTACGCACAGCGTCGGCTCTGGAACCTTACTTCTGGATAGGGGTTGGACTCTATTCTTCTCCGGAGTTGCTCAAGGTGTGAGGCGCCGGGCGGGTGTGGGGATACTCACAAGTCCCCGGTTGGGTGCTTCGTTGTTGGAGTCTACCCCAGTGGACGAGAGGGTTGCCTCCCTACGCCTGCGGGTTATGGGGGGGAAAACTCTGACTGTTGTGTGTGCTTATGCACCCAACAGCAGTTCAGAGTATACGGCCTTCTTGGAGACCCTGGAAAGAGTCCTGTATGGGGCTCCTGAAGGGGACTCTTTAATCTTGCTGGGAGACTTCAACGCACATGTGGGCAATGATGGAGACACTTGGAGGGGCGTGATTGGGAGGAACGGCCCCCCTGATCTGAACCGGAGTGGTGGTTTGTTACTGGACTTCTGTGCTAGTCATGGATTGGCCATAACTAACACCATGTTCGAACATAGGGATGCTCATAAGTGTACGTGGTACCAGAGCACCCTAGGCAGAAGGTCCATGATCGATTTCGTTATCGTATCATCGGACCTGAGGCCGTATGTTTTGGACACTCGGGTAAAGAGAGGGGCGGAGTTGTCAACTGATCACCATCTGGTGGTGAGTTGGGTCGAGTGGCAGGGGAAGCCTCTGGATAGACCTGGTAAGCCCAAACGTGTAGTTCGGGTGAACTGGGAACGTCTGGAGGAGGCCCAGGTTCAGGAGGCCTTCAACTCACACCTCCGGCGGAGCTTTTCGGGCATTCCTGTGGAGGTTGGGGACATTGAACCAGAGTGGTCGGTGTTCAAAGCCTCTATTGCCGAAGCCGCGGCGGGGAGCTGTGGTCTCAAGGTCCTAGGTGCCTCAAGGGGCGGTAACCCTCGAACCTCCTGGTGGACACCGGTGGTCAGGGAAGCCGTCCGACTGAAGAAGGAGGCCTTCAGGGATTTGTTATCCCGGGGGACTCCCGAGGCAGTTGCAAGGTACCGACAGGCCCGAAGGGCAGCAGCCTCAGCCGTGGCCGAGGCAAAGCAGTGGCTGTGGGAGAAGTTCGGAGAGGACATGGAAAAGGACTTTCGGGCGGCACCAAAGTTGTTCTGGAAAACTGTCCGACACCTCAGGAGGGGGAAGCAGGGAACCATCCAAGCTGTGTACAGTAAGGATGGGACGTTGTTGACCTCAACTGATGGAGTGTTAGGGCGTTGGAAGGAGCACTTTGAGGAACTCCTGAACCTGACAACTCCGTCCTCTATGTTAGAGGCAGAGCTGGAGTATGACGGGGGATCAACACCAATCTCCCGGGGGGAGGTCACTGAGGTTGTTAAACAACTCCACAGTGGCAAAGCCCCGGGGGTGGATGAGATCCGCCCAGAAATGCTGAAGGCTCTGGGTGTTGAGGGACTGTCTTGGTTGACACGTCTCATCAACATTGCGTGGAAGTCGGAAACGGTACCGAAGGAGTGGCAGACCGGGGTGGTGGTTCCCCTTTTTAAAAAGGGGGACCAGAGGGTGTGTGCCAATTACAGAGGCATCACACTACTCAGCCTCCCCGGGAAAGTTTACTCTAAGGTACTCGAAAGGAGGGTCAGGCCGATTGTCGAACCTCAGATTGAGGAGGAACAATGCGGATTCCGTCCTGGTCGTGGAACGACGGATCAGCTTTTTACTCTCGCAAGGATCCTGGAGGGGGCTTGGGAGTACGCTTATCCGGTCTACATGTGTTTTGTGGACTTGGAGAAGGCGTATGACCGGGTTCCCAGGGAGTTACTGTGGGAGGTGCTGCGGGAGTATGGGGTGAGGGGGTCTCTACTCAGGGCCATCCAATCTCTGTACTCCCAAAGCGAGAGCTGTGTCCGGGTCCTCGGCAGTAAGTCGGACCCATTTCCGGTGAGGGTTGGCCTCCGCCAGGGCTGCGCTTTGTCACCAATCCTGTTTGTAATATACATGGATCGGATTTCGAGGCGTAGTCATGGGGGGGGGGGGTCTGCAGTTCGGTGGGCTAAGGATTGCACCACTGCTTTTTGAAGATGATGTGGTTCTGATGGCTTCATCGGTCTGCGACCTTCAGTACTCACTGGATCGGTTCGCAACCGAGTGTGAAGCGGCTGGGATGAGGATCAGCACCTCCAAATCTGAGGCCATGGTTCTCAGCAGGAAACCGATGGATTGTCCACTCCAAGTAGGGAATGAGTCCTTACCCCAAGTGAAGGAGTTCAAGTATCTCGGGGTTTTGTTCTCGAGTGAGGGAACAATGGAGCGTGAGATGGGCCGGAGAATCGGAGCAGCGGGAGCGGTACTGCAGTCGCTTTACCGCACCGTTGTGACGAAAAGGGAGCTGAGCCAGAAGGCAAAGCTCTCTGTCTACCGGGCCATTTTCGTTCCTACCCTCACCTATGGTCATGAAGGATGGGTCATGACCGAAAGAACGAGATCGCGGATACAAGCGGCCGAGATGGGTTTTCTCCGCAGGGTGGCTGGTGTCTCCCTTAGGGATAAGGTGAGAAGTTCGGTCATCCGGGAGGGACTCGGAGTTGAGCCGCTCCTCCTTCGCGTCGAAAGGAGCCAGTTGAGGTGGTTCGGGCACCTAGTTAGGATGCCACCTGGGCGCCTCCCTAGGGAGGTGTTCCAGGCACGTCCAGCTGGGAAGAGACCAAGGGGTAGACCTAGGACCAGGTGGAGGGATTATATCTCTTCGCTGGCCTGGGAGCGCCTTGGGATCCCCCAGTCAGAGCTGGTTGATGTCGCCAGGGAAAAGGAAGTTTGGGGCTCTCTGCTGGAACTGCTACCCCCGCGACCCGACCACGGATAAGCGGAAGAAGATGGATGGATGGATGGATGGACTGTGAGCAGATTTCTTTTTCTTTATGGATATTTTAAAAATCACTCCCCTATTAAACTGTATTCTTGTTATTTTTAACAACTTTTTTGTTAATGTCATATCGTATTTTATACCTTTTTTTTTAATTTAGTCTCTTATTTTTTTATAACTATAATGATCATATCAAGGTTTGCCTTAACCTCACTGAGCTGAGGTTATTTGAGCCTCTCAGGAGAGAGCTCTGTTCCACCTGGTTGTAGAGAAAGCTCTTTAAATTCGTTAGCATAGCTAGCTAACCAGATGCTAATAACAACAGATCGCCACTGTGCTTACAACTAAAGACACAGCCACGCAAACACTGCGGCATGTGTACGGCTCCTTATGGGTACTGCAATATTTGAAGAGCTGTAGCGGCGTTCCGATGCTCTCCGTCAGCAATAACGACACGTTACGCTCGTGTTGTGTTCAAGGAACCTGTCCTTGGCCAGGAAAAACAGGCACTCGCTTGTTTAATTATTTTGCGGTCTAGATTTCTTAAACATTTTTTAAAGTGAGAAATTGTCCGTCAGTCCGTGAGTTGGACCAAAAAAGAAAACTCTTCGGTTCTCCACGAATTACACAAGTCACCCAAATCAGCGTTAAAAAAGCGTGAGGCGCCAAAAAACGACTAATTTGCATGCATACATAGAGCTAGCAATATGTTTTACTTCTTAAGGCGACAGGATCCAATCAATTCTAAACCTTACTGTTTTGCTTCTTCACATGTGTTTACATTGTTTCTTAGGCTGAATTATACAATGGCATACAGTTTGTACAAATGTAATGAAATTAAATACAATTGTCAATTCGATGTTATGGAAAAAAATGAATAATTTAGATTGTTGTTAGTTGATTGATTGATCAATTAAATGTTAGTCAACTAAGGCATCCTGCCACCACAAACCTCCTAAACTGCTTCAGTGCTTCAAGTGTTTGGAAGTATCCTGGAAGGGTGAACAGTAATGTTCCTTCATTTGCTGTTTTGATGAATTTGAAAATAACGGAAAAGATGGCTGGGTGGGGTACAACATTTTCCCTCAACTGACTCAATGAGGCAAATAACTTGTTTATATAAAGATATATTCCACCATTACTCCAGATCTTAAAAGCAGAATTTATGTATCATTGAAGTTCGAAACATGGTTAGAATACATTTGTGATCCAATAGACACTAAATGTAATCCAAAACGATTCTTACACTGTTCCCAAATTCTAAGAGAAATATAAACTGGACGTATTACACTTGTAGATATAAAACTCCAATGGAATAGCCGATCCCAGCATACCCGGCAGAGAGGTGTTTCTGCAGTATGGCGATTCAATAAGAAGCCAAGCTGGTGTCACGATAGTAGGAGCACTTCGCCAATAGAAAATGATGTACATTCATTGCCCAATAATCAAACTGGAAATTGGATAAGGCTAGCCCTGCTGATGGTTTTGTTCTTTGAATGAAATCTTTTGTCACGGTTGAGTGAAGGAAGCAGGACCCAAATGCAGATAACTCTGATAAACCTTTATTTCAAGGATAATGAACTAATACAGACAAAACAGAACACTCACCGGTGAATTCAGTCACCAAGAAAAGAAGCACCAACACTGAACACAGGACGAGACAAGACTAAATACAGGGAGGGATAATTACAAGACGAGAAACAGCCGGGCAGGGGAGGAGAAACACAAGGGCCACAGGTGAACACAATCAGCTAACGAGACACACCAGGGAAACTAACGACAGGAGGAAAACATGACATAGAGAACAGCGAAAACACCCAAACCTAGACATAGAACTGTGACCTGACATGATAACCGTGACAGAACCCCCCCCTCAAGGGACGGATTCTAGACGTCACTAAACCCCAAAACAAAAATCCAACAAAGTCCAGCAGGGTGGGTGGAGGGGGTCCGGAGGAGGGACGTATCCCTAGGCCACCAGGGTGGGTGGAGGGGGTCCGGAGGACGGGACTAAGCTGACCGCCCAGGAGCACAGTAGGGGACCAGGAAGGGATCTCGGGCGGACGGCCCGGGGGCAAGGCAGAAGCCGAGAAGGGGGACTCGGGCGGACGGCCCGGGGGCAAGGCAGAGTCCAAGGTGGGGCGAAGGCCACAGCGGGCGAACTCAGGAGGCCGAGCATGAGGGCGAAGGCAGCGGCAGGAAGAGTCAGGGGGCCGGGCTCGAAGACGAGGGCAGCGGCAGGAAGAGTCAGGGGACCGGGCTCGAGGACGAGGGCCGCGGCAGGAAAAGTCAGGGGGCCGGGCACGCGGGCGAAGACCGCGGCTCACAGAGGGTCGGGATCGAGGGCGAAGACCAGACAGCTCCGGAGGCCGGGCAGGACCCGGTGTCGGCCGGACAGGCTTCGGCAGGATCCCCCACGGAAGAGGACCAGGAGTTGGCAGGACCCCCAGCAGGAGAGTGGTTGGCGGGACCTCCAACGAGACAGGACAAAGGGTTGGCAGGACCCCCGGCAGGAGAGTTGTCGGCGGGGCCTCCAACAGCAAAGGACATAGGATTGGCAGGACCCCCGGCAGGAGAGTAGTCGGCGGGACCTCCAACGGCACAGGACACAGGGTTGGCAGGACCCCCGGCAGGAGAGTTGTCAGCGGGGCCTCCAACAGCACAGGACATAGGATTGGCAGGACCCCCGGCAGGAGAGTAGTCGGCGGGACCTCCAACGGCACAGGACATGGGGTTGGCAGGACCCCCGGCAGGAGAGTAGTCGGCGGGGCCTCCAACGGGACAGGACATGGGGTTGGCAGGACCCCCGGCAGGAGAGTAGACGGCGGGACCTCCAACGGGACAGGACATGGGGTTGGCAGGACCCCCGGCAGAAGACTAGTCTGCGGGACCTCCAACAGGACAGGACACAGGGTTGGCAGGACCCCCGGCAGAAGACTAGTCTGCGGGACCTCCAACGGGACAGGACATGGGGTTGGCAGGACCCCCGGCAGAAGACTAGTCTGCGGGACCTCCAACGGGACAGGACACAGGGTTGGCAGGACCCCCGGCAGGAGAGTTGTCGGCGGGGCCTCCAACAGCACAGGACATAGGATTGGCAGGACCCCCGGCAGGAGAGTAGTCGGCGGGACCTCCAACGGCACAGGACATGGGGTTGGCAGGACCCCCGGCAGGAGAGTAGTCGGCGGGGCCTCCAACGGGACAGGACATGGGGTTGGCAGGACCCCCGGCAGGAGAGTAGTCGGCGGGACCTCCAACGGCACAGGACATGGGGTTGGCAGGACCCCCGGCAGGAGAGTAGTCGGCGGGGCCTCCAACGGGACAGGACACAGGGTTGGCAGGACCCCCGGCAGGAGAGTTGTCGGCGGGGCCTCCAACAGCACAGGACATAGGATTGGCAGGACCCCCGGCAGGAGAGTAGTCGGCAGGACCTCCAACGGCACAGGACATGGGGTTGGCAGGACCCCCGGCAGGAGAGTAGTCGGCGGGGCCTCCAACGGGACAGGACACAGGGTTGGCAGGACCCCCGGCAGGAGAGTTGTCGGCGGGGCCTCAAACAGCACAGGACATAGGATTGGCAGGACCCCCGGCAGGAGAGTAGTCGGCGGGACCTCCAACGGGACAGGACACAGGGTTGGCAGGACCCCCGGCAGGAGAGTAGTCGGCGGGGCCTCCAACGGGACAGGACATGGGGTTGGCAGGACCCCCGGCAGGAGAGTAGTCGGCGGGACCTCCAACGGGACAGGACATGGGGTTGGCAGGACCCCCGGCAGAACCTCCAACGGTACTTGAGTAGGGACTTGAGTGGGAACTTGAGAGGAGACTTGAAAGGTAACTCGAGAGGTGATTGGAGAGGGGACTCGAGAGGAGACTCGAGAGATGACTTGAGAGGAGACTTGAGAGGGATCCTGAGAGGGGACTCGAGAGGTGGCTTGAGAGGGACCTCGAGAGGTGACTTGAGAGGGATCTAGAAAGGGGACTCGAGAGGTAGCTCGAGAGGAGACTTGAGAGGGAACTAGAGAAGTGACTAGGAAAGTGACCTGAGGAGGGACTAGGGAAGGGACAAGAGGAGAGACTAGAGAAGGGACCAGAGATGGGACTATGGCAGCTGGGGCCAGAGCTAAGTCTGGAACCATGGCTGCTGGGGCCAGAACTGAGTCTGGAACCATGGCTGCTGAGGCCAGAACTAGGTCTGGAACCATGGCTGCTGGGGCCAGAACTGGGTCTGGAACAATGGCTGCTGGGGCCGGGACCATGGCTGCTGGGGCCAGAACTAAGTCTGGAACCATGGCCGGAAACATGGCCGCTGGGGCCGGAACTGGGGCCGGAACCATGGCTGCTTGGGCCAGAACTGGGGCCGGAACCATGGCTGCTGGGGCCAGAACTGGGGCTGGAACCATGGCTGCTGGGGCCAGAACTGGGGCCGGAATGATGGCTGCTGGGGCCAGAACTGGGGCTGGAATCATGGCTCTTGGGGCTCGGATTGCTAGCCTGGACTTGCGACTCCTTCTCTTAGAAGCCGCCGGAAGGCTCCGTGGACCTCCAAAAGCCAGACGAGTTCCAGAAAACGACTCTTGGACAGGAGCAGGAACTGGGGCGGAAGCACTGGTTGACTCCAGACGGAACACACCGAGACGTTTATAGTCAGCAGGCTGGAAATCACACACCCAGATGAAGTTCAAAATCCAGCCAGGTAAGAATTTCACCAAGTCTGGTTTCTCCATAGCCAACCGGTGCGCCTCTACCAGAGCGGCCTCCTTCTGCAGAACACTGGACGCTCCCTTCCACCAATCATAGCAGCAAGCCAAATCAAAGGAAAAATGTTGTAGTTCCACCTCAAATGGATCATCTGCTGGGTCCATTTCTGGTTGGTGCTTTCTGTCACGGTTGAGTGAAGGAAGCAGGACCCAAATGCAGATAACTCTGATAAACCTTTATTTCAAGGATAATGAACTAATACAGACAAAACAGAACACTCACCGGTGAATTCAGTCACCAAGAAAAGAAGCACCAACACTGAACACAGGACGAGACAAGACTAAATACAGGGAGGGATAATTACAAGACGAGAAACAGCCGGGCAGGGGAGGAGAAACACAAGGGCCACAGGTGAACACAATCAGCTAACGAGACACACCAGGGAAACTAACGACAGGAGGAAAACATGACATAGAGAACAGCGAAAACACCCAAACCTAGACATAGAACTGTGACCTGACATGATAACCGTGACATCTTTACTTATCCTAGAGGGTTTTATTATTCTAAATAGTTGCAGAAATATTTGTCCGGTCAAACGATTGACTGGGAAATAATGGGAGTGTGTGACATTTGTCCTAGCCAGAGCCATCGTGAATTATATAGGAGTTTTAGTAATTAAATACAATTCTGGCCTAGACCAAATGTGACCTGCTCCATCAAAATCAGTCGCATTGACCCGAAGACACATTTAGAGTTGTATACACTGTTGGAAAGAGGATATTCCTAGCTTTCTAATGATATCAGGATTGTTTTTGTACTCCCAATATTAATCGAAATATGTCACATTATATAATGACTGTCACAGAGTCATCATTTTGAGAAAAAGGCCTTTAAAGTTTCCTCTTCTCTGGAATCCATCGATCTGATTGATTATTAATGGAGCAAATGATCAAAATACTACAGAGGGAAGATATTTTCGTTTGGAGGGGAAGCTCGCGAGTGTGTGTATACGTGTGTGTGTATGTGTGTGTGTGTTTGTGTAATTTTGCGTTTGTGTGTATTGCGTCTGTTTCCCTCACGAGAAACACCGGCTGTTGTTATGCCTGCTGTGACGTTAAGTTACTCCGTTCTCTGCTTGTAATTATGCCGAAGCTTCAAAGTTGTATTTATCATCTGAATTTGCCGAAACAAGTTTAATATTCTGAAAGCCTAGACTTCGTTTAATTGAAATCAGATAAAAACAAACTGTAACGGACCCTGCCGTGTTATCTATGATTACTATACGCCTTACATTCATAATTTCATCCGGAGGGAGGGGGGCAGCGCTGCGGAACAGCAGATTGCGAGTGAGAGGTGCCTGTCTTCGTCCCTTTACAAGCTTAAAGAATGTATTTATCGTGTGATTTTGGAAATAAAAGTTTCATATTCTGAAAGCCAAGACTTTGTTTGTTTAAAATCAAACAAAACACCCGAACCCTGAAAAAATAGTTTTTTACGTAAATCCACGTTTATTTTGAAATGAGCCGTTGCGACTTCCGACTGATTTCGATAGAGCGGGTCACAAATATATTGAGGGTGTAATATAGTTAATCCCTCTCCACCCAGTCAACCGCTTTTGAACATCAAGTGATAAGGCTATCTAAGATAATGGGGATGATGGAGTATACATAATATTTAAAAGCCTACGTAAATTGAAAAAGCAATGTCTGCCCTTCACAAATCCTGTTTGATCCGAAGGGATTTTTTAGGGCATATATGGCTGCATTTAGGGGACATTTTTGGCCTTTCCCACTTCTCAGATAGGGTCATTGAAATTACAAACTTGTCCCGGTTGTCAGTCTGAGTTTATTCTCTCTGCTCTTTGCAGAACATAAACGTTAATTGGACCTTCACATACAAAATATGAATATTCAACTAAGTGCTGACCATTTTTGATGTGAATTAAGCTTTGGGCAGAAAGGCAAGTGAAGGTATAAGCAGACAACCATGTTTGATTATATCAGGGGAAATCATTATATCACAAGTATACATCCTCCTTTGTACTGTCACACACACACACACACACACACACACACACACACACTATACTTTTATATTAGCTTTCTCTGGGCTGTAAGGAGAGCTGCAGGGCTCTGTGTTCAGCTCCCCTCAGGTTTCAATTTAATCTCTTTATTCTAGCCTGCTATACTCCCTCCTGTACAGCTCTCACACACACACACACACACACACACACACACACACACACACACACACACACACACACACACACACACACACACACACACACACACACACACACACACACACACCTACACTTTCCACGTAGCACAGGCACGTATAAACACACACCCAGCCAGGGTTTCAGTCTCTTTGATTGCCCGCCAGTTCTCTAATGAATAATTTAGCTGCAAATATATTCTGACAGTGACAGTGAGATAAAATAAGTGAAGGATGGACTGTGGGAGGAAGAATGAGGGCACATCCCCTTAAAAGAGAGGTGTGTGTGTGTGTGTGTGTGTGTGTGTGTGTGTGTGTGTGTGTGTGTGTGTGTGTGTGTGTGTGTGTGTGTGTGTGTGTGTGTGTGTGTGTGTGTGTGTGTGTGTGTGTGTGTGGTGTGTGTTGTGTGTGTGGGAGGGAGGGAGGGGAGGGAGTTGGGAGAGCAGCTTGTAGTAACTTACGGTAAATAGTTGGTGTTTATAATAAACAAAGATGATATTGTGTTTAAAATGTTCAATTAAAAAAATCTAAGGCTTTTACAAGGAGGCCTCGGTATTATTGTTGGTGTTATCGACACCTACTGTTGCTATGACCAATACATTTGGTTGAGAGTGCACCAGTTCATGTGATGAGCAGACACTGAGTCACTGTTTGTGTTCTGATTGTGATGCAGATGATTTACTCTGTGATCATCGGGTCGCCCTAGTTAGAGCAAATGACATTATTTGGACATCATTATAAAAAGTACCATTAGAGCAGGGTTGCCAACTTTGGGTACCTGGCTGGAGTGAGATTTTGATATCATGGGTTTATATGCGCACGAAATGACTGCTATCGTGTCAGCAGCGGGACCTTAGCATATAGGATATATATACAATATATACAAATACAGAATATTGGACACAGACTATAAAGGACACAAAGTTTCATTCACTAATGAAAGTCAAACACATGTCTGTTTCCACTGTTTTATTGTGTGCCTGTTGCGATAAGCAATTAATTGACTTATCGTACGATAAATAAAAATGAACTCGATAAATTGCCATTTACATGAGGATGTGACTAGCAGTTTGAAAGGATGTACTTGAATTATTATTATATATTATCATTATGTCAGTGGTCTAAAATGGTCACACAACGGTGCCGACAATATTATCGTTTATCGCAATAATTTCCGGGAAAATGTATCCAACAAAATTAATTATCGTGAGAGGCCTATACATGAAACACACACACACAAACAAATCTACAGACTTACTCCAAACTGCCAAATATATTAATTAACACACTCTCACTCTCATATACTCTTTGACTAGTAGAACAATAAGCAGCAGACTTTGACTTTTTTATCATGTCTACTGGATCTTAGATCTGCGCATGCGCAATACGGGTCGGCAGTTGCGAGAGAGTATTTGTGTTGGGTAATCTATGGTAGGGCTAACCCATACAGTGGTGGGGCTCAAGTCAGTATTTGCAATGTAATTACATACACGCTCCCCTTGACAGTGAAACGCCACGCGTGAGGTTTAGATTATTTCCCTGTCTCAATACAAATAGAACTGTATGAAATAAAAAGGCACATTTGTCTTGTAGTAAATAAAAAGGGGGAGCCAATCCTGCAATTTCCCCACAGGTGAAAGAGTTGACCTGCTGAAAACCCAACCCCTGCAGGGGGTCTGGGGGGATTCTCCCCCAGCAGATTTTTTGAAATACTAACATAAAATACACATTCTGGTAGGCTACTCTCTTGAGAAGAAAAATAAATACATCTATTACTACACGACATATTTAAAAAAAATGAATGGTATTTAATTTTTTGTTACTTTGTTCTGAAAGCTGAACCTGCTGCTCCTCACAGAGAGAAGAGGGAAGAGGCTGTGAATGACTTTACATTGTGGATAAGGGTGGATAGCCCCCATTGTTCTGTGTGTCAAAATGAAAGACAGCCCACACCTATCAATCATCAAACCGTGGGGTCTTATTTCATTACGTGTTGATTTCTATCAACACGTAATGTTGTATCGACGTATAGAGATGTACTACAGCAAAAGTATTCTCCGTGGGGACTTCCTGCAACAACACCACGCCGTTATCTTGATTCTGATTGGCCAGAAGACATTATCAAAGATGTTCTAATGAGAAGACGATCACTACCTGACAAAAGTTTTCAAAACCGTTTCTAGTCTTCGGTATTCTTGTTTTTGGCGTGAGAAGAGTTTGGGCAGCGTGAGAGCGTGAGATTGAGAGTGAAAGCGTGTGTCACATGCCAGATGCGTGAGAGTTGGCAACCCTGCATTAGAGACAATAATCTAACACACCATCCGGACTGCGACGTCACTAATCATCGGCACCGTGCACCATAGTTCTACTAACAAACGAGCCAGAAGATTGTCATGTTTTCTCTAAGTTGTGTGTCAATTCAACTAAAGTGTTACCTTACTGTTTCATCACTTAAGCTGGTTCATTATTTCCATTCCATTACCTTACTTAATTACCATAGACCAGGGGTCTCCAACACGTCGATCGCGATCTACCGGTAGCTTCTCAGTCGCTCGCCGCTCGCGGTTCACAGACTGTGTAGAAAAAATCCGACGACAGTAAATGCACCTGAATCAGTCCCTGTCGCTGCGGCTCAGACACACATGGATTTATGTTTTAAAAAATACTCGCGTTAGCATCATGTCGGGGTTTTGGTGGATTTAATCAAGTCTTGGATTGCAGAGTATGAATGTCCTCTTGCTATTTTCAGTTGATGAATACGTGTGTAAAGTTTGTGAAGGCAGGAGGAAAGCTCACCAAAGCTCACCGTCTCCTCTCTGTTCCTCCAAACCCCGCCCCCTCCCTGAAAATAATGAGTGACAGGCTGATAGTAACCTGATAGAAACGTTATTATTCACTTAATCACTGATTGAGATATGATGAAGCTAACTTAATCTCATACATTCATGGGATGTATGTAACAGTAAGACAGAGAATAAGTGTGCACCCACATGCAGTACTTTTGTTTTTATATGCTGTTGTAAATACTCCTGGTGTCTGCTGTGATGCCACATTCAGGACATTCAGTGTCTTTTTTTTAGCAGACGAGAGTTGCTAGAAGCTGCAGCAAGACCTATACAATTGATTTATTATGGTTTATAATTTAATGTCAAGACGAACAACAAGAAAAAGATGGCTGAACTGTTCAGTGTCAATCCTGTGGAGTTGGAGATGGAGGTTATAAATCATGTTCAGTTTAAGTCTCAGCACAACATCTCTGGAGCCTTGTAGACCCAGAAAACTATAAGAGCATTCACCAAGCAGCACTGAACATGTCTGCTTTATTTGGCTCTACAGACCTTTGTGAAGCAGCTTTTTCTGACATGAATGTCATGAAATCTAAATACAGAACAAGAATGACTGATGAACATTTAAATGACTATTAGAGTGAACCTAAGTGGGTACACTCCAGCATACACCTCTATGGTGGACTCCATGCAGTGTGATGGGAATTATGGCTCTTTGAAGGGAGCCGGATCCTATGGCTCCGTTCCTTTGCGAGAGCCGTTCAAAAGAGCCGTTCAAAAGAGTAAATAGGCAAAAGATCATCTATTAAGGATTTTTTTCTTCAATATCACATTATTTAGGATATTGAACTAAATCAAAATGGAACCAGGTATCAAAACCACACCAACTATTTGATCCTATCTCTATTCTTAATGCTAAGCTACGTTAGCCATTACCTGATTCCTGCTCACACAAGTGATTGATATCAATATTGTATTTTTTAAAAGACAGTAAAACAAACTATTTCATTTTAATCAAATGAAGTATGGACAATTCGGTATTTATTTTTTAGAATGTCAAAAAAATGTTTACACTGTAGCTATGTTCGCATGACTAAATAAAGAACCTTGAACCTTGAAGACAGCGGATGCATGGATTCACACACACCACACCACACACACACATACACATACACACACACACACACACACACACACACACACACACACACACACACACACACACACACACACACACACACACACACACACACACACACACACACCAGTTTCTGTGAAGAGTTACCAAGTTTCATAAATCAATAAGTAACCGGATCAAGTACTAAGCACTAATTGCTCCTGAGTGAGTGAGTGTTCTTAGGTAAGTGGCTGTAAAAGCTTTTTGTCATCTGATGAGTTATTTCCCAACGGGGTGCACGCATTACAATCACACTTGTTTCTTCCCAATTTTCAATGACGGGGCCCCTGCCGTTTGCTTGATCCAGCTGCTTCGTATGGCTGGGGTTAATTGTTCTGTAGTTAAGTCTCAGCAGAACAAGAACACAGCAACAGGCAGTTTCTCTTTCTGTTGAAACTTTGGCTTAGTGTGCACTACAAGACCTCCTTAGCTTGTAAAAATGTAAGTCATGGTTTCCAAGTCTGGTAGATAAGCTGAACTTCACTAAGGTCACCACACTATCAGGATGATTTATGGGTAAACCAGAGCTGCTCACACCAGTTATGTAAATAAGGAAATGGCTTAACAATAAATACAATAGAGGCCAAGAATAATCAACAGAATGAGGGAAAATACCTGCAGTAAAGTATTTCATTTACATAGTTTGGATTATTATATGAGACTTTTATTAACGATTTTATATCCTAGATAATCATTCTGAATCTTCTGAAACAAGACGTACTAATAGATGCCGTTTTAAGCTTTATTATATGTGGTTAGGCTGATAAAGTTGCAGGTGTTAGCTGCTTGTATTATCCATCCCTCATTTAATTCAAGGGAAAGCGATGGAGGAGATTCCAACTAGTGTGCACTCACGAATAGTTGATTTCAAAATCAACTTTAGGCTTAGGTCAAAAGGACCAGACTTTTACTGCTCTTTTTCTGATGCTAAAACCCCACAGGTAGTATAGTAGCACTCCCTGCTTTTAGCGAATGATGAGGATCAGATGGGATGAGACAGAGCGGCAGAGCCAGGATATGTGCCCTGTACTACGAAGCAGGATTTTCAGTTATAGAGGTATTTTCAGGGTTAACTCTGGGTTTTCGGTCCTACGACGCTGGTTCACTTCTTATCGGGGTAGATTACATTACATTAGCAGAGCATCGATCAGAGCGAGCAGAGCGTCGATCAGAGCGAGCAGAGCGTCGAGCAGAGCGTTGATTAAAGCGAGCAGAGCGTCGAGCAGAGCGTCGAGCAGAGCGTCGAGCAGAGCGTCGAGCAGAGCGTTGATTAAAGCGAGCAGAGCGTCGAGCAGAGCGTCGAGCAGAGCGTCGAGCAGAGCGTCGAGCAGAGCGTCGAGCAGAGCGTCGAGCAGAGCGTCGAGCAGAGCGTCGATCAGCAGAGCGTCGATCAGCAGAGCGTCGATCAGAGCGTAGAGCAGAGCGTCGATCAGCAGAGCGTCGATCAGAGCGTAGAGCAGAGCGTAGAGCAGAGCGTCGATTAAAGCGAGCAGAGCGTCGAGCAGAGCGTCGAGCAGAGCGTCGAGCAGAGCGTCGAGCAGAGCGTCGAGCAGAGCGTCGAGCAGAGCGTCGATCAGCAGAGCGTCGATCAGAGCGTCGATCAGCAGAGCGTCGATCAGAGCTTAGAGCAGAGCGTAGAGCAGAGCGTCGATTAAAGCGAGCAGAGCGTCGAGCAGAGCGTCGAGCAGAGCGTCGAGCAGAGCGTCGAGCAGAGCGTCGAGCAGAGCGTCGATTAAAGCGAGCAGAGCGTCGAGCAGAGCGTCGAGCAGAGCGCCGATCAGAGCGTAGAGCAGAGCGTAGAGCAGAGTGTAGAGCAGAGCGTAGAGCAGAGCGTAGAGCAGAGCGTTGATCAGAGCGTAGAGCAGAGCGTCGATCAGAGTGAGCAGAGCGTCGATCAGCAGAGCGTCGATCAGCAGAGCGTCGATCAGAGCGAGCAGAGCGTCGATCAGAGCAAGCAGAGCGTCGATCAGCAGAGCGTCGATCAGCAGAGTGTCGATCAGCAGAGTGTCGATCAGAGCGTTGATTAAAGCGAGCAGAGCGTCGAGCAGAGCGTCGAGCAGAGCGTCGAGCAGAGCGTCGAGCAGAGCGTCGAGCAGAGCGTCGATCAGCAGAGCGTCGATCAGCAGAGCGTCGATCAGAGCGTAGAGCAGAGCGTCGATCAGCAGAGCGTCGATCAGAGCGTAGAGCAGAGCGTAGAGCAGAGCGTCGATTAAAGCGAGCAGAGCGTCGAGCAGAGCGTCGAGCAGAGCGTCGAGCAGAGCGTCGAGCAGAGCGTCGAGCAGAGCGTCGAGCAGAGCGTCGAGCAGAGTGAGCAGAGCGTCGATCAGCAGAGCGTCGATCAGCAGAGCGTCGATCAGAGCGAGCAGAGCGTCGATCAGAGCAAGCAGAGCGTCGATCAGCAGAGCGTCGATCAGCAGAGCGTCGATCAGCAGAGTGTCGATCAGCAGAGCGTCGATCAGCAGAGTGTCGATCAGAGCGTAGAGCAGAGCGTAGAGCAGAGCGTAGAGCAGAGCGTAGAGCAGAGCGTCGATCAAAGCGAGCAGAGCGTCGATCAGCAGAGCGTCCATCAGCAGAGCGTCCATCAGCAGAGTGTCGATCAGAGCGTAGAGCAGAGCGTAGAGCAGAGCGTCGATCAGCAGAGCGTCGATCAGCAGAGCGTCGATCAGCAGAGCGTCGATCAGAGCGTAGAGCAGAGTGTCGATCAGAGCGAGCAGAGCGTCGATCAGCAGAGCGTCGATCAGCAGAGTGTCGATCAGAGCGTAGAGCAGAGCGTAGAGCAGAGCGTAGAGCAGAGCGTCGATCAGCAGAGTGTCGATCAGAGCGTCGAGCTGAGCGTAGAGCAGAGCGTAGAGCAGAGCGTCGATCAGAGCGAGCAGAGCGTCTCACCTGGCAGTGCTTTTACTCATCCGCCTCACGGAGCGTGGAAAGTGAGGTGTAGGGCTGCCGCTGGCGTGGAAAGGAGGATTTGCACCGAGGGCATTGCGGAGTGGCCTGAACGTTCTCCCCGTCTCGGGCTGGGGCCTGTTTCTGCCTGTTTTGCACTGCTGTAGCGGAGGCCAGCTTCCACCTGTACTGTGCTGCAGTGGTGCCGACTCCGCTGTCGGGTGCTGCTGTGCTGTGGAGATTTTCCCCCGGGGACTTCGTGGAGACCAGAGCGGCTCCACTTTCGGGCTTGGGCCTGCCTTCCACCTGTCCTGTTTCTGCTGTAGCGGAGGCCTGCTTCCACCTGTCGTGTGCTGCGTTGCTGAGGAGGTTTTACCCCGGTGACATCAAGGAGAGACCGGAGCGCCTCCACGTTTTGGCTGGGGCCTGCTTTCGCCTGTCCTGTGCTGCTGTGCGGTAGAGGATTTGCCCCAAAAACATCACGGATGCTGTGCTGGTCTGGGAATATGGCCCTTATCGTGATTCTGCTGTGCCTGCTAGCTGTTTTGGACAGTGAGAAGTTCTCTCATCATCCTGAGAAGTCGTCTGGATTCAGGTCTGTTCTGCCGCCCACAGTGGGCATCCCCTGCAAAGGATCGGGTGTGTTACGCGAACAATTACCTGTTGCCTTGTCACAGACAATCAGTTCGTCAAAATATGTTTGTCTTTTTTATTTGCCTGCTATGATGGTTCTTCAGGACTGCTTGAAGTAGATGACAATGTATGCAGGGTTGCCAACTTTGGGTACCTGGCTGGAGTGAGATTTTTATATCATGGGTTTAATTACACATATGCGCACTAAATGACTGCTATCGTGTCAGCAGCGGGACCTTAGCATATATATAGGATATATATACAATATATACAAATACACACTATTGGACACAAACTATAAAGGGCACAACTTTTCATTCACTAATGAAAGTCAAACACATGCTTGTTTCCACTGTTTTATTGTGTGCCTGTTGCGATAAGCAATTAATTGACTTATCGTACGATAAATAAAAATGAACTCGATAAATTGCCATTTACATGAGGATGTGACTAGCAGTTTGAACGGATGTACTTGAATTATTATTATATATTATCATTATGTCAGTGGTCTAAAATGGCCATACAACGGTGCCGACAATATTATCCTTTATCGCAATAATTTCTGGGAAAATGTATCCAACAAAATTAATTATCGTGAGAGGCTTATACATGAAACACACACACACACACACACATACACACACACACACACACACACACACACACACACACACACACACACACACACACACACACACACACACACACACACACACAAACAAAGCTACATACTTACTCCAAACTGCCAAATATATTAACACACTCTCACTCTCATATACTCTTTGACTCTATTTTGGCCTAGTAGAACAATAAGCACCAGACTTTTACTTTTTATCATTTCTACTGGATCGCAGATCTGCGCATGCACAATACGGGTCTGGGATTGACCTACCGGCTCCCACTGCTCTGCTGTCTGTTAACGTTGTTAAGAGTGGTGGGGGCGGGGAGGGAGCGGATTGACAGCTCGAGCAGCCAACCAAAAACGATCGCTGGTTCATCTTGTTTTTGGCGTGAGAATAGTTTGGGCAGCGTGAGAGCGTGGGATTGAGAGTGAAAGCGTGTGTCACACGTCAGATGCGTGAGAGTTGGCAACCCTGATGTATGTGTGTTGATTAAGAGGAAAAGATGTCTGGTTTTCTTGTTATTACTGCTATCAGGAAATGTACAACCTAACACTGGTCTGCCCAGTAGTAGTAGCCAGATCGCTACTCCTGCTGATTTTAAATCTAGGTCTGGGTTGGTGTCAAGCTCTTCAATATATTTGCAGTTTCCCCGCTTGAAAGGGATGGTACAGTCCATAGGAGGTTTTAACTGGGTTTCACTTGTACAATGACCACAACTTTGTTTTCTTTTTAGTTCTTCTTTACTTTATTTGTTGTTGTTGCAGTACAGCATATGTAGGTAGTAAGGTTGTAAGGTGAAAAACATTCTAACGTGCCCCACGAACGGTAAGTTGTATGACTCTTAAGGCGAGACACGGCAGGCAAAAACATCGTTTTTCAAGCACTGGTACATTTTGAGATTTTGTGCTATTTTGATTCTATAACATGTTTTCTTTCAGGCTTTTGGAAGGAAAACGTACAAAATACACATTTAAGTGTTTATTTTACTATAGTTTGTCTATTTGCCTCTGTATATTTCTCCTAAATTCACCAAAAGTTAGCATTCTAACGTAACATAAAGTACCGCGACTGCTGTTTACACCATGTCAACAGAGATATCGTTGGAAAGCTGTGTCTCTCCTGCACAATCTCATCAGATCCAAATATGGTCATTTCCTTTGTATCAGCAACCAATCGTGAAAGCACAAAGGGGTCTTAAACCCAGAAACAAAATCTCATTGGCTGGTGTCAATTTCTGACAACGTGATTCGTTCAGATGCGTCACGTGGTGTGCTAAACATTCCTGGTTAGCTTTTCCCCTAACATGAAATGCCTTCACGGAGTGCGTCGATGCGCAAGCTGTCATCCAAAGAACAGGAGGGTTTAGCTAGCGCCTCACAGCAATCTTTAAAGATCGTTTTCTGAAAATAAATTTGTTCTCTACTCTGAGTCCGAAATGTCCACTTCAATAGCACGTAGATACACCAAACCTTCCAGTTATATTCTTATCAATATTATGAAGGCTTTTACAGAAGGGTTTGTTCATATATCATTCATAGCCTGAATTATATAACATTTTAACATTTTAACATTTTATACCTACAAACATGGCGAAAATGTATATTTTAGGGCTGTTGACAGTATTTTCTGATTTATGGAGTGATAAAAAGAGATATCCAATATCCCTTCTGTAAAAGCCTTAGATACTAATATGACTACAAAATGAAACAACCATTTTGAACCTGGCTTTATCCAAAGTTCAGATTTCGATTCCTGAAATGTGTTAAAATATGCGCATATTTAATCAATCAATCAATGTATGTTTATTTATATAGCCCAAAATCACAAATGTTACATTTGTCTCAGTGGGCTTCACAGTTTGTACAGAATATCAGTATGACAATACGACACCCTCTGTCCTTAGACCCTCACATCGTACAAGGAAAAACATCCGGAGAAAACCCACAGTTTAAAGGGGAACATGGGAGAACCCTCAGGGAGAGCAACAGAGGAGGGATCCCTCTCCCAGGACGGACAGACGTGCAATAGATGCCGTGTGTAAATTGAAAAGATAATACATTTGCAACGTAGATAGTCCAAATGTTTGGAAATGCATGTGTGTATAATAGGAAGATGAATCCATGAGGATATCCATCCAGGACTTATGATCCAGGACCACAGCAACAGGCACAGCCACGACTCAAGATCCAGGGCTCGCGATCCAGGACACAGGACTGCAGCAACAGGATCATCCATGACTCCGGATTGAAGATTATTATCATCTGATATTTGGGAAGTGTGTTACATTTGAAATGGCAGAAAGTCTTGTTGCAATTTCCAGATATTGAAAGAGGCCCCTGGAGTTTCTCTGGTAATTATCAATAGTAGCAGTTAAGTGAATACTGTTCAAACAATACCTGTGTTTGTGTTTTGTATTGATTTCTCTGTTTTATCCTTTCATAAATGTGAGGACTAAACTTGCTCCAAACATTCTGGGGTGCTTGGAGTAAACAGGTTTTATTGCTCTGTGGGGGAGGTGTAGGTATGCATGACAGTGGGCTAGGTGGATGAGAGTACCTTCTGCTTAAGATCTCCAGTATGTCATGTGTCAGGGAAGTCTACATATCTTGAATAGTATGTGTGTGTTTAATTACTTTGTATTCATAATATTTATTATTTATTTAACCTTTATTTAACCAGATAAAAGCATTGAGATAGAATCTCATTTTCAATGCTGACCTGGCCAAGAAGGCAGCAACGTTACACATAACACAAACATATAAAATACAGAGAACATAACTAAGAAAACAAAAGACAAAAAAGCAGTCACTACATTGTGCACATTAGGACAGTAAGAAAGGTACTACTTATTACTGCAAGAGCAGCTAGTAGTAAGGACTTCAGACAACTTCAATTTAAAACAGGCTATAGAGACAAGTGCCCTCAGTTTGAGGCGTGATTGAAGGTCATTCCAAGACCAAGGAGCATAATAGAAAAGACTCCTTTTCCCAGCCTCAGTCCGCACAGCAGGAACCTGGAACCGTATCCAGGCACTGGATCTGAGGTTGTAAGAGTCACAAACTGGAGCAAATCTGGCACATATGTAGAGTGGAAGCTTACCTAAAATGGCTTTATACATTAATAAAAACCAATGCCGCATCCTACGCACAGTAAGTGAGGACCATCCAGTTAGGCTATACAGTTTGCAATGATGAGTCCTATAGGGTGCATTTGATATATAACGCAGTGCAGCATGGTAGAGTGGGTCAAGTTTGGCCAACACAGTGGGACAGGCAAATCTATAAATAGTATCACCGTAGTCCAGCTGGGACAGGAATAAGCCAGAGACCAACCTTTTACGGGATGAAGTTGAAAAACAACATTTAAGTCTGTAAAGGAAGCCAAGAGTGAATTTCAATTTCTTAGTTAGAACTTCAATATGGTATTTGAAGTTCAGATTACTGTCCAACCAGAAGCCCAGATATTTGTAGGTATCAACAAACTCAACAGAGACACCATCAAGGGTGTCAATGGAGAGACAAGAGGACGCTGACTTGGGAGCAAAAAGCATTGCTTTAGTTTTCTTACTGTTCAAAAGCAGTTTGGAATCAATAAGTGCATGCTGCAGCGTGATAAAATCAGATTTTAAATTGGAAACGGCCATATCCAGAGAAGGAGCATATGAGTACACAATAGTGTCATCAGCATACATATGATAGGTAGAGAATTGCATCTGATTACAAATATTGTTTATATATAATAAAAAGAGCAAAGGCCCCAAAATAGAGCCCTGTGGAACTCCCTTCTTCAAGGTGACAGGGTCAGAGACAGTGCTACCCAACCTGACGCATTGAGTACGGTCGGTTAGATAACTCTGAAACCAGCAAATGGCATTATGACCGAAACGAGACATCAACATAACATTAGACATAATGTGGTGATCTACAGTATCAAATGCTTTGGCTAGGTCAACAAACAATGCAACACATACAGATTTGTTATCCAAGGCAGCCTTAATATCGTCTAAGACTTTCAGACTGGCAGTCACAGTACTGTGCTTTGATCTGAATCCAGATTGCATAGGGTTAAGGATATTGTGTGAATTTAAAAAAAGTTTTAGCTGAGTAGAAACTAGGGACTCAAGAATCTTTGATAACACAGAAAGATTTGAGATAGGACGATAGTTATTTAACTCCGTGGGATCACCAGCTTTCAAGAGGGGCGATACCAGAGCTTGCTTCCACACAGTTGGCAGTGTGTGGGTGGACAGGGAGAGATTAAAAATATCAGTTACTGGTTGTGCAATAATCTGAGCTGCAATTTTTAAAAAGAACGGGTCGAGGCCGTCAGGCCCGGCAGACTTTTTAGGATCAATTGATTGCAAACCCTGTAAGACTTCAGAGACCAAGAAAGAAGCTAAATCAAAAACAGGGGAGTTCATCTCTAGACTAGGGCTGTGAGTACGACCATTTAGAGAGTCATGACTTTGCTCATCAAAAATGTGACCAGCCTTATTGAAGTGAGCATTGAAAGCATTAGCCATACCATCAGAATCTGAAATAAAATAATCACTGACCTTCAGTTTTTTTGGGAAACTAGAAACCTTCTTGTTCTGAAGTGATTTAATTGTTTTCCAGAACTTAGAATGGTCATTAAAACAATCAGTGGTTAAGCTCAGATAGTAATCAGCTTTAGCTTTTTTAACAAGGGCTGAACATTTATTTCTGAGGACACGAAAAAGAAGCCAGTCATCACTAGTGTTAGATTTTCTAGCTAAGGACCATTGCTTATTTCGATCATGGATTAGATCAGATAGTTCTCTGGTAAACCATGGAGTGTTCCTATTCTTAACTCTGAATTTTCTAAGAGGGGCATGTCTATTAATAATCGATAAAAAGTGATCAATAAGAAATTGGACTGCAACATCGACAGATGGAATTAATGCTATGAAGTGCCATTTAACCTCCGCCAGATCGTGTAGGAAAGCCTGCTCAGAGAAGTGTTTGAAGCAGCGCCTGAGCACAATAAGGCCCTTGGCTTTGGGCAACTTAGTGCTCCTAACGCAAGCAATAGTGCAATGGTCGCTGATATCATTAGGAAAAACACCAACAGACACATACTTATGAGCTGCATTTGTTAGAATGACATCTATAAGGGTATCGTTATTGGATTTGGCAGGGTTTATTCTAGTGGGACTATCAATAAGCTGAGTTAAGTTCAAAGAATCACAAACCTGCTTAAACTGTGAAGATTTATCACTCAACCAGTTCCAATTTAAATCACCCAATAATATGATTTCAGAAGAAAACGTAGACAACAATTCAGTAAGGCTAGTAGTTGCATCCATGATGGCCGATGGAGGCCTATAACAGCCAATAACAGTGAGAGGAGCATTTGCTATAGTTATTTTGACTGCTAGAAACTCAAATTGCCTTGGAATTGAAATTGAGTGAAGGACTGAGCACTGTAGTTTCTCAGCAGTGTATATTGCAACACCACCAGCTCTGCCCTTACGATCTGCTCTGAATACATTATATCCATCAATGTGAATAACAGTGTCAGTGACAGACGGTTTTAACCAGGTTTCAGAAACTACAACAATATCAGGTTTAGCAACTAAAAACCAGGTCTTGAAAACATCTAATTTGGGCACTAGGCTTCTAGCATTAACATGCAGAAAACCCAATCCTTGCCTACAGCTAAACTCATTTGGAGTTGGCAAATGATGCAGGGATGCAGAGAAACACTCAGGACCAGGATTAATGTTAACGTTACCAGAGAGTAAAAGCAGTAACAATATTAACAGTCTGGAAGATGATTTTTTCACATGGGCTCTGGACGCGTCGCTCCTCAGGGGGGCGGGGCTGCTCCGATCCTTGGATATTAGCGAGTCCAGAGTAAAAAGGGCATACCGGAGAGCGCATTTCGTGCCATGAAACGTCAGCTTTTGGTAAAAACTATCAGATCGAGTCAGCGCTCCAGAGGTTCCACCATCCGAATGTCCGAAGTGAACGGAGATATTGCTGGGAGGCAATCCGTCATTTTTGCCGACATGCGGGCTGACAATTAATCCCAGCAAAAAAGTGAGCACAAGGGAAGCTTTAGGCAACATTGTGCCTTAACACACCCAATTCAGGATCCGCAGCTCAGGTCGAACAGCAGCTCAGGTCAACCAGCCCCCGACAGCACGGCAGGACAGACAGCAATCCAGAGTCCGAAAGAGCGACAGCTCAGGCAGAGAGCAAACAATCCAGTCACAGCGAGGCACCGGCACAAAACAGCCCAGACACTTAAGCTTTTAAAACGTTTTTAAAAGCGCAGCAGACCAACTTAAAAACGGGTCTAAAAAGCTCATTAAAAATGATAAAATGTCAGTATGCACAAGAAGAACGAGAATGAGACAAACACTAACAGAGACAGACACAAATCAACATGCTGCCATCTTGGAACACGCACACCTGCACACCTGCAGTCTGTGTAACCAGAAGCTGGAAATATGAGAGTATTAATATGTATTATCTTTGTGAACATAAGAAATCTGTATGTAAAAAACCACCTGTATGTAAATTGTAAATAACCCATCTGTTTGTCAAATATGTCTTACATGTCTTAAATGATATGATGAATTGGAAATGGGGGACCCTGATGTAAACAAGACGAAAGTCTTTCTCTGGTCTGCATCCCCTTAACAATTGTATGTTTTGAGCTGTACTGTACTGTACACAATATACAAGTTGTTAATAAACTTTTCAATCAATCAATCAATCAACAAGGGGATATTCTTTAGACACAACTCAAGTCTACACAACAACTCCTGGGCTAAGCCCCGGATCTCCTACAATCCTAAATCCGCCACTGTCAGAGACGTGGCTAAATAAATCTATTTTGGCCTCTGACATCTCCTTAAATGGTTATAATGTGTGTCGTACCGACCGGCCTAATACAGGTGGTGGCGTTGCCATTTATGTGAAGAATAAGTTTAGAGTAACCACATTGGTTTCCAAATCAATTAGTAAACAACTAGAATTTTTAGTGGCAAAGGGTCAACAGGTCATGGTGGTGGGCTGTTACAGACCCCCCTCAGTTGTCAAGGACTCCTTGTCTTCATTGGCAAAACTTTTATCTCAACTTGACTGCAAGGAAATAGTGCTACTTGGAGATTTTAACTGGGACTGGTTAACTGGTTAGTGTCAGAGGATTTAAAAAACCTTCGTATCTCTTTAAATGTTACTCAGATTATAGACAGTCCTACTCGGCCTAACATTAAGTCCCCAAATAAATCCTCCTTAATTGATTTCATCTTAACTAATGATCCCTATAAATACTCATCTGTGGGTGTATTTGCTAATGATGTGAGTGACCACTGTGTTGTGTAGCAACAATTAGGGACACAAAAGTCCAAAAGGGTAAACCTCACATTATCATTAAGAAAAAAACATTTTGTGGAGCAGGGTTTTGTACATGACCTGTTTGGGTTTGACTGGGGAAAAATCGATCTGTGTGATGATGTTGAAACTGCATGGTCTTATTTTTATCTTGGTTATATGGAAATTATTGATAGACATGAACCCCTGCGTAGATTTAGAGTGAAGGGACGAGATAATCCTTGGTTTTCTGCTGAACTGTCCAGTCTCCTACATGAGAGAAACAAGGCCTGGGGAAAGGCTAGGAAATCAGGCTCAGAGGTACAATGGCTGCGTTTTAGGCAGCTAAGAAATAGCTTCACATCACAAATCAAAAGTGCTAAGTCTAAGTATTTTCTGGCAGTTACCACAAAGAACCTGAATAATCCTAGAACATTTTGGAAAGCCATAAAATTGTTATCCACCGGTGAAATCCATAATGAGCTACCTCCTTGCCTTACCACATCATCTGGCACTATATCGGACAGGGCCACTAGGTTCAATTGTTTTAATGAGCATTTTGTGTCCTGTGGCTCTCTGTTTGATTCTGTTTCTAACTCTGTTTCTATGAACACCACAGTCTGTGACTCTGAAAAACGTGCTTTGGAAAACCCTTTCAGTTTTTCTCCTTTTTCTATTGAAGTCGTTCATGAAGCCTTAAAGGGCCCATGTCATGGCCATTTCTACTGATCATAATTCCATTGTTGAGGTCTACTAAAATAGATTTATATTGTGCAATTTTCCAAACTCACATTGGTTTCTCAAACAGCATCTCTGTAAAGTATGTGTATTCACCGGTATTCACTCTCTGTCCTAAACGGCTTGTTGGAGCTCCTGCCCCCCCCTCCCTGTGAGCCCAGTGTGCTCTGATTGGTCGGGACGTTTGCGAGGCTCGTTGCTGCGATCTGCTGCGAGCAGCGGACAGGCTTCCGGGTCGGCGATACAGCGAGAACAAGCGAAACTCATCCTGAGCACACACAAACACTCACAGCCGAAGTAAAAACAATAAGTGTGGCTTGATATTGAGTAATGTTAGAAATTAAAATCAATATTTAATGATATAAGATTTAAACATACAGTAATTTTATAACTGTTTTATTGTGAAAATACTTCCGGTTAGCTTTCGCCTGTGGTTAAAGTTTATTTTGAAAAGCTATTCCGGAAGAGACACCCAGTGCGATATTGGAAATTGGTGAAAGGAGGGCGGAAGATTACGTCACAGTCCCCAGAGAGGAGGAGCGAAGGGGGAGGGAAGCGGGAAGGTCGAATGTGTGTGAGGACTCTGGTCCACGGCCGCCACTGCGAGAGGGGGCTGCAGCCTCTCTCTCCCCACTACCTCCTGTCTGTTTCATTGCCGCGCCATTTAATTAAAGTAATTTAATTCTTACTTTTAAATCTTCTTTCCTGGACGCGAGAATAACGAATACCCTTGGTGTTTTCCCCGACGTGATTTTGCTGGACCGGGAGAGAAACATGCCAGCTATTCACCGGAGACTCGGCAGAAGAAGAAGCCGGTTAGATCAAATTCTTCAATAGTTTATTTAGGAAATATTAGATTTGTGTGTTTGATGGCGGCCAGCGGATCCTGAAAATAGCTGTGCATTTAATGTTAAAAAACCAACATTTACACCATGTATATCCCACGTGGCGTTGCTCTGAGACAGGCAGGGGTGAGTGATTCTTCCTTTTCTTTCTTATTCTTTCTTTGTTCGTTCACTAACGCTGCATGCTATTAATCTGTGTGTGTTTTTTATGCCGGAAATATTAATGTGTGTTTACTGCAGTTTGAGTCTGTTGAGGGAAGTTAAAGTCTTTCATGTGTTCTTTCAATCGCACTTTAAACACTATGGAGACTGAAACGGCTACCACCTCCACCTCACGGGATTGCGCACGAAGCCCTGCAAAAAGCCCCCAAACAAAAACATCTCGCCCTAGGTCTTCAAAAGCATGGGAATACTTTAAATGTAGTCCAAAACGCAAAGGCATTGTTATTTGCAGTCTTTGCCAAATGGAGTTGGCATACCACACTAGCACAACAGCGATGTTGGAGCATTTCAAGCGGAGGCACCCCCTTGTCTCTCGTGGAGGGAACAATGATAAGTAAGTACTAACTTTGGCTAAATTAATTGCACGTTTGTGTAGTGTGTTGTGCAGCTTGAGTTCTGTGCACTTCGGTAGTGCTAACTATCGTATAGCTCTCCGTGCGGTTTGTTCGTGCTTGGTTGGTTAGTAGTTAATGTTAGCTACCTAGCTAGCGGCGCCAGCCGTGTGTTAGTTAACATTTGTCAGCATTTAATGTTGGCTGGAATGGTAGCTAGTTTACGTCTGTAGAACACCGCTATCTAGCCGCTACTAACCCGGAACAAACTAACTACACAGAGAGCTAACTCATGTTGTGGTCGTTTATGAGTCAAACATAACATTAGACTAACGTTAGTCAGCTTATAGTATCAATGTATGTCAACTAACGGAGGCAAGCAATGTCCAGGCCAGGGCTGCACGTAAGCTGGTGCGCAGTTGTCATGAATTAATTAATGTTTTTATTAGCATAGAAAACATTAAAATGATCACCAGCACATCCAAGTGTGATAGGGCTCATATGAGTTGCACTACCAAACATTTTCACTGTGTAGATATAGTACTCTACAAGCTTTTAGATAAACATGAAATGCATTGTTGGACTTAACATTGTTTAAAAAGTAACCACGTTAGCCTTCAAGTAAGCTAATTATACCATAGCACTGCAATGAGTTTAAGAGTAGATTTAATATGCCCCACTGTCATAGCTGTTGTTCCATTGTTCATTGCTGTTGTGTTTTCTATGCCAAAGCAAAGAACCTTGCCGTACTATCTTGGGAAAGAGGCACAATCCACAGAAGGCAGCCGAACTCAGCAAAAGAATCTTGAGAGTAAGTAATTATTTGCTTCCTTTGAGCATCTTTTAGGAGGGAATGGCTGTCCTGATCTCATTTATTGTGTCCTGATTTATTAGCTAGTTTATAGGTGTTTCTTCACTTGGCCTTTTTATTTGTGTCCTTGTTTGGATTGTGTAATAATTAAGCTTCTTACACTGTAAGCAACATGGCTCTATGAAAGGTGCTGTGTTGTTATTAATAATAATATATTTGTTTTATCTCACAGGTGATCGTCAAAGACATGAGGCCTTTGTCTCTCGTTGAGAGTGAAGCCTTCATAGATATGATTGAATATGCCTGCCCAGGCTTCAAATGTCCCTCCAGGTGGTGGTTTACCAAGCAGCTGGAGAAATCATACCAACGTGTTCTTGAAGATCTGAAGGGAAACTTAAAGAAGAGGTCCTGTGTTGGGACTGTTATATTGTGTTAAACACTCAGGAATTTCTGTACTGTGCACAGCACAGTGTTTGTTTTTGCACTACATTTTTTATCTTTTGTAATTTTGTACAGAAGAGATTTTTTGTTGGACTGTAAGATTAAACAGGCTGGCCTTTTTATTTTGTATACTTTTATTCTATATTTCTTATTTTGCTGTGCAATAATTAAAAAAAACTATATTATTAAGAATTTTTTGGTATTTATTTTAGATACATTATGTTTTTTATTAATCGAAAAAAAGAAAAATAATCATTAGATTAGGCAAGGCAAGGCAAGTTTATTTATAGAGCACTTTTCAACACAAGGCAATTCAAAGTGCTTTACAAAAAATGAAAGACATTAAGAAAATGGCATTTAAAATCAGTCATTAAAAAGAAAAGCTAATAAAATAAACATTAAAAGAAGAAATACATGGATAAACATTAAAAGAAAAAATACATGGATAAAAGTTACAGTGCAGTCTAAGATATGAATAGTTCAATTAAAAGCAGCGACAAAAAGAAAAGTCTTCAGCCTGGATTTAAAAGTAGTAAGAGTTGCAGCGGACCTGCAGGTTTCTGGGAGTTTGTTCCAAATATTTGGAGCATAATAACTGAACGCTGCTTTACCATGTTTAGTTCTGACTCTGGGGACAGAAAGCTGACCAGTCCCTGAAGACCTGAGAGATCTCGATGGTTCATAATTTAGCAGTAGATCAGAAATGTATTTTGGGCCTAAACCATTCAAAGCTTTATAAACCAGCAGCAGTATTTTGAAATCTATTCTTTGACACACAGGAAGCCAGTGTAAAGACTTCAGAACAGGAGTGATGTGATCCACTTTCTTAGTGTTAGTGAGGACTCGAGCAGCAGCGTTCTGAATCAGCTGCAGCTTCCTAATAGATTTCAGAAGTTGTATAATGTCCTCTAGGTTTTTATCATTAATCTGATGGAATTGTGTCATGGTGTTTGAATTGATGTTAAGTGGACACAGAGACAACACATTTGCTGTTCCTGATGCAGAGGCACTGACTGCTTGTCTGATTTTCTGAATTTTGTCAGTGAAGAAGGAGGCAAAATCATTGCAGGCCCTGGTGGATAGAAATTCAGAGGCTACTGACACTGGGGGGTTAGTTAGTCTGTCGACGGTAGCAAACAAGGCACGTGCGTTGTTTTTGTTTTTGGTAATGATGTCAGAGAAGAATGATTGTCGTGCGTTTTTCAATTCCAAATTATAAAGGCCAAGTCTCTCTTTATAGATTTCAAAGTGAACCTGGAGATTTGTTTTTCGCCACCTACGTTCAGCTTTTCGACACTCTCCTTTTTCTGTTTTCACGGTCATGGCCTTTCTCCATGGAGATATTTTCTTGCCAGACAATTCCTTTACCTTAGTTGGAGCAATGGCATCTATAATATTTTTATTTTTTTATTTAAATGATCTACTAGCTCATTTACTGGGATGTTAGCAGGGGCAAGTGTGGAAGAAAAATTCTGAGTAAACATTTCCCTAGTATTTTCAGTTAAATATCGCTTTGTGATTACCTCTTTTTGAACATTTTTGTGAACAGAAATAGAGCTCTCAAAGAAAACACAAGAATGATCAGAGAGCGCAACATCAGTCACCACAACCTCAGAGATATTCAGACCCTTTGAGATAATTAAATCCAGAGTGTGCCCCTTATTGTGCGTGGGCTCCGTCACATGCTGAGTCAGTCCATAGCTATCAAGAACACAAAACAGTTCTTTTGCCCCTCTGTCCTGAGGGTTGTCAACATGGATGTTAAAATCACCAACAATGACTAAACGGTCAAAGTCAATACACACTATAGACAGCAGTTCAGTAAAGTCATCATAAAAGCTTGCACAGTATTTGGGTGGCCTATAGATATTTAGGAACAGAGCTCGAGAGGAGCATTTCAGCTGAAGGGCCACATATTCAAAAGAAGCAAAGTTCCCATAAGATGTCTTCCTGCATTGAAGAGAATCATTGAACAGAATAGCAACTCCACCCCCTTTCTTATGCATTCTTTCCTGACTCATAAAACTAAAGTTGGGAGGGGTTGATTCGATAAGAACAGCTGCACTGTTATTTTGTTCAATTCAAGTTTCTGTTAAAAACATAAAATCGAGATTGTGCTCAGTGATAAAATCATTGATTAAAAATGTTTTTCCTGCCAAAGACCTGACATTTAATAAAGCTAGTTTAAGTTTGTTAAACACACTATCAGTCATGTTTTTTGTAACAAGCTGTGGCTGACATGGAATCACTGCTAAATTAGATAAACTCACACAAACGTTTGAGCGCTTCCTGTATCTAAGATGATTCACCGCTCTTAATCTATTACCTATCAACACAGATATCGGCAAAGCTATAGGCAGGCAGGGCCCTGGCATGTCCTGGAAAGAGTTGAGAGTGCCATACACCCTTGAGCCTGGACCCAGCACATATCAGTAAGAGATTGTTGCATTTTGTACACACACATCCTTATCAGGCTTCGGAGACTGCAGATGCTTTCTTGAAGGGAGGGGCGGTGGTTGACGTAGGCACGGTGATGGAGACGGGGGAGATGGTGCGGGGGTAGAAGACATGCTGCCAGGGGGGGGAGGTGGTTGACGTAGGCATGGTGATGAAGACGGGGGAGATGGTGCGTGTCTCCGCGGTGATTTTGGTGGGCGTCGTTGAGGAGCGGGGGTAAAGGACATGCTGCCAACCCTGCGTATCGCCTTAGTTTGGTCTTTGGACTCCAGGGAATCGGTGCCAACCCTCTGTATCACCTTCATGTGTTCAGGGGGGGGGGGGGGGGGTGACGGGCAGTGGAGACTCCTCCATGTGTCTCCCATAATCAGAACATTCCTCAGGCATGTGCAGTGATAATTCTTCAGGGTTTTCTGCGCGATGTGTTGTGTCTTTCTCCTGTTTTGATTCCTCTTGCCGCTTGTCCTTGGCAGAGGGAACAGATTGATGACGCAGGCAGTTGAAAATGTTAGAGATAAACAATTTCACTCCTGACTTCTTCGGGCAAACTCCATTTGCCTTGAAAAGATGTCTGCGATCCCAGAAAAAGTTAAAATTGTCAATAAAATGGACTGAATGGTCAGTACAGGCATTGGAAAGCCAGGTGTTCAGTGCAAACAATCTGCTGAATCTCTCCACTCCTCTTCTGACTGGCGGTAGAGGGCCACTGATGAACACCTCCGCATTTAGAGAGCTGACGGTTTCCAACAAACATTTAAAGTCTTCTTTCAGCACTTCTGACTGTTGTTTCACAACATCATTTGTTCCAATGTGTAGTACCACATTCTTCACAGTTGGATGTTCAGCCCCAATATGCAGGATCTTCTCAGCCAAGTCAGAGACCACATCCTTGGGAAAACAGAATACTTTGGTGTTGTTCTTATTACACAGACCTTTTACATCTCTTACAGCAGAGTCACCCACAATCAGAGTTTCAGGCCCAGTCGTTAGCTTTCCCTCTAGCCTTTTACTTTTGGAGTAGCTATTGGTCCTTACCCTGCTGTGTGAAGAGGACAGGTTATCCAGGTCATCAGAAAGAGATCTCCGGTTCTCGGTCAGCGGAGCGTATCTGTTCTGGATTGGCACACTTGGTGGTTTAGGAGGATTGTTTGTAATTCTCCCTTTAGCAGCTGTCCACTGCAGCTTCCTAGTAGTAACTGGGGTTGAAGAGGCGCTCTTCCTGGGTGATAACAATGCAGGCCAGCCGGTGGCATCACAGATTGCAGAGTGCTGGGCTCTGCCTGTTATCCGTCCTCCCAAATCCCATGGAAATGATTTCCTCTTCGGCTTTGCACCCAGAGAGTTCCAGGGAGGACTACCACTTGTAGATTTATTACCCAGTACACAGCCCTCCTGTTCCTTGGAATCCGTGTAGCTGCTAACTAGCTGTGAGTTAGCATACCCTTCTCCATTATTTTGCAACACTGGTAAAGTGGTGTCATTCCCACGACATAGTCCATTCACTTCCACGTTAACTTCCAACTGTTGCATTTTCATTTCCAACACATCGATCTTCTGTATAAGTTTGTGGAAGTCATCTGTAGAGAACGGAGGCATTTTGCTACCAACTAGCATGCAGTAGCCTACCAGGCTTTAGCTGTTGCTAGGCCACGCTACTGTAAGACTGAAGTCGTCGTAAAAATGTTGAAATACGGCTGAAACCCTCCGTCTATTTATGAAGATGAACTGTCCCAGTGATAAGTTAATGTCCAGGAGCCGCTGCTCGAAGTTTTCAGAAAATAAGAATAGGAAAATCAGCATAAAAAGTAAGCAGAGGCAGGAGCAAGCAGAAAAGCGTCTGCACTGTAAGAAAGATAAGAGCACTCTTTATTAGTCGACTAATCGATAAAATAATCACCCGATTAATCGTTTTCAAAATAATCGTTTCCCCCCAGCACTAACCAACAGATAATCATATTGAATATAAAGTGTTGTTTAGTGTTGTATTTCTAAACTATAACTTACCACAGAAGTGGTTCCCTTTGTTACGGTTCGTTTAAAGATCACCCCGCCATTATTTAAACTCCTCTGTGAGAGCCACATGGTGTACTTTCAAATATTTTTGTTCTTCAGGTTAGGGTTTGAAAAATCAGTATCCATCTTGTTTTGAACCCATGAGGGACAAAGAGCACATGTCAGTCGACATTTTGTGAAATGCAAATTCAAAGGGCTCCTTTGTTTGTTCTCCATTCAGCTTCACAGGGCAAGTCATTTTTCTGACCTCCATCTTGTAAAGAACAAATCATTCTTCTTGTACAGTAGTTGAAGTTTGGTGTTTGTTAAGAAGGATTATTGTATTCTTTACTGTGCAGTATAGCCAGATATTGGATTTTTACACTTTCCGGATGGATTGCTGAAGTATTTGTGCTTGCAAATGTGTTTTGGCTTGTTTATGCTTTATTGTTTAACCATATTGTAATTTTCTTCCCATTTGAAAGATTTTTAAGAAAGATAACTTTATTCTTGTCACATAGAATTCAGTTTTACAATAGCTACCCCTGGTGGATGAAGCTGAAAATTACAACAGCGCACTCTGCTGGTTGTACAGAATTGTTACACATCACAGGAGCAGAATTATAAATACAACACATCTTAGGTAAAGATACAAATATATGCTGAAGTTTAATTTCAAGTGTTATAAATGAACACGTAATTTTTCCTATTTCAACATTTTAATTTAGTTTTCCAATTTCTGTTTTAAAATAATTTAAAAAAATTACCTGATTTTAAAGTTAAGTTCTGATGACATAGGATACTTTTATAAAGACTACAAAGGTACTATTCAGTGGATTAGTAATTCATCTTTGCTAACTTAATAATTGTACCCAAGTATTTAAGAAACATGTCACCAAAAGACACCGAAGCTTGTAGGAACAAGACAAGGAGAAGTTTTCAGAGATGGCCATAGAACCAGAGAAGGCAGGCCAGACACCTCCAACAGTTCAAGCTCAGGAAGAACCAGAGAATGCAGGGAAGAAACCTCCAACAGTTCAAACTCAGGTAGTGCCAGAGAATCAGATGCAGAATCAACAAAGAGGTGGAGGAGGTTTCAGAGGAAGACAAAGTGGCAGAGGAAGAGGACAATTCCAAGAGAGTTATCAATCAACAGGACAAGGTTTCCAAGGTGAAGGATGCTTCATATGTGGTCAGTTCTCACATTGGGCCAGATATTGTCCGCAACACAGGATGCTGCAAGTACCAGAATATCTTCCCGCACAGTTTTAGCAACAGCAAACACCTGCATATCCTCCTACTCAAGTACAGCGGCAAGCACAGGCATACACTCCCATACAGCATCAACAAAAGGGACAATTGAGAGGAGAGCAAGGATCAAGACGAAGAAGAGATGAAGGCTGCTACAAATGTGGTCAGCTGACACATTGGTCCAGAGAGTGTCCACAGAACAGTGCACCAAACAACGGCCCTCCACACAGTTACCCCAGGGGAGGTTTCCATGACTACGACAGAGGCAGGGGGTCTCAGGGATGTCAAGAGGAACAGGATTTCCAAACATGAACCAAATGCCACTGACAGCCTGGTATCAACCACCACAATGAGGAAGCTCAGAGGGCCAGACCACCAAGTGATGCATCTTCAGCCCAAGGGTATTTTGAAATCCAGCTACATAGAGCCATATCTGTCACCACAGGAGGCAGAGGTTGAATGTTATTTAAAAATCGAGAGTAGCATATTGCATTTAAATATAAAGCATCCACAGATTAGTAGTAGAAGATTCAAACATAGTAGAACATTTAGCATACTATTTTTTGTAATTATGAGAAGGAAAGACATTAGGAGTGATGTTGTTCCCCCACAAAGGAGACTATTATGTCCACACAGCTAGTGGGGTCAAGACGATGGGTTTCCACCCAAAATATGAAGATGGAAACCTAGTACTCGTCCAAGACGGAGGATCCTTACCAAGTCCTCCTGTTTACACCGACTGCAGTTCAAGGGACGACGATACACCAACGTGAAGCTGTTGAGACCTAAAAACAGAAACTCGATTCTGCTGTGGTGAAGTCTGGCTACAAAGGGAGGTGTCCGATAGGGTCGCTTGTCTCAAACCAGTGAAGAAGTCAACAAGAACCAAGCAGAACTAGAGAGTGACTGTTAGCGGGAGAACAGTGACAAAGCGACAGAGACTGGCACAACATTTTCCAGCCAGTACATAGATAGACCCCGTCAGAAGACCGGGCTGTGTTTAAAGGGGAACTTCATTTATTGTTAGCAGAAGTGTAGCCGGGCGGGTGTGGGGATACTCACAGGTCCCCGGTTGGGTGCTTCGTTGTTGGAGTTTACCCCAGTGGACGAGAGGGTCGCCTCCCTACGCCTGCGGGTTATGGGGGGGAAAACTCTAACTGTTATGTGTGCTTATGCACCCAACAGCAGTTCAGAGTATACAGCCTTCTTGGAGACCCTGGAAAGAGTCCTGTATGGGGGGAGCTGTGGTCTCAAGGTCCTAGGTACCTCAAGGGGCGGTAACCCTTGAACCTCCTGGTGGACACCGGTGGTCAGGGAAGCCGTCCGACTGAAGAAGGAGGCCTTCAGGGATTTGTTATCCCGGGGGACTCCCGAGGCAGTTGCAAGGTACAGACAGGCCGGAAGGGCAGCAGCCTCATCCGTGGCCGAGGCAAAGCAGCGGGTGTGGGAGAAGTTCGGAGAAGACATGGAGAAGGACTTTCGGGCGGCACCAAAGTTGATCTGGAAAACTGTCCGACACCTCAGGAGGGGGAAGCAGGGAACCATCCAAGCTGTGTACAGTAAGGATGGGACATTGTTGACCTCAACTGATGGAGTGTTAGGGCGTTGGAAGGAACACTTTGAGGAACTCCTGAACCCGAAAACTCCGCCCTCTATGTTAGAGGCAGAGCTGGAGTATGACGGGGGATCAACACCAATCTCCCGGGGGGAGGTCACTGAGGTCGTCAAACAACTCCACAGTGGCAAAGCCCCGGGGGTGGATGAGATCCGCCCAGAAATGCTGAAGGCTCTGGATGTTGAGGGACTGTCATGGTTGACACGTCTCATCAACATTGCGTGGAAGTCGGAAACAGTACCGAAGGAGTGGCAGACCGGGGTGATGGTTCCCCTTTTTAAAAAGGGGGATCAGAGGGTGTGTGCCAATTACAGAGGCATGATGTGGTTCTGATGGCTTCATCGGTCTGCGACCTTCAGCACTCACTGGATCGGTTCGCAACCGAGTGTGAAGTAGCTGGGATGAGGATCAGCACCTCCAAATCTGAGGCCATGGTTCTCAGCAGGAAACCGATGGACTGTCCACTCCAAGTAGGGAATGAGTCCTTACCCCAAGTGAAGGAGTTCAAGTATCTCGGGGTCTTGTTCTCGAGTAAGGGAAATATGGAGCATGAGATGGGCCGGAGAATCGGAGCAGCAGGAGCAGTACTGCAGTCGCTTTACCGCACCTTTGTGATGAAAAGGGAGCTGAGCCAGAAGGCAAAGCTCTCTGTCTACCGGGCCATTTTCGTTCCTACCCTCACCTATGGTCAAGAAGGATGGGTCATGACTGAAAGAACGAGATCGCGGATACAAGCGGCCGAGATGGGTTTTCTCCGCAGGGTGGCTGGTGTCTCCCTTAGGGATAAGGTGAGAAGTTCGGTCATCCGGGAGGGACTCGGAGTTGAGCTGCTCCTCCTTCGCGTCGAAAGGAGCCAGTTGAGGTGGTTCGGGCACCTAGTTAGGATGCCACCTGGGCGCCTCCCTAGGGAGGTGTTCCAGGCATGTCCAGCTGGGAAGAGACCAAGGGGTAGACCTAGGACCAGGTGGAGGGATTATATCTCTTCGCTGGCCTGGGAGCGCCTTGGGATTCCCCAGTCAGAGCAGGTTGATTTCGCCAGGGAAAAGAAAGTTTGGAGCTCTCTGCTGGAACTGCTACCCCCGCGACCCGACCACGGATAAGCGGGAGAAGATGGATGGAAGTGTAGTTTTTTAGTCAAACAATTATGTGATTTATGGAGTCGGATTATATTTTCTCATAAACACAATTTTATACTCCAGGCTTGGACGATTGGAACCTCCTGTGACGTGATTGACGTGATTCAAGATGGCGCCTGTGTCGGCCCGCCGCTCGCTCAGCTGTCTACCTATAGCTTTCCTGTTTTGTTTTATGTTTGTCAGAATGTCTCTGCTCTGCTCGTCTATGATCGCCAAGCTCTCCTCCACCTCAGACCCTCACTGGAGTTGATACTGCTGCCCAAAACCACATCTGGCAACCAAAAATCGTCCCCCCCCCCTCTTCTGTTGGATATACCCACCTACCTGCGCCGGTTGCCCTGCATCCTGCCTCGCCGAAAGCGCTTCAGACGACGGGGAAAGCGTGGTGGTGCACTGGTCCACCTTAAAGCTTACCTGACGGCTTCTTCCGGGACCTATCCACGCCTCGGATGTCATGGCCCTCCCGCTGCACGTCATGTGAGGGATCGGTGGATTCGCCCTGTCTTTCCGGAGCTACGGACTCTGCTGGATCCGCTGGCAGCTACTCCTGCCCGTCTGGCAGCTACTCCTGTCCGACTGGCAGCTACTCCTGCCCGCCTGACTGCTCCCGGCCCGCGCGGCGTTCACCACGGACATCTTCGTCAGCTGAGACGATCTACACCGTCGGCAAGCCCGGAGCAAAAACTACGTCTGGCTTTGCTAAATGCTAGGTCGATAGCTAACAAAACGTTCCTGCTGAACGACTTCTTCACCTCCCGTGAACTGGATTTCATGTTCCTGACGGAGACCTGGGCACACGCTGGCGAGTACACATCATTCTTTGATCTTCTTCCTCCTGACTGTACATTCTTCAGCTCCCCCCGTGCCACCGGCCATGGCGGGGGCATAGCTTCGGTGTTTAGAGCTAGCCTCCAGTGCCGATTGCTACACCATGTCACTAGCTATGCTAGCTTTGAGTTGCAGCTTTTTGAACTGAATCCGGCCTCGCCTATACTCTGCGCAGTCGTGTATCGTCCGCCAAAGCACAATAAGGATTTCATAAATGACTTTTCTGACTTTCTGTCCGGGATCATGGTGAATTATGATCGTGTTTTGATCTCCGGAGACTTCAATGTCCATGTGTGTTGTGAGTCCAAACCTCTGGTTAGGGACTTTTTAAATCTCCTTGATTCTTTTGGTCTTGTTCAGTCCGTGGCTGGCCCAACACACGAAAAAGGACACACTTTGGACTTGGTATTGTCGTTTGGACTGTCTGTATCTGTGGATGAAATATGTGCAGCAACGCGTATCTCAGACCATTTACCGGTTCTGTTTACAACCTCCATCCCTTCCGCAGGAGTCGAATCATGTGCCCCTGCGCGTCGTCTGCGTTCGATTAACCCCTTGACTGCCTCACAGTTCTCTGATGTTTTTAATGCTTCTCCTATCTGTAAATTAGATGTGGACTGTGCTTTTAATGCTGATGAGCTTCTCTCTATGTTTGACTTGACATGCACACCAATACTGGATTCTGTTGCTCCTTTTACGCTTAGACGCAACAAAGTTCTATCAGAACCGTGGCTCAATGACTGTACTCGTGCTCTCAGACGCGCTTGCAGGCGTGCTGAGAGAAAGTGGAAAAAGGATAAACTCCATGTCTCCCTGGAAATCCTTCGTGCTTCCCTGTCTGACTACCAGATGGCAGTCAAAGCAGCCAAAACAGAGCACATTTCTCTGTTCATCTCTAAAAACAGCCACAAACCTCAGGTTCTTTTTAATGTCCTCAACTCCATCATTAATCCCTGTGATGTTTCTTCTATTGTGCCATCGACTACTCTCTGTGATAAGTTTCTTAAATTTTTTATTGGAAAAATATCTGCTCTTAGGCTAGCTCACACTAGTGCTACCCCCGATCCTGCTCCCTCTCTGTGCCCTGCTGTCCTCGACCACTTTGAGCCTATTTCCCTCTCTTCTCTCTCGGACATAGTGGAGCACCTGCGACCGACAAGCTGCTCCTCGGACAGCATTCCCTCACGCCTTCTCAAAGAGGTTTTTCATTCAGTTGGAGCAAGTATTTTATTACTTTTAAACACCTCTCTTACCTCAGGATGTGTCCCAGCTGCCTTTAAACATGCCGTGGTTACCCCACTACTTAAAAAGAAAAGTCTCGACCCCTCCACTCTCGCAAATTTTAGGCCCATCTCCCAGCTACCGTTTTTATCAAAAGCCCTGGAGCGCGTAGTCTACGCCCAGCTGCAGTCTTTTTTAATCCTTCATGGCATCCATGAAAAGTTTCAGTCTGGCTTCAAACCCATGCACAGCACTGAAACAGCCCTTTTAAGAGTTTTTAACGATCTGCTCCTAGCCGCCGACTCAGGTAGCCCAGCTGTCTTGGTGCTGTTGGACCTGACAGCTGCCTTCGACACCGTGGACCATGGCATCCTGCTGTCACGGCTTGAACAGTCCGCTGGCATCACAGGCTCTGCCCTCGCATGGTTCAGGTCCTACCTTAAGGACCGTAGCTTTTCAGTGCAGCTAGGTGCCTTCTCCTCTGCCAAAGCCCCTCTTACCTGTGGGGTCCCCCAAGGCTCGATTCTGGGCCCCATCCTGTTCCTACTATACATACTGCCCCTAGGTTCTATTCTAACAAAACACATATTCCCTTCCACTGCTACGCTGACGACGTCCAGATTTATCTCCCGCTCAAAGCAAACATCAAACAGTCACTACAGCAGCTGATGGACTGCTTAACGGAGATCAAATCCTGGCTGAGCAACAACTTCCTGACTCTTAACGAGGGCAAGACGGAGGTCATCTTTTTTGGACCACAACCTCCAGCCTCTCAGGTTGATATTCTGGGCTCCCTCCAACTAAACATCCTCCCCTCGGTCATGAACCTTGGCGTGACCTTGACGAACACTTTTAAATTCGATAAGCAGGTCAGCAGCGTAGTCAAATCCTGCTTTTTTAAAATAAGACTATTGGCCAAAACCAAGTCCTATTTATCTTTTAAAGACATGGAAAGGGTCATCAACGCCTTTGTGACCTCGAGACTGGACTATTGCAACGCTCTGTACGTGCGTATGGACCACGCGTCAATTAAACGCCTGCAGCTGGTCCAAATGCAGCTGCACGTTTGCTGACTGGACACAAAAAGCGCGACCACAATCACCCCAATTCTGGCCTCACTACACTGGCTTCCAGTTCAGTTCAGAATTGATTTTAAAATCCTTTTATTTGTTTTTAAAGCTCTAAATGGGCTGGCTCCGGCCTATATAGTTGAACTCCTCCAGCGCTACACCCCAGCCAGAGCTTTAAGGTCTGCTGACCAGCTGCTGCTGGTAGTGCCGAAGACTAGGCTCAAAACACGAGGGCACCGAGCCTTCGCAGCAGCTGGCCCGAGGCTCTGGAACACTCTGCCCCTCCATGTGAGGTCGGCCCAGACCCTAGGGGTTTTTAAATCCTATCTAAAAACACACTTCTTCTCTCAGGCTTTCTAGCTAGAGCGGAGCACGACTACTGACATTTCCCTGTGTATTGTTTTTATATTTGCTGTTGCCAAATGACTGTCTTTTTTACAATTGCACTGCAGTAAAGTGTTTTTATTACATGTACAGCACTTTGGCTCGACCAAACATCGTTTTTAAATGTGCTCTATAAATAAAATTTGATTTGATTTGATTTGATAATCGGTCTGAAGTATCTGTTTTAAGGCATGATCTGCAAACTAAATAACATAACACTGATTGAGAGCTTGGATGAAGAAGTTGTAGGGTTTTTACAACTGTTTCAAGAATCAGTTTTTATTTATTTAGGGGCAACAGCCCTTCATGTTCTCCTGCATGTCACCCTCTGTGAGAATGGTTCGTATTTTCCCTCTAGTTTAAAGACATATTATGTTGTCATGATATGTTTGTTCAGCAGTGTCAGCCAATCCTCGAATCCTAGAGATGTTAATACGCATTAGCAACTGGAGTGTTCCAGTTTTAGATATTAGACAAATAGAAGTGGATGAATATGTCAGAACTCTGAGCAATATCATCAAGTTTTGTCTACACAGGCTATTTTTGTTTTACACCTGAAAAAGAGTCCAACGTTTTGTTTCTATTTTTGTATACGTTATTTTTGTACTGATCATTTAAATTCTGTAACTGACACAACCATGAGAAAATAGAGATTATGTCAAGAACAAAGCCAAACCAATTGTGGGGTCCCCTAGGGATAAGAGTCAGAATAGCATTGTTGATTGTGCTCATTACACTTGGCACCTTTCTGGTTGGATGGGGAGTACAATATCAAGTAAGACATGGATCCATTAGTTCACTCATAGAGAATGCCCACATCACTAACAAAACTCCAGCTGTGTTTCAGAGACTTTCACTTATCCCCAGAGCCAAAAGATCAGCTGAGCGACAAGAGGAGGAGTTAGAAATACTCGTTCCCAAAGGTGAGGCTGTTACAATCAAGATGATTCACCCCCCCTATATGCAGTTCTTGTATCAAATGATGACATGGGTTTAAGTGATCGGGATATGTAAGTGATGGGGATTTACAGATTAGGGGAATCTTCAAATATACTGGATCCATGTTTTAGTCTGTACCAGAAACACCCCTGTTAAGTTTATGAACAACCGACTGGTGACCTATCTGAGCACAATTATTGAAAATGAATTACAATAGAAACAGGCTTACTAACCCACAAGTACAGCTTTGTACGTACAAACTGTATGAACAAAATTCCCCAGCAGATTGTGAGGTCCAGTCACAAAAGTTACTTATGTTCTAAATAACAGTGAGATTTGAAATGATGGAGAAAATATGAGGCCGTTCTTTTATAGTGTGTGAAATATGTGGTGCTTGAAACATGTAGGTATTTCAATTTATAGAAGAAAATGGTTTCCTGAAAGAGTTATTTGGAGTAAACATGTTACAGTGGGTGAAAACATTAATTGTGTTTAAGATGGCATTTAACATCTCAGACAGATAGTATGATAAGAAAATAGAGTGGAAAAGATTGGATTTATTTTACCTCAGTGTGTTAGAATTTTCTATCGGTAATGCGTCCCGAGTCTCTCTCTCTCTCTCTCTCTCTCTCTCTCTCTCTTCCTTAGGCCGCATTCGTTCTCCTCTCCTCTCTCTCGCTCTCTCTCTGCTCTATCTCTCTCTCTCTTCCTCGATCTCTCTCTACTCTCTCTCTCTCTCTCTCTCTCTCTCTCTCTCTCTCTCTCTCTCTCTCTCTCTCTCTCTCTCTCTCTCTCTCTCTCTCTCTCTCACTTATTCACAAACGAGAAGAAAGGACCACATTTAAAGAACTTGAATTGACTTAAAGTACGTAAAGAAAAATATGTATTAGCCATGAATTAATCAATTAGTACATTATAAAGGAATAAAGAGGAAACTATTAAAGAGCAACTTGCAGTTTTTTTTTTTAACTATATTTATGCTTAACCTTGCCTGAAAATTACAATTAAAAAAGTTAATGCAGGATTTGATATGTTTTACAAGACATAAGGGCAGGTATTCAGAGGGAAAGGAGTCGTTTTGATCTCTGCTACTAAAAACTGCTTTTTTTTAACGTCATACGTCAAACGCGTCATATTACGTCACATGGGGGGGTAACTTTCTCGGACTCCTTCTCTGCCCAATCCGCGGTAGTAGTTTGTAGTTGGTTTGAGCAGTTGTGATTTAGTGAGCTGGTATTTTTTCGGTAATTTTACATTGTATTTCACCATTTTTAATCATGGTGAGCTGGAGTTTGTGCAAGTTGCACAAACTCGAGCCTGTCAGGACATCGAGTCCACAGTTTCCTTAACAGGAAAAGGATCGGAGCTGAAGCCTATCAAACAAAACGTTTATCAGGAAACCGTATTACATCTCTCTCTCTCTCCGGAACACAGCACCGTAAGACGTAGTGTGGCGTTGCATTAGGTAAGGCGAGATACGGCTGATACTTGCGCATTAGTTTCTGTTATGGATCAGTATCAACAGTCCTGCCAGGAACGTTACTATATTATCAATAATACTTTAGTTATAGCTTGAATATGATAGCTAACTTTACAATGTTGTGATGTGACTGACGTTAGCTAACATTAATTGTAGCTAACGCCGGTCACTCACCAAGACAGCTGTCCTGTTCTCCACTGGTTCTCCACAAACCACAGCTCCGTTTCTCACCGATGGCCGTTATTTCTTCTAATCCTTGGCTGCTCCTGGTCTCTTGGACGCCTAGCAGGCTCATAATTATAATCATATGCATTTGAATATATATTTTCAACCTCTTCTGTGTCAAAACTAGCATTGTGATCCATGTTTATTCATACGTTAGACCGGCTGCTCTCCCCCATGTTATGTCACACGCGGGAGGTCACGTGGGGAGGCTTTTTTAAAGTAAAAATGTCTTACAAAAACGACGCCAGATGTCACTGCAGTGTATATTTCTGTATATTTTTTTGAAAATCTAGTGTATTCATCATTTTCCTACACATTTATTCACTGGTGTGTCTAACCTGCAAGCTGCTCTTTAAAGTAAAATGAGGAAATAATCCTAAAAACACACTGAGGGTATTGTGGGATAAAGGGGTAGAATATAGATCTACAGTTTAAAGGGATCGTTTTAGTAACCACTCTATAAAAGCAGACAAATCTTTATTTGTATGGAAAATGTTAAAGGTAGCATTAGTACCAAGCCAAATATAGTATTCCAATCTAAAGTATTGATTTCACCATTGTAGCATAGTTATTACCACAGGAGAACTGTTAAGGTGGAAATAACATTTGTTTGTCATCCAAGATGTAGAGTTTTAAAAGACACTGGACAAAGAGCGATTGCAAATTTAAATTTTGGAAAAAAGCAATATAATTGGGAGTAACACATGCGGGGCCTTGGATCACTCATTGTAATGGTGCATGTTTTCGACAACCAATATCGTTTAGGGAGAAGGGGTCGCTCAACTGTTGGAGCGCCACCCAATGGTGGTGGGGGAAGGTTCACCTCTGCTCCGCGCCGTCCGTTGATGAGTGGTCAGTTAAAGGAAGAAGGATTCAAACACCGGGATAAAGGATAAAACAATAATCTGTTTTAATGGTAAAAGCAACAATACAAAATACAGAGTACCCTGCAACAGTACAAAATACAGAGTACTCCGGACTCAAGTCCTACCACCGTGTGATATACCACGACAGCCAGTCAGAACAAGAGTGCCGAGCATGAATATTGGACAGCTTATATACAGTTTCTGGGGGAGGAGTTGTGTAGGTCTTTTCCCAAGACTATTGGCTCCTATGATATGTCGGGCCGAGGTTTATAGTTGTTAAAGCAGTTTTATACAGAAACAGGTTATACAGGTTACTTTAACAGGTTAATTTACAACCCACCCTGCAGATGTTTTAAATCTTACTTGCAGCTTCACAGGGAGCGCACGGCACCAGACTATGAGTTTTAAAAGACAAGCGTCACCACCTCCTAATGGTCATCCATTTAATCAGTGATGACCTGACATTTAGAGATGTTATTTAAAGTAGAAACATATCCGCCATAAGTGAAAATTCCTAAATTAAATTACAAACCATTGATGAAATAACTTAACTTAAAATCCTTGATAAAGGAGGGAGTAATTATCACATGCTCGGACACCCAAGGTTCCACATACTGTTAAAGGTGTTAGCATAGTTATTTAAGTAGACCAGAATTAAATATAAATTAGTATAATGAATGTAGTGTTGTCATTTGGAATGTGTATCTTGCTTTGTTATAGACAACTCAGGAGACAGCGAGTATTGTTAACTGTGCTTTATTCCCGCTCTGTACTACCTAATAACTGGTGTCACACATATAACATTCCAGGTCTCCACAACTCCGGACCAAATAGTATGTCACAACATTACATCCCTCCCTTATTTCAGATGAACATTGACTTTTGATATTAACGAAATGTAAATAAGAATTTCAGTAAGAAAGGTCTCTTATTCTTAGTAATCAAAATAAAGAAATTAATATCTCAATGTTTTAAGGCGAGACACCCCAGGTGAATAGGGTAATTTTTTTAACTTAAAGGTATCAGCTAGAAATTTCTCCAGTTCATGTCTTACAATAAGGCAATTGTCTTTTGTATTACAAGTTTTCTGAAATAGCATGTTTAAATATGCAAATTAGCCATTATCTCATTAAATATGCACATATTTTAACACATTTCAGGAATCGAAATCTGAACTTTGGATAAAGCCAGGTTCCAAATTCTTGTTTCATTTTGTAGTCATATTAGTATCTAAGGCTTTTACAGAAGGGATATTGGATATCTCTTTGTATCACTCAATAAATCAGAAAATACTGTCAACAGCCCTAAAATATCCATTTTCGCCATGTTTTTAGGTATACAATGTTGTATAATTCAGGCTATGAATTATATATGAACAAACCCTTCTGTAAAAGCCTTCATAATATTGATAGGAATATAACTGGAAAGTTTGGTGTCTCTACATGCTTCTGAAGTTGAAATTTCGAACTCAGAGTAGGAGAAAAAACTCATTTTGAGAAAACGACCTTTAAAGATAGCAGTGAGGCGCTAGCTAAACCCTCCTGTTCTCTGGATGACAGCTCGCGCATCGAGGCACTCCGTGAAGGTGTTTCATGTTCGGGGTCATTTGTTTTTTGTATAACCTTGCTTCGTGCAAGAGACAATTGTTGTTTCTTCTCTGTGAACGTTTTTTTCGCCGTTCTTTTGCGATTTTGAGATTTCAATTTCTAGCGGAAAGCTAAACAGGAAGTGTTTTAGCACACCACGTGACGCATCTGAACGAATCACGTTGTCAGAAATTGACACCAGCCAATGAGATTTCGTTTCTTGGTTTAAGACCCCTTTGTGCTTTCACGATTGGTTGCTGATACAAAGGAAATGACCATATTTGGATCCGATGAGATTGTGCAGGAGAGACGGAGCTTTCCAACGATACCTCTGTTGACATGGTGCACACAGCGTTCGCGGTACTTTATGTTACGTTAGAATGCTAACTTTTGGTGAATTTAGGAGAAATCTACAGACGCAAATAGACAAACTATAGTAAAATAAACACTTAAATGTGTATTTTGTACGTTTTCCTTCCAAAAGCCTGAAAGAAAACATGTTATGGAATCAAAATAGCACAAAATCTCAAAATTGACCAGTACTTGAAAAACGATGTTTTTGCCTGCCGTGTCTCGCCTTAACTTAAATGACTGAGTCTTCTTTGTCACTAGCAAAAATGTCCTTTTTGTAATTGTTCAACTATCTGCAGTCTCTTGACTTCTTTAAGTCATATTTCAGCAATGAGACGTTGTCTGTTTGTTCTGCTTGAATATCTGGTTGGAACAGGGCCTTCAGGGTTGATATTCTCGTTTTGGAGCTGATGAGTTTCCTCATCTGGTGGGTCAGGAAGTTGTAGATCCAGATCATCCTCTTCGTCAGTCATTCCTGAGTCAGATCCAGTAGGAACTGAAGGTGGGAGCAGTTTGAAGTGTGAGGAGTTTCGTGTTATCTCATGTCCTGGGCGAGCTGCTGTCACCATTGATCCTCTGATCTTCACAATGGTGTAAGGTTTGCTTCCATAAGGAGTCATGAGCTTGCCTTTGATATTCTGACGGCATAGCACAATGTCACCTGGTTTGAGGATAGAAGGTCGAGCTCTGTTTTTGTGGTCGGCATGCTCTTTCATGCGCTGCTTGGTACGCTGATCAATATCTTGGAGTTTGGTGTCAGGTGTGTGATGTTGAGTCACATGAAGAGCGTGGAGAGTGGTGTTGAGTTTTCTCCCAAACATTAACTCGGCTGGAGTCAGCTGTGTAGTACCGTGTGGGAATGCACGGTAATTTCTAAGAAAACTGGAGAGGTTCTGTTTCCATGGTTTTCCTTCAGTGTGTGTGGCTGTTATTGTTTTCTTCAATGTTTTCATGAAGCGTTCAGCTTCTGCATTAGCTCTCGGCCAATACAGTGTTATTTTTCTGTGTTTGAATCCGAGATAGTGGCTGACATCTTTGAACGGCTGTCCATTGAATGGAGGTCCATTATCTGTTTTCACCACATGTGGGATACCAGTATGAGAAGATTCTGTCCAGTTTGGGAATCACTGTAGTGGACTTTAGTATCTCAACTTCGGAGAACCTGGAATACTCATCAATAACCACAAGCAGGTAATCACCTGATGGGAAAGGTCCTGTAAAGTCAATAGAAACATTTTGCCATGGACCTTTGGGAAGTTCAGATATATTAAGTGGTTCCATGTGATTCTGGGAGGTTGCTGCTTGACATGGTATGCAGTGTCTTATCATCTTTTCCACCATTTCATCTATGCCTGAAAACCATACCTTTTCTCTTACCAGTTGTTTGGTCTTAACAATGCCAAGATGACCGGCATGGGCTAGGCTTATTGCCTTACGTTGGAGAGAGGTAGGTAGCACAAGTCATGTTCCTCTGAGAATGACATTCTCTCCAGCGTTGACTGTCAGTTCGTTTCGTAGGCGGTAGAGTGCTTTCAGCATTGGATAATCAGTGTAGTCTGAGTCCTGTGGTGCATGTCTCCAGTGTCCTGCCCTCAGAAAATGCATCACTTTACATAATGGAGGATCATTCTTTGTTTCTTCTTCAAGTGTCATTGCCTTTGGAACAACATTGTCAATGACAAAGTTGACATATTCCTCAGCCATGCGAGACGATCTGCTTGGTATGTTTCCCTCAATAGGATGTCTGGACATGTAATCGGCAGGGTTATCTTTTCCAGCTTTGTACTTAATAATGTAGCTGTATGGTTGTAGTCTTAGCCGCCAGCGTTCTAACCGAGCTGGCGGTGTGGCTTTTGGGTTGTTGAAGATCAGTTCAAGCGGTTTGTGATCTGTGATAACAGTGAAGTGTGACCCATAGAGATATAGGTGGAAGTGTTCACATGCCCAGAGTATTGCCAGAGCTTCTCTCCGTTTGAGAATAGCGCAGTTCCACTGGTGTGAGTGCTCGGCTGGCATATGCAACAATGTGGTCATTACCCTCTTTGTCAGGGCTGTGCTGGCTGAGTATGGCACCTAGACCAACAGGGCTGGCATCAACCAGTAGTTTGGATTTCTTCCTTGGGTCAAAGTAAGCCATTGTAGTGTTTTCCATCAGCTCTGATTTTAGCCTCTCCATTGCCGACTGTTGTTGTGGTCCCCATGACCAAGTAGTGTCTTTTTTTGTTAGTTGACGTAAAGGTTCAGAGATCGTGGCATAGTCATGAATGAAACGTGAGCAGTATGTTATCATCCCGAGCAGACTGCGAACCTCTGATGCGTTTTGGGATGGAGGAAGGTTCTTGATGGCAGTGATCTTTTTAGGATCTGCAGATATGCCTTTTGCAGAAAAAATATAGCCAAAGAACTCAAGCTCTGGTTTACTGTATTCACATTTATCAGCATTGAGTGTGATATTTTTCTCTCTCAGTCTCTGAAAAACAGCTTTGAGGCTATTGTTGTGCTCTTCTTGTGTTTTGCCATACACAATGATGTCATCACTCATGTTCCTGATGTTGGGAATACCATGTAGCACTCCTTGAATGACATTTTGGAACACTTCAGCGGCAGAGTTAATGCCAAAGTTCAGTCTGGTGTACTTCCAGAGGCCAGTGTGTGTAGTGAAGGTGGTGATATACCTTGAATCTGGATGTAGCTCAAGTTGATGGTATCCAGCATTTAGAGCCAGCTTGGAGAATACTACAGCTCCATTCAGGTCGTGGATGAGGTCATCTACAGTTGGTGTGATGTGGCGCTCTCGCTGTATTGCTGTGTTCGGCAGGCGCATATCCACACAGATGCGAACTTTGTCAGGGTTCTTTGGTTTTGGTGTAGCAACTATCGGAGACACCCATGGCGTTGGGCCGCTGATTCTCTCGATGACTCCTTTTTCCTGTAGCTGGTTTAATTCTGATTCCACTCTTTTTCTCATGTGGAAAGGAATCCTCCTGTGTGGCTGTGTCACAGGTTGCACTGACTCATCAATGTGTAGCTTCACTTGGAAATCTTTGAGTTTTCCTATGCCTTGAAAGATGTCTTGGTACTCATGGAGGAGCTGGTTTGGGGATGAAATAGGCATTTCTGTGGACATAGAGTTTACAACTTTCAGAAGTCCTAGTTCTGTTGCTGTCTTTCGACTCAGCAGTGAGCCATGGTCACCCTGTATCACATAGAATGTAACTGCATTTACTGTGGAAGTAGTTGAATGGACTGCAGCTTAACATTTTCCTCTCAAAGGAAGAGCAGTGGATGAGCCATATGGATAGATCTTGGCAGCAGATGGTTGCAGTTCACAACTGGCTTTTAGCTCTTCATAGGAAACATCATCTAATATATTCACTGTCGCACCAGAGTCAACAATAACATGTATTACTGTGTCCACAATTTTTATTTGTGTACGTTTGTGTCCTGCTTTGTCTTGCAGTGGTCTCTGTGTCTTTTGCTCAGTTTGTTTCTGCACCTGATGCACTTTGTATTTTGGTCGGTAATGTTGTTGTTTTTCTGCAGCTTGAGGGGTATAATCTTTGTTTTGTGATCTGCAGCATCTTTGGAAATGATTTAATTTTCCACATGCTTTACAATCTTTCTCCTATGCTGGGCAGTTTTCTTGTCCTCCCTCATGAGGAAAATGTCCACCACAGTTGTTGCAGGTTTTGTATTCATGCTTCACATTAATATATTTATTGAATTGTTTATGACTTTGGAAGCTATTCTTTTGTACAGCATGCACTGGGAATTCTTTTTGTGATCTTCCTGTCTCCATACCTGCAGCTTGTTTGTCTGACAGTTCTTGAGCTCTGCCTGCATCCAGTAGTTTTTGAAGTGTCATATCGCTGTCCTTTAGCACCGCCCTGCGGAGGCGTGCGGAACTGCAGCTTATAATAATCTGTGACTTTATTTCCTTATCAGTGTCAGTAAAGTCACATGTTGACACCAACTGTCTCAGTCGCGTGTGGAAAGCATCCAATGTCTCACTGTCATTTTGCCTGGCTTGTCTGAAAATATAGATCTCATATTCAGGATTTACTTTGGGGCAGAAATAGGTTTGCAGGCTCGCTATGGCCGTATCGTAATCATCAGCGTCTCCCGTTCCTGGCAGCGTGTCAAATATGTCATACACGTCTGATCCAGCATAGTGCAGCAATAGCGCACGTTTTTGTCTATCCTCCTTTATGTCTAATGCCACTAGGAAGTTGGTGAATCGTTTAATCCACCTTTTCCACCTCGAGCCTACAGAGCTGGGTTCAGTGTGCACATCAAACTGAGGGAAATGTGGGAGATTGGCCATGGTGCGTCCCGTGGATGGCTTGGCTATCTTGTTAGCCTTATGTGTTAGCCAACATAGTTCGCTTACCGCTTATCCAGAATTGTGGATGTTTTATTTCTCTTCCCTCATTCTGCGATGTGTTGCGGTATCCTCGTCGCCAGTTGTAGTGTTGTCATTTGGTATGTGTATCTTGCTTTGTTATAGACAACTCAGGAGACAGCGAGTATCGTTAACTGTGCTTTATTCCCGCTCTGTACTACCTAATAACTGGTGTCACACATATAACATTCCGGGTATCCACAACTCCGGACCAAATAGTATGTCACAACATTACAATGAGTTATTGATATTCCACTGGTTTTCACCAGAGAGGATGAGCGAAGGGGGAGGATGGATGTGTGTAAGGACGAATGTGTGTAAGGACTCTGGTCCACGGTCGCCACTGCGAGATGGAGCTGCAGCCTCTCTCTCCCCACTACCTCCTGTCTGTTTCATTGCCGCGCCATTTAATTAAAGTACCCATTTGAACCTTTCTCAGAGACTCCATTGTCTCTTACTTTTAAAGCTTCTCTCCTGGACGCGAGAATAACAAATACCCTAACAGTAAGAAAAAGGTTTATATCGCTGTGAGAATGGGTCTAAGGAGAGCATTTCTCCGCGATCCCAACTTAGCAGCCCGAAAAACGTTTACCCATTTAAACAGTCGTGGTAGATACCTTGTTTGTTTTAAACATCATAAATACACAAACAACAATGAATACTTACAGGTTGTGTACCCGAATCTCCCGCTGGTCCAAACAAAGTAGGAACAGCATTGTTCTTCAGTGCCCTACGCTGTACATATCCGGCATGAATCGCTGAAAGGTTTGGGAAGCTTTGTTTCGTGAGATGCTGGCAGAGGGTGTGGCCTCTGGGTATTCACATGGAAGTAAACAATGGAAAATGAGAAATCTCCAACGAGGCGTTTTGGGGCAGCAGAGACTGTGTTAGAGTTGTACTCGCTATAGGGTGTACTTTGAGGGTTTGTGACTCTGCAGACCGTTTACATGCATAAAAACCTTCATAACACACAAGGGGACAAGTAATAACCGGAAAAGCATGACACGGGCCCTTTAAACATCCATGACTTAAACACTTTATCCAGGATCAAAGCCACAGAGCTGCACCTGCAAGGTGAATACAGCTAGCAAAAGAAAAAGTGATTGAATGCGTACATTAACAGGTTTATGATATCACTGCCCCATCTAAGACAAGAGTGGATCTGACTTTAATTACATTTGACTCGAGTGTTTCGTCAACTTAATGTGTTGCTTAAAATAATACTTCTGCATACAGTATGTGACACTGTGAGTGTTGCACGGCCAGATACGGCTCAGCTGACTCAGATAAGGAAATATATGATACATTATGATGTGATATGATGCGATATGAATGATAATGTGACACATCGACGTCTGCACTCACAATGCCGCGGACTGTACGTAATGTTACTATGATCCGGTTACTTATGTTGTGGCAGATATTTAAGTAAGCTTTCTTAACGCTAATGTTATAATAGTCAGATTGCTCTGAAGATGGGAGGTGATATTCTATTAATGTTCACGTTCACACAGTTGGTGATTTTTGCCGGCCGTCTTTCCTGCAACGGCAGTTTTTCTGTATTTCCTTTCTCCTGTAATATGACTTCATCACTTTAAACTCCGCACACTGACATCTGATTGGTCAGCAGGCAGTGCTTTCACTGAGTTGATCTCTTAGCCTGGAACCTAACCTGCTCTGGAGCAGGTTAGCCGCTCAGCATAAGTTACCATGGAGATCTAGCCGGCTAAAAAGAGAACCAGCGTCGTAGGACCGGAAACCCAGAGTTTTCCCTGAAGTTAGCCCGCTAAGCGAAAATTCGGCTTCGTAGTACAGGCCTCTGGTGCAGCCTCTCTCTCAGGTGCTCCCAATCCCCAATCAGGGCCTCCATAAAGGACCTGAAAAAGGCTGCAGTCGCTTTCTTCCTTCTCCTGTGATCTGCATGGATGGCAGTGGATGATCTTTGCAGCAGTGTAGTATTTTGTTGTTGTCTACGTGGGACGTGCAACTTGTAGAAATTCTGAGTAGTGTTATGGTTTATTTTTGTCGCTTTCTTTTATGAGAAAGTTGTTTTGGTTTGTCGTAAGTTTGCAAATTGGCTGGTGAGCCTCTTTTTTTTTGTTAATTAAAAGATCACCTTGTGGCTTCAGCAATCAGTTTCCTCTCCTTTTTCTCCCCTCCCGGTTATTTTATATTTTGCTACTTCCCTTTGCACCACTAGTCCAGGAGAGAACATAACATTGAGCACATTTGAATGTTATAATAAAACATATTGCATCCACACCTTTACTTTGGGGCAACACCAGAGGTCTGTACTACGAAGCAGGATTTTCGCTTTGCGAGCTAACTTCAGGGAAAACTCTGGATTTCCGGTCCTACGACGCTGGTTCACTTCTTAGCGGACTAGATCTCCATGGTAAGTTATGCTCCGGAGCAGGCTAGCCGATCTCTTATCTGTCTATACCCTGTTGCTGCTTCCTACTGCTGAATTTCCCCACAGGGATTAATAAAGGTCCATCTAATCTAATCTAATCTAATCTAATAAAAGCTCCGCCTATCGACCAATGAAATCTCTGTGAAAATGACGTCGCCATTTGTCGATGACACTGTGGAGCTCGGATTTTGAGAGGCGCTCTCAGGCGGGAGAGGATCTTTAGGGACAGACAAAACCCTTTGGCTTTCTCTGATGAGTATTTGTATGAAAGATACAGGTTATCGTCAGAGGGGCTGACTTATGTGTGTCAGCTCCTCGAGCCATATATTGCTAATGCAACACATCGGAGTTGTGCACTTACAGTGCCGCAGACTGTATGTATTGCTTTGCGCTACTTTAAGAGTGGTAGTTTTCTGTATGCTGTGGGGGATGCAGAGAACCTAAGCAAGAATACAGTCTGCAGTGCTATTCATAAGGTCGCACATGCTCTGACAGGGCTCTGACAGTACTTTGTTGTGTTTCCTGGCACATGTACCACGCAGATGATCAAAGAGGGATTTTACAGCGTGGCAGGTATGTGATTATATCTTTACAGTGAATGTTGTTGCTTTGACGTACACTGTTTTATAATAAATGCAGCCTACTATTTCATAGGGTTTCCCAGGGTGCTTGGCTGTATAGACTGTACACTGAAGATTATATCATCTGATATTTGGGAAGAGTGTTACATTAGAAATGGCAGAAAGTCTTGTTGCAATTTCCAGATATTGAAAGAGGCCCTGGAGCTTCTCTGGTAATTATCAATAGTAGCAGTTAAGTGAATACTGTTCAAACAATACCTGTGTTTGTGTTTTGTATTGATTTCTCTGTTTTATCCTTTCATAAATGTGAGGACTAAACTTGCTTTAAACATTCCTGGGTGCCTGGGTGCTAAACAGGTTTTATTACTCTGGGGGAGGGGAAGTTAAGCAGGCGGGGTGGAGGAGAGTTCTTCTGCTTAAGGTCTCCAGTATGTCATGTTTCAGGGAAGTCTACATATCTTGAATGGTATATATGTGTTTAATTACTTTGTATTAGTAATAGCAGTGTGTAAACAAAAGCTGGAAATATGAGAGTATTAATAAGTATATCTTTGTGAACAAGTCTCTGGAATGAGCAAGGGGGTGTGAAAATCTATGCAGGAAAAGGAGATAACAGACACCAGATGTTTTTTATTATCAGCTCAGAGACAATAGTTTATCACCCCCGCTGGCACGCGCTTATTCGCTAAGAGAAGACATCTTTTTTGAATCTCCCAATGAGAAACTGACCACAGCTCTTCCTGGGTTTATTTTCTGGATATAAGCTATTCTATTTTTTAGTTCTTTCTCTTTTTCTCCTGCCGACCAGATGAAAGGATCTCCCGGCATCAGAACCAGAGCAGGGAGTGGGGGCCCGCCCCACCCCTTTGAAAGTGTATTGTATTGTTACCGTTTATCATTAAAACAGATTATTGTTTAACCCTCATCCTGGCTGTTTTGAGTTCTCCCTCTTTTAAAGCACACTCCTATAGGATCGGCGCAGAGCAGAGATATCTGCGCCAACAATTTGGTGACCTGCCCGACGTGATGACGTGGTGACGTCATGAGTGGGGTTTTTTAGAGGAGAGCACGAGCAGCCAGCGGATGGAGGGGGATACCTCGAAATAATTTCTGACACTAAGGATCCTAAAACTAAAAGGTAAAACGGACGCCTGTTTCTATCAAAGGTCTGTAAATTGGCTAAGCTAAAAGTTAGAGTTGTCAAGGATATTTCCAGGTGTCATTGACGGTATAATGCAATACATATTTTTAGCATAGATAGGTAAGTTATAAATAAATAAAGCAACGAGGTGTTAAGAGTAAGGTGAAAGGCCCCGTAGATTTTTCAGAATCATACGGCTAAACTCGTTAGCTACACGTGAAGCGATGAGGAGTGTAAGACGAAGGTGAAAAGCCCCGTGGGTTTTTTCAGAAATCGAGACGGCTAACTCAACGGGGAAGTTCAGTGGTTCTTTAAAAAAGATTCCATCCAGAACAAAACAGAATAGTGCTTTCCAGTTTTCATAGGAATCTGCAGTGCATTATATGTTTAAATCCAAGAGTAGAAACGCGAACTTCAAAAGCCATTGAAATTAACGGATTTCTCTTGTTCTGTTGGGTTTAATGCCCATTCTGTTGAAAGAAATATTGCATCTTAAAAGCTGAACAGACAGCGTGGAGGATATATTTAGGTGCATATATATATATATATATATATATATATATATATATATATATATATATATATATATATATATATATTATTGAACACAGGAAAGCCTTAGTCAGATAAAGAAATACGAAGTCATTCTTGTTTCAAGAAAGCCCCCCTTCTCCTGGAATGCCATCTCACACGGTTGGATAAACACAGAGGTGATTTATGAGAGAAGCTTGTGAGCAGGCAGCCCCAGGGCACAGTGAGGGAAGAGAGAGAGACAAGAGAATTAAGATGTTTGAAAAGATTAGAAAGAGTAAAAGTTATATAAAGTTAACTACTATTCTGGACAATGTCATATTGTTTTATGAGTAAAAACATGAAATAAAATATATTACTAGATATAAGACCTACATGCTTATCTAGGTTGACAGAAAGCTGCTGTTAACCAGTTTCAGCTGCAACTATCCTATCTGTGTTCTAAAGAGAACATACGTTGCATTTACAATTCATATTAAGAAAGTTCACAATTGATACCATTAAAGACCGTTTTGGATTAATAGGGCGTGTCTGTCATAAACATTAGCGCTTAGATGGAATAAAGTGTTGAAATGTTCTCAAGAGTGGGAGTTTTCACAATGCTTTTTAGTTTTTATTGAAACAATTAAGTGGTAAGGACAGAAAACTGTTCCGTGATGATTTCTTTAGGTTTTAGCTTTAGTAATGAAGATTACATTATGTGAGGAAACTTTTCCACCAATACTTCCTTTAAGTGTTAAAAAATATATTCATTAACTGTAATCAGATTACTTGTTTTTCAAATATAGCGCTAAATACAGTTAGTTTTGTATTCTGTTACAAATCTAACCATGCTTGTAACACAACTTAGATAAACAATTGAAAAAATAATAGAATAAGGAAGTAGATAAAACGTTAATCTAAGATGGTTAAGGAGGGTTTTCCTGTTTTGCTCATTTGACTTAGAACTGAAGTTGGAAGGAATAACAGTGAAAACTAATACATCAATGTGTGATTTGATGTAGTAAGATATATTGAAATAAATAAGAAACTATAATTTGTTGTTTTTGGCATAGTTTTTGTAGGATACAGTTACGTCACATTGTGGTTTTATGAGAGGTTTGAGAACTGCTTGTTACCATTGCATTGCATTGTGAATTTCGTGGTATTTGTCATTAACTGAGAATTGTACTTATAATTAATAGAATTGTCATCCAAGTTATTTGACCCCATGAGGTCAAGAGTCATTCTGTTAGACCACAATCTTGTGTAAGACAAATCATTGTTCTTTTGTCACATTTTGAATTACATAAGAGTTCATTTTGCTAAATCAATTTATCTTTAATTTGTAGTTGGTGTTTGCTAACATTTTTAGGAACGACATAGACCCACACTTGGGTCAAATTACATTACTGTGATCGGATTAGTGTGCTCTGCAGGGTTACTATTGTTAAGTATGGAGGGGTTCTTTCATAGTGTGTGGAATATGTGGTGCTTGAAACATCTAGGTATTTAAATGTATAGAAGAAAATGGTTTCCTGAAAGAATTAATTGGAGTAAACATGTTACAGTGGGTGTTGAAAAACTTAGTTTGGGTAAATATGTCACAATGGATGAAACGATTATTAGAGGGAGTTTTTGTAATATCATTAGTGGACATTAATTGTGTTATTCAGATGACATTTAACATTTAAGACAGATAGTAAGATTAGGAAAATAGAGTGGAAAGGATTGGATTTATTTTACCTCAGTGTATTAGAATTAACTATAGGTAACGCGTCCCGGGACCTGGACTCTCTCTCTCTGACTGTCATACGGCTGGGGCCCCAACCCTCCAAGCAGACAGAGGACCTATCCCAACCAGGAGACTCCTCCTCCATCGAACAGACAGAGAACCCAGAGCTCAACAACAACAACAACAAGACTGCAATAAGAACTGCATCCAGAACTATCTCCACCTGTGGCATCCAGAACCAAACAGCTTGCTGACAGGCAGAGATCTACTCTCATCAGTCCCTCAGACAGGGAATGAAGTTCCAAGCTGAGCCACGAGATTTGGCACAAGAGCAAAGTATGGGACACGAGAGCAGAATCTGCCCTCCATAAAGCAGCAGAGAGACTGTGAAGGAGGAGATGAAATGCAAAGCAGTGCAACAACAGTGGCCTGATGGGGGCTGCAGATGTAGCTGGGCGGATGGCTGCCTCAAAGAGTTACAGCGAGCTGATGGACAAAGGGGGAGGAGTCAGAGTCAGAGGAGTTGGTCGAGCAGAATGTGAAGGAGGCCGGGGTCACGGCTTGAGATAAACCAGAGGAGAGGAGAAGGGAATCAACGGGAATGAGTGAGTTTACACATAAACACCCTTATTATAAGCGCACATTTAAAAAACTTGAATTGACTTGATAAATAAGTGAAGGTAAAAAGTTGTATTAACCATGAATTAATCAATTGGTAAATTAAAAATAGCAGTAAAGAGGAAACTATTAAAGTAAAATGAGAATCATCCTAAAACACACTGAGGGATAAAGGGGGTATATGACAAAATAGAACCATATTCTTCAATCTTTTCATCATGTTAACAAATCATTCTTCAAGAGATTTTGATTAACACCATTAAAGGGATAGTTTTAGGAACCGCGCTATAAGACAAACCTTTATTTGAATGGATAATGTTAGAGGGAGAGCTAGTGCCAAGCCAAATATAATTCCAATCTATAGAGTATTGATTCCACCATTGTGGCATGGTTATTACCATAGGAGGGCTTTAGGATGGACTTCTGTTTTTGGATCCATGAGTTGTTGCGTGTTCGGATGCCCTGGGTTCCACACACTGCTAAAGAATTTAACATTGTTTTTAAGTAGACCAGAATTGAAGATAAATGGGTTTAATGAGCTATGAAATGCAGAGCTACACAGATCCTAGTAATGTTTTGACACAAGATAATAATTAAGTACACAAGTTTCTGAAGTAGATCTATTAGACATTTTAATATAGATTAGGTGTTAATAAACTGCAGTAGGAATACTATAAGGAAGTGACATTTTTTGGCTAACACTTTTCAGGGAATGTGGGGAACAGCTGTTCCGATGAAAAGTTAGATGTATCTTGAACATTATAGTTGTAATCGTGAATTAATTAATGATGGCGCTCCACATATGACAGATTTTTGTAGACAAAGGATACTGGCCTATGCTGAAATATCAAAGTCTCTGCAGAGCACACACATGGCCAAAAAGACTGAGACCAACTGACCTTTGACCCTGACCGACAGTGTAACTTGAGAAGACACTGTCAAGGACTGACTCTGGGGTGACTGACCAAACTTGACTTTACAACCTGACAGTGTGAGTGTGAGTGTGAGTGTATGTCTGCATGTGATCAGTGCAACTGCATGATTTAAAACAATGACTAATCAAGCATGCTTTTGGACTAACACATTATTCTGGGGCTCCGTGGGAAATGAGGTTTCCTACAAGTCCACAAAAATTGGAAAACCGTACAGGTGACCCGTTTCTAATCTACTTGATATTTCACTCCCACAGGAGGTGGCAGTTTGCAGAATGTGAAACTCAAACTAAAACATGAAGATTCTGTTTCTTTTAGGACTGAAGGATGGAGAGAAACACTTAATTTCACTGAAGTGTTTACTGTGGAAATTATGGATGTATATTTGGGAAAAATGTTGGGTATTTTTTATAATCCCTTATTACCTGAAGGTTTTCTTCCCATACAGGATTTTGGTTACACATGAGTTATGTGTAAAAAGGGGGAGTGTAAACTTTACAATGTACATTTTTCATTTAGGACTGAAGGGAACCTGCTGCCCCAACTCGATTGTTCAATCTGACCATTGATTGACAGTTTTAGAATGGACCTGCTCCATATCTGGGGATAAGATACTGTTTGATGAATGTTGACATGTTTCTAATATTGATTGAGTTATAACAGGTAACATAGATGCAGAATCAGTGGCCAAGGGGCTACTGTGAGAGAGGTAATTTCAGAATGGAATACTGAGGAAGTTGACCGGTGAGTAATGTTTCAACAGGTATTAAAGTAACTGAGGTTTGAAATGTACAAAGAACATATTACAGTTAAAGCTAAAACATTGTAATGTAATGAGACCGAATGTAATTTAGACAACATCATGTAACTAGCCTGGTAAAGAAGTAAAAGCCATAGACTTTATTGTTTAGGTCATTATGGGGATATACATTTCATCTAAATTCATAATGGAAAGACATTTGATGACAGTTTGTTGGAATTCTGTATTCATTTTTTCAGCTTGATAATATCTAAGCACTGACAGGTAGAAGCAGTATCACCAGGAAATCATTCACGTTGTCAGTATCAGGATTTTGGTTGTTTTTTGAATCCATAACATTAGTGTGTTTCTTTACCAGAAACATTAGCAGTTCATATTATATTTAGATTTTAAATGGGATCTCAGGGATTTCATTAAGAATAACACAGACGCTTGTCAGAAACTCAGAGCTATTGAAATATGTTATTTGGTTCACCTAGAGATGTTGGAGTTTTGTTTTGTTGCCACAGGCCAAGTATTAAGATTCTGAAGCTGCACTGGCAGATAGGAGGTCTACAATTAATTTAGAAAACCTGTTCACAGACGTCTGTTATTTTTAAGAGACCCCACCAACAGGCTCCAAGCTGCTTACGCAATGGTGGGTCAAACAGCGGAGGGCCCCGGAGCCCTGAGCGTAGGCTTGAGGGATTTGTATCAGATTTCTCCACACAGGTTGGTGATGCCAAAGGGGGACACGAGACGCAGGAGGCGGACACAGCAGAGTTCGTCTGGCTGAAGGTCATCAGGACAAAGTGGCTCAACCCCAGGCTCTCCGGCCCCGACCGAGTGACCCAGCGGATCTCTCATGCCGTCCGCGTGGGAGGAAAGGGGGACAGCTCGTACCACGGGAGCCAGTGTGCGGTGAGGAAACCACCTGCTAGGACCGGGGATGACATCAGGATGGACGTGATCCTCGCAGAGGAGGTCGACTCGGAAGCTGTCATCAGTGGACGGGAGGAGCAGGATCCTGAGGACATCCCTACAGCAGACGACTCGGAAGCTGTCATCAGTGGACTGGACGAGAACGACCCTGAAGACATCCCTACAGCAGACTACTCGGAAGCGGCTGTCAGCGGACAAAGGGGGACTTGTCGAGGCAGCAGAGGAGTCTACTTCTCTCTGATCAGTTCCACCAGTGAAGGGAAAGCCGCATCTCCCCCTCCCTATCAGCTGCCCTTGTTGGCGTATTCCTCTGAGGGGGGGGGGGGCTGATGATTCACCACACAAGGAGACTGCTTGCTTTCTAGCGCTCAGGTTCCACCTCTGATGGTTCCTTCACAGACACAGTAGAAAAGAATGATAGTAGATATGTTTCAAAATGTCTTGTGTAAGTTTATCTCTTGAGAGATAAAAAGGGGGAATTGAAGATTATATCATCTGATATTTGGGAAGAGTGTTACATTAGAAATGGCAAAAGGTCTTGTTGCAATTTCCAGATATTGAAAGAGGCCCTGGAGCTTCTCTGGTAATTATCAATAGTAGCAGTCAAGTGAATACTGTTCAAACAATACCTGTGTTTGTGTTTTGTATTGATTTCTCTGTTTTATCCTTTCATAAATGTGAGGACTAAACTTGCTTTAAACATTCCTGGGTGCCTGGGTGCTAAACAGGTTTTATTACTCTGGGGGAGGGGAAGTTAAGCAGGCGGGGTGGAGGAGAGTTCTTCTGCTTAAGGTCTCCAGTATGTCATGTTTCAGGGAAGTCTACATATCTTGAATGGTATATATGTGTTTAATTACTTTGTATTAGTAATAGCAGTGTGTAAACAAAAGCTGGAAATATGAGAGTATTAATAAGTATATCTTTGTGAACAAGTCTCTGGAATGAGCAAGGGGGTGTGAAAATCTATGCAGGAAAAGGAGATAACAGACACCAGATGTTTTTTATTATCAGCTCAGAGACAATAGTTTATCACCCCCGCTGGCACGCGCTTATTCGCTAAGAGAAGACATCTTTTTTGAATCTCCCAATGAGAAACTGACCACAGCTCCTCCTGGGTTTATTTTCTGGATATAAGCTATTCTATTTTTTAGTTCTTTCTCTTTTTCTCCTGCCGACCAGATGAAAGGATCTCCCGGCATCAGAACCAGAGCAGGGAGTGGGGGCCCGCCCCACCCCTTTGAAAGTGTATTGTATTATTACCGTTTATCATTAAAACAGATTATTGTTTAACCCTCATCCTGGCTGTTTTGAGTTCTCCCTCTTTTAAAGCACACTCCTATAGGATCGGCGCAGAGCAGAGATATCTGCGCCAACAACACACATACCGTGGGAGAAAATGAAATGAAATCAAATCAAATCAAATCAAGTTTTATTTATAGAGCACATTTAAAAGCGATTTTTGGTCGAGCCAAAGTGCTGTACATGCATTAAAAACACTTATAATCACAATAAAAAGACAATAATTTACAACAGATATATAACAAACACAGGGAATAGTCAGGAGTCGTGCTCCGCTCTGACTAGAAGGCCTGAGAGAAGAAGTGAGTCTTAAGTGTGGATTTAAAAACCCCTAGGGTCTGGGCCGACCTCACGTGGAGGGGCAGAGTGTTCCAGAGCCTGGGGCCAGCTGCTGCGAAGGCTCGGTGCCCTCGGGTTTTGAGCCTGGTCTTGGGCACTACCAGCAGCAGATGGTCAGCAGACCTTAAAGCTCTGGCTGGGGTGTAGCGCTGGAGTAGTTCAGCTATATAGGCCGGAGCCAGCCCATTTAGTGCTTTAAAAACAAATAAAAGGATTTTAAAATCAATTCTGTACCGAACTGGAAGCCAGTGCAGTGAGGCCAGAATTGGGGTGATGTGGTCACGCTTTTTATGGCCAGTCAGCAAACGTGCAGCTGCGTTCTGGACTAGCTGCAGGCGTTTAATTGATGCCTGGTCCATACCCATATACAGAGCGTTGCAGTAGTCCAGTCTCGAGGTCACAAAGGCGTTAATAACCCTTTCCAGGTCTTTAAAAGATAAATACGACTTGGTTTTGGCCAAAAGTCTTATTTTAAAAAAGCAGGATTTGACTACGCTGCTGACCTGCTTGTCGAATTTAAAAGTACTGGAGAAGGTCACCCCAAGGTTCGTGACTGAGGGGAGGATGTTTTGTTGGAGGGAGCCCAGAATATCAACCTGGGAGGCTGGAGGTTGGGGTCCAAAAAAGATGACCTCAGTCTTGCTTTCGTTGAGGTTTAGAAAGTTTTTGCTCAGCCAGGATTTTATCTCAGTTAAGCAGTCCATCAACTGTTGTAATGAGTGTGTGACACTTGCTTCGAGAGGGAGATATATCTGTACATCGTCGGCGTAGCAGTGGAAGGGAATATTATGTTTTGTGAGAATTGAGCCTAGGGGTAGTAAGTACAGTAGGAAAAGGATGGGGCCCAGAATCGAGCCTTGGGGAACCCCACAGGTAAGAGGGGCTTTTGCAGAGGAGAAGGCACCTAGCTGCACAGCGAAGCTACGGTCTGTCAGGTAGGACCTGAACCATGCAAGGGCAGAGCCTGTGATGCCAGCGGACTGTTCAAGCCGTGACAACAGGATGCTATGGTCCACAGTGTCAAAAGCAGCTGTCAGGTCTAACAGCACCAAGACAGCTGGGCTACCTGAGTCGGCGGCTAGGAGCAGATCATTAAAAACTCTTAAAAGGGCTGTTTCAGTGCTGTGCATGGGTTTGAAGGCAGACTGAAACTTTTCGTGGATTCCATGCGTGGTTAAAAAAAGACTGCAGCTGGGCGTAGACTACTCTCTCCAGGGCTTTGATAAAAAAGGTAGCTGGGAAATGGGCCTAAAATTTTCGAGAAAGGAGGGGTCGAGATGTTTCTTTTTAAGTAATGGCTTAACCACGGCATGTTTGAAGGCAGCAGGGACACATCCTGAGCTAAGGGAGGTGTTTACAATTAATAAAATACTTGCTCCAACTGAATCTAAAACGTCTCTGAGAAGGCGAGAGGGAATGCTATCTGAGGTGCAGTTTGTCGGCCGCAGGTGCTTGACCACATCCGAGAGAGAAGAGAAGGATACAGGCTCAAAGTGGTTGAGGACAGCAGGGCACAGAAAGGGAGCAGGATCTGGGGTAGCACTAGTGTGAGCTAGCCTAAGAGCAGATACCTTTTCAATAAAAAATTTAAGAAACTTATCACAGAGAGTAGTCGATGGCACAATAGAAGAAACATCACAGGGATTAATGATCGAGTTGAGGACATTAAAAAGAACCTGAGGTTTATGGCTGTTTTTGGAGATTAACAGAGAGATGTGCTCTGTTTTGGCTGCTTTGACTGCCGTCTGGTAGTCAGACAGGGAAGCACGAAGGATTTCTAGGGAGACATGGAGTTTATCCTTTTTCCATTTTCTCTCTGCACGCCTGCAAGCGCGTCTGAGAGCACGAGTACAGTCATTGAGCCACGGCTCTGAGAGCACTTTTGTGCGTCTAAGCGTAAAAGGAGCAACAGAATCCAGTGTTAGTGTGCATGTAGAGTCAAACATGGAGATAAGCTCATCAGCATTAAAAGCACAGTTCACATCTAATTTACAGATCGGAGAAGCATTAAAAGCATCAGAGAACTGTGAGGCAGTCAAGGGGTTAATCGAACGCACACGACGCGCAGGGGCACGTGATTCGACTCCTGCGGAAGGGATGGAGGTTGTAAACAGAACCGGTAAATGGTCTGAGATACGCGTTGCTGCACATATTTCATCCACAGATACAGACAGTCCAAACGATAATACTAAGTCCAAAGTGTGTCCTTTTTCATGTGTTGGGCCAGCCACGGACTGAACGAGACCAAAAGAATCAAGGAGATTTAAAAAGTCCCTAACCAGAGGTTTGGACTCACAACACACATGGACATTGAAGTCTCCGGAGATCAAAACACGATCATATTTCACCATGATCCCGGACAGAAAGTCAGAAAAGTCATTTATGAAATCCTTATTGCACTTTGGCGGACGATACACAACTGCGCAGAGTATAGGCGAGGCCGGGGTCAGTTCAAAGAGCTGCAACTCAAAGCTAGCATAGGTAGTTACAGGGTGAAGCAAACGGCATTGGAGGCTAGCTCTAAACACTGATGCTATGCCCCCACCAAGGCAGGTGAATATGTGAATATGTGAATCGCAAATCATTCCAGAGCCTCAACATTCAGGTAAATCTTGCACATTCACTTATAGAACACACATTGAAGTCTGGATGATTCAAGGAAATCACACAATGAAATATTCACACAGTACATGTTTCACACTTGGACTATCTTTCTCTATAACATGGACTCATTTCAAATGAACTTTGATGCTACACTGACTATGATGCTTGTTAGAGCTATTTTCCCTTTGTTATTATTGTCTGAATGTTAGGCTTAATAATAATAATATAAATTAGATTAAACTCTAAATTATCGGGTATTTTTGTGAGTCACATAATGGTTTAAAATGTATTAATTTAAGGCTCACTTATTATTTGTTATATGTGCGTCAGTATCACGTGCATGGCTATGCCTATATATGGTAGGTTGATAGGACACAGCTGGGGTTGATGAGACGGGGAAACGGAAAAGTCTTTTGACCGTGTTCTTTTTGTTCTTTTGGAGACTGTTAACGTTTATTTAGTATGAAGCAAAGAAATGTGTCCTGCTGTTTGTATGCTGTCTGGACTAACGAATAAAGCTCATCTGACTCAACCACGTTCTCCGCTAATTTGTTTGGAAACAAAGAGGCGCGTCAGAAACCACAACCCCAATAGAGGTGGCTATTAAGACAAGGATCAAGACGTCACCACATTAGTCAAAAGACTCCATAAACTGTGGATAAAAACTTCGAAGGACAAGCACAGGATTCTTGTGGATTTCAGCTCTACTTTGGAAACAGCGAACGGATGATCGAAAGTGCAGAGGAGGAGGCCGTGAGGGAAACAAAGAGAGGCGTGTCAGAAACCACAACCCTGATAGAGGTGGCTATTAATACAAGGATTAAAACGCCACCACAATGGTCAGAGAGAGAGAGAGACAGAGACAGAGACAGAGACAGAGAGAGAGAGAGAGAGAGAGAGAGAGAGAGAGAGAGAGAGAGAGAAGGAGAGGAGAGGAGAGAGAGATGGAGAACGAGAGAGAGAGGGAGATGAATGGAGGAGAGAGAGAGAGAGAGACTCGGGACGCATTACCGGATAGAAAATTCTAACACACTGAGGTAAAATAAATCCAATCTTTTCCACTCTATTTTCTATCATACTATCTGTCTGAGATGTTAAATGCCATCTTAAACACAATTAATGTTTTCACCCACTGTAACATGTTTACTCCAAATAACTCTTTCAGGAAACCATTTTCTTCTATAAATTGAAATACCTACATGTTTCAAGCACCACATATTTCACACACTATAAAAGAACGGCCTCATATTTTCTCCATCATTTCAAATCTCACTGTTATTTAGAACATAAGTAACTTTTGTGACTGGACCTCACAATCTGCTGGGGAATTTTGTTCATACAGTTTGTACGTACAAAGCTGTACTTGTGGGTTAGTAGCCTGTTTCTATTGTAATCATTTTCAATAATTGTGCTCAGATAGGTCACCAGTCGGTTGTTCATAAACTTAACAGGGGTGTTTCTGGTACAGACTAAAACATGGATCCAGTATATTTGAAGATTCCCCTAATCTGTAAATCCCCATCACTTACATATCCCGATCACTTAAACCCATGTCATCATTTGATACAAGAACTGCATATAGGGGGGGTGAATCATCTTGATTGTAACAGCCTCACCTTTGGGAACGAGTATTTCTAACTCCTCCTCTTGTCGCTCAGCTGATCTTTTGGCTCTGGGGATAAGTGAAAGTCTCTGAAACACAGCTGGAGTTTTGTTAGTGATGTGGGCATTCTCTATGAGTGAACTAATGGATCCATGTCTTACTTGATATTGTACTCCCCATCCAACCAGAAAGGTGCCAAGTGTAATGAGCACAATCAACAATGCTATTCTGACTCTTATCCCTAGGGGACCCCACAATTGGTTTGGCTTTGTTCTTGACATAATCTCTATTTTCTCATGGTTGTGTCAGTTACAGAATTTAAATGATCAGTACAAAAATAACGTATACAAAAATAGAAACAAAACGTTGGACTCTTTTTCAGGTGTAAAACAAAAATAGCCTGTGTAGACAAAACTTGGATGATATTGCTCAGAGTTCTGACATATTCATCCACTTCTATTTGTCTAATATCTAAAACTGGAACACTCCAGTTGCTAATGCGTATTAACATCTCTAGGATTCGAGGATTGGCTGACACTGCTGAACAAACATATCATGACAACATAATATGTCTTTAAACTAGAGGGAAAATACGAACCATTCTCACAGAGGGTGACATGCAGGAGAACATGAAGGGCTGTTGCCCCTAAATAAATAAAAACTGATTCTTGAAACAGTTGTAAAAACCCTACAACTTCTTCATCCAAGCTCTCAATCAGTGTTATGTTATTTAGTTTGCAGATCATGCCTTAAAACAGATACTTCAGACCGATTATCAAATCAAATCAAATCAAATTTTATTTATAGATAGAGAGAGAGAGAGAGAGAGAGAGAGAGAGAGAGAGAGAGAGAGGCCATTCCTGAAGGAAAAAGAGAAAAAAAAACATGTTTTTTGGTTGACTTTTTCTGTAAATCTTTTAGGTATCCGAAAAGATGTAAAGGTCACCTTATGCACCTTTCATTTGACTTGAAAATAAATTACTGAATGTTACAAAGTTACCTGTCTTTCTCTGTCAAATTTTTCCACCTCCAGCTTGTTTTTTTTATCAACAGCTTTCGGTGCTCTATGAGGAGGTCGTTCAATTGAATGCTTTGGACTAGGGTCCGTTTGTACAGGGCCCTCACAGTGTCTGCTTCAGCCTGAAACACATATATGTTGCTTTAACATTCAAGCATGGCTCACAGCAAGAAAGCTGACCATTTTAAAGTTGACTATACTTTTAAATTTAGTTTAATTAATGACTTGTCGTGATGAGGGCCTAGATGTCGAGGGCCTAGATGTGGAGGGCCCAGGCTGCGGGGGAGGAAGAGTTCCTTCTTCCTGCAAATTGAGCAAAGCAAATAAATAGAGAGTAGTTATTTGTCCCATCTATCTGTGTTAGAGCAAATTTAAAACTAACAAAATACTAAAGTGTACCGCCAGAGCACTCTCTGAGTAGACCGACAGCGTCTCATCATCATCCAGGCACTCCTGAAAAAAAGAAGACATGTAAATGGTCTATGTTATCCATATTCAGCGACCATATAGGTGACATACCAAAGGTTACGTTACCTGTGTATGAGGTAGTTGTTGATTGGGGAAGGGCAGCAACACCACGTTCTCCCCATCATCTGCAGAACAATAAAATACATGTTCCTTACTCCCACAAAAATAGATATATTATATATTCAACCTGATCTCACCAGAATGCGTGACTCCACCACGACTCCTTAACACCGCATTGCGTGGTGGACTCACGAACTTTGTTACATTTACGTGTCTGCACCACGCAAACAACCCCAATGTAAAGTGAATGAGGCTCTTTTGTCGTGGTGCACACACGCATTTCTACAACGTCCTGCAGTGAGCTTTTATTCTATAAAACGTTTTTAAAATCTACTTTATAGCTTGTAGTAACTCACGGAAGGCTTCTTTTATTAGGGTCTGAGACCATAGGTCGGCGAAGACCCTATTGAAATCGTTCGCGCAGCGAACGATAAACCTGCAAAAAACACCTAAAACAGGGAAAACGACCGGCAAAAGCACAGAAAAGGTTCGCAAATCATGACGGCTGATAGGCCGCGTGAGCCCAGCAACTCGCATAATTGATATCGTTACGATCAATTTAGTCGCTCGCGAAGCGAGCGATAACCATGCAAAACCCACTAAAAACAGGGAAAAAGAGGGGCAAAAGCCCATTAAAAGTGGCCTATATCATGCCAGTACGTAGGCCGGACGTAGCCCACCTCACTGTTAAATCGAACATGATTGATATCGGACCGATTATTATTATGATTATTATTTGAACTTTTTAAACGCACTTTTGACCCCCGCAACATATGTCAAAACTCACCAAATGTTGCACTCGCGTCAAAAGTGTGGCAACTTAGAATGTGTAATTGGTTCCGGAAATTTGCGTAAAAAATTGCGTAGGCCACGCCCACTTCCATTTTTAACGTTAACTCCCCCTATTTTAACTTTCACGTAAACGAACGAAACTCGCTACGCATATCTAGGGTGCGGAGACGAACCAAAAAGCCTCTTGGAGGGGTATAAAATAACGTACAGCAAGTCAGCCATTTTTAATTTTGTGTCGGAAATACAATTAACCATTGTTGTTCTCTACCGTCCACCAGGCGCCTTGGGGGACTTCCTGGAGGAATTAGATCATCTTCTCTCACACATCCCTGAAACTGGCCCTCCGGCTGTACTTCTCGGAGACTTCAACCTCCAGACGGGGAAGATAGACGAACTAATATCTCTGTTAACCGCCTTCGCTTTCTCATTGTCTCCATCCCCACCAACTCATAAAGCTGGCAATGTCCTTGATCTCATATTCTCAAGGAATTGCACTACTTCTAACCTCTCTGTTAACCCGCTCCACACATCCGATCACTTCTTCCTTTCATTCTCTCTACCCCTTTCCAAACATAACAAAATAATCTCTTCTCAGCCTGCACCTGTCCGCCGTAACCTTCGATCCCTCTCCCCCTCTACCTTTGCCTCATCGGTGCTCTCAGCCCTCCATTCCTCTGATTCGTTTCAACTCCTGCCTCCAAACTCTGCTGCAGAAACTCTCCTCTCTACTCTCTCATCTTCTCTGGACTCTCTCTGTCCTCTCACATCTCGGCAGGCTCGTCAGTCCCCCCCTGCTCCCTGGCTAAATGACGCACTGCGTGCTAATAGAACCGTCCTTCGGGCAGCAGAGCGGAAATGGTGGAAATCCAGACACCGTGACGACCTCCTAACCTATCAGGCTCTCCTCTCCTCTTTCTCTGCCTCGATCTCTCAGGCAAAGAGCACTTTCTTTCAAGATAAGATCCAATCTTCCTATTCCAATCCCAAAAAACTATTTTCCATCTTCTCCACCCTCTTGGACCCTCCCAAAGTCCCTCCCCCCTCCTCACTTCTGTCAAGCGACTTTGTTAACCACTTCGAAAAAAAGGTTGATGATATTCGCTCTTCTTTTTCTGACTCACCTTTACTGACCGCTGGGTCACCAGACCCTCCTTTCAACCACTCACTAACCTCCTTTTCCCCTCTCTCTCCAAGTGAGGTTCTTACCCTCATTACCTCTGCCCGCCCTACCACCTGTCCTCTGGACCCCATCCCTTCAAACCTCCTTCAGACTATCGCTCCTGATATTCTACCGTTTCTCACCCATTTCATCAACACCTCTCTAACTTCTGGTCACTTTCCAAACAGTCTCAAGGAGGCGAGAGTAAACCCTCTCCTAAAGAAACCCACTCTCAACCCGTCCGATGTTATAAACTACAGGCCTGTGTCTCTCCTCCCATTCCTGTCTAAAACACTTGAACGCGCTGTCTTTAAACAACTCTCCTGTTATCTCCACCAGAACAACCTTCTGGATCCGCACCAGTCTGGTTTCAAGGCAGGTCACTCCACAGAAACGGCCCTCCTTGCTGTCACTGAGGAACTGCACACTGCTAAAGCTGCATCCCTCTCCTCTGTCATCATCATGTTGGACCTGTCAGCTGCATTCGACACGGTGAACCATCAGATCCTCCTTCGCACTCTCCAAGAACTTGGAGTTTCAGGCTCTGCACTCTCCCTCCTCGCCTCATACCTCAAAGACCGTACCTACAGGGTAACTTGGAGAGGGTCTGAGTCTGACCCTTGTCAATTAACTACAGGGGTCCCTCAGGGCTCTGTTCTTGGTCCCCTCCTTTTCTCCCTGTACACAAACTCGCTCGGATCGGTCATTAGCCCGCATGGTTTTTCATACCACTGCTATGCTGACGACACCCAATTAATTCTGTCCTTTCCCCGCTCAGAGACCCAGGTCGTCGCACGCATCTCTGCTTGTCTAGCTGACATCTCTCAGTGGATGTCTGCTCATCACCTCAAGCTCAACCTTGACAAGACTGAACTGCTTTTCCTTCCGGGAAAAGATTGTCCCACTCTTGACCTGACAATCAACATCGGCACCTCTGTTGCTTCCCCAACTCAGACTGCAAGGAATCTGGGTGTGACCCTAGATAACAACCTGTCCTTCACTGCAAACATCGCTGCTACAACCCGTTGCTGCAGATATACGCTTTACAACATCAGGAAGATTCGTCCCCAGCTGACCCAGAAAGCCAGAAAGGTTCTGGTCCAGGCTCTCGTCACCTCACGCCTAGACTATTGCAACTCCCTCATGGCTGGTCTACCTGCATGTGCCATCCGACCTCTGCAGCTCATCCAGAATGCAGCGGCTCGTCTGGTCTTCAACCTTCCAACATTTTCCCACACCACTCCGCTCCTCCGCTCCCTTCACTGGCCCCTGGTAACTGCTAGAATCCACTTCAAGACACTAGTACTTGCATACCATGCTGCGAATGGATCTGGCCCTTCCTACATCCAGGACATGGTTAAACTGTACACCCCAGCGCGTGCACTCCGCTCTGCATCAGCCAAACGACTCGCTGCAACCTCGCTGCGAGGGGGACCCAAGTTCCCATCAGCAAAAACACGTGGGTTTGCTATCCTGACTCCAAGATGGTGGAATTAGCTCCCCATTGACATCAGGATGGCAGAAAGCCTGCACATCTTACGGCGCAGACTGAAAACTCACCTCTTTCGACTCCACTTCGAGCGATAGAATTACTAACAAAGCACTTATATACTAATATAGGACTGGCTTATCTATAGCCAGCTGAGTAGCACTTAAAATGTTTGGCTCTATGATACCTGATGTACTTATATGATTCTGTTTTCTTCAGGGCTGTGTCTTCCTGGTCGTATGTACTTATTGTAAGTCGCTTTGGACAAAAGCGTCAGCTAAATGCAATGTAATGTAATGTAATAATACATTATTATTATTTACATTCTGACGAAAAATAAAAATTATTATGAATACAAAAATTAAATAAAAGAAGCCTCCCGCGAGTTACTACAAGCTATAAAGTAGATTTTAAAAAACGTTTTATAGAATAAAAGCTCACATAAATGTAAAACAAAGTTTGTGAGTCCACCACGCAATGCGGTGTTAAGGAGTCGTGGTGGAGTCACGCATACTGGTGAGATCAGGTTGTATATATTTGTGTTTTATAGCATCCCAGCTGTTTAAAGCTCCCTGACTCTTACCCTGTATAAAAAGGTGGTGGGAGCGGCTGCCACCAGGGTCAGTAGAGAACCCCCCTTCCACCCCTACCATCAAGGGCCGACCCTCATTGTTGCTGAGGGCCAGCTCCTCGGCAGGGGTGAATTCTGCTGGAGGAGGGCCCCCTCCTGTCTTCCTCTGGTCCTTTTTTTTCTTGTTGGCTGCAAGAATTGGGAACAAATGTGACCGCTTTCCTATACAGTTATGCAACACAGACCAATTGAAGCAATAGAAAACGTGTATGTATGTTTAAGATCTCAAAAGAGGGACATTTACCAGATTGAATGATGTTTTTATATTTAATTTTTGTTTGTTCCCTGGTCCTTTTAGACCCGCCGGGGTTACATCTGAAAAACGAAACAAAAAATGTCATGTACAGCTTGAATAAAAAAAAATGCTATAAATGAAAAGGATTAAAAAATATATTAGGCTTAAAGCATGGCTTAAAGTCCACTTGTGACCCTCGGGCGATGATATTATAAACACAAGCTCACAATAGTTTCATGTTTTGCTCTGCGACATAAAATATGTCAGTAATTACCCCACTCCTGAATGTCCAATACTTCTTTGGGTCATAAAAACGGTAAACAAGTGGCTAAATGAGACGAGACGAGGCGTCTTCAGTTTAGCGCTGGTGATGGGCAGCCATACGACAGTGGCGAACCGTCAGGGCCTTCAAGGTATTCAGAGAATACTCTAGGTCTCTGGGTAGAATATCATTCAACCAAGGTATTCTACATCCTTGATTGAATGCCCTGGCCGTTGCACTGAATGAGAGCGTACGTTTGGACTGACAGTTTGATCAACCAATCATATATTGATTTGTAGCCAATGGGCGTATTCTTTCAGAGTTTCCCTCGGTTCCAAGGTACTCTAGAAGGCCCGCTAGTTAACTGGCTCGAGACAGAGGATCTAGATGAATGTGACGAAGCAATTCATGCCGTTTTATTGTTTTTAACGTTGAAATTACAAGTGCAACAGGTGAAGATGAAGTTGTTGCGGAATTGTTGTGAGTACCCTTTTCAAGACGACAATTCAGTGAAAGGGGTGGAGGGGGGGGCGGCGGCAGGGGGTGTGTGTGTCTACAGAAGGTCCAGTCGTGATAGACACGGTTCGCCACTGCCATACGACCATGATGGAGTTCATTTGTACTTCTTCTTACCATTACGATTGCATCCACACTTCAAAAATAATAAAGTGGCAAAAATATGAGGAGATTATCCTATTGAACAAAAACATGTAAAGTATCGCCAATGTTTGTTTGACACAAAGCTCATTGTGTGCAACATTTCTAAATCAAATGGGAAAATCCCATTGCTTTCAGTCGAGGGAGCCCCTGTGATGCTAACTTCTCGCTTGGCCTACAAAAATACTTTTCATCACCCTATTGTTTACACTTATCTTGACTTAGACAAAAGTTTGACAGTTTTTCTCCTAATGTAAAAAAAACAAAACATATTTTGCTTCTAAACATTATATTTGTTTGTTTTTTTCTCTGTGAACCTTAAAAGTCCATTTATAAACTTCTCCATTACGCAGACGGCAAACAGAAGCATTATCAGTGTTTGCTACTTGTTTATAATCTAGCAGGTGTCTCGGTGGTAATGAATTAATCTCTGCCAGCGCCCCATGTACACCATTACTCTTATCCCTCAGTCCATGGCATGCTAATTAACATTTATAGAATACAATTTGTTTCAGAGAGCGTGAGAGAAGAGAGTGAGAGGAAGGAGGATGAGCAAAGGAGGGGAAGGTTATTTGATGGAATAACTTGACAGGAACAAAGAGGCAGGAATAGCAAAGACGTACAGGCCAAATTAAAAAAAGCCAATGCATTGCATAATATAAACAGAGCAAATGAACTGTTATACACAAATAAGATGAAGGGAGAGGCAAATGATGCTGACAGCCATGAAAACACGCCGGCAGCTGTTTCACAGACAGTAGGGGAGGGAGTCAGGACCATGAGAAACTCTTTAAATAGTGATGGAGCCATATACGGACTTATATTATTTAATAATTATATTTTATTGTTGTTTTTTGTTTATAGTAAGTATTCCTTTGATATGTGAAAATAATACCATAAATAAAATGTTACCTCTCATGTATTATATACGAATAATTACAGGTGGGGTAGGTAATTTCGGAGAAACCAGCTCGAGTGCGCTAGAATTTGAAAATACACAACCGGAGAAAATCTGCCACTTCCTTACAGAGCCCCTCCTCCAACACCATCGTGAAGTTTGCTGACGACACGACCGTCATCGGCCAGATCACAGACGGCGACGAGACGGCGTACAGAGAGGAGGTCGAAACCCTGACATCTTGGTGCCAGGATAACAACCTCCATCTCAACGTCAGTAAAACAAAGGAGCTGATTGTGGATTACAGGAAGCAGCAGAGAGAGGGACACGCCCCCATGGCCATCAATGGGACTCCGGTGGAGAGAGTCAGCAGCTTCAGGTTCCTCGGGGTCCACATCACTGAGGACCTGACATGGACTTTTCACACCACCACCATCACAAAAAAGCTTGACAGCAGCTCTTCTTCCTCCGCAGGCTGAGGAGGTTCAAAATGGATTCCAGGATACTCTGCAACTTCTACAGGTAATATAGAGAGTATCCTGACTGGCTGTATGGAGTCAGATTTGGGTCAATATTCTAGCGCGCAAAACAAGCTACTCATGAGCGGAAAATGTGCTTTTACATGCGCATAGAATTACCCTCGCGCGCAGATTAAACCCCCGCGAGCGGCTATGCGCTCGCTCGCGAGACAGCCCTCTTGCTCGCTCGCGGGAGTGTCAGCGTCACTCGCTCGCGGAGTCTGTCTGCACAGGCGTGAAAAGTTTCTGACACTTTGGGGCGGAGCCACCCGGAGGAAACCCGGAGTTGCCAGGTTTGATAAAAGCCTGAACTACCAAGAGCCTAGGAGTGACAGCAGCAAGATCAGTTGGACGAAATTGAATGGTAAAGTTGTCCATAACAAACTATTATATTCGTAAAGTGTACAGCTAATATATATATATATATATATATATATATATTAATTTTATATAAAACAATATATTTTTGAGTGGGCTGTATCCGTCGAAAACTGCTAGCTACTGTCTGCTGTATGCATCTAGCCTACATTTATAAGCTAGGTAAAAATATTTCGGATCCTTAACAGCTATGCAGTGTGCCCATGTATAGAATAATTTTACAGTACCAGGTCCATCCTCTGTTAGTGACTGACAGAATGACATATGAAACTGAAGGTCCACACAGTGTTATAACTGTAGAAAACAAGTTAACCTCGAGGCCGTAAAATAAATATTTTTAAAGCAATGAATTAATACACTAACAGGGTGTTGTGTAATGTAAAACGAATTACATATATATATATATATATATATATATATATATATATATATATATATATATAGGAACTTCCGGTCTGAGCGGAGCCTTGTGAGGTCGCATTTCTCGAGCTCCTCACCAGAATCAGAATATGTATATTAGACAACTACCCTCTACACTATATTCAAGCAACTTTAATCTAAGCTGTTCTGCGCCCCAACAGTTTCATTTGAAATATGTCGTCTTCCTCTCGCTGCTAGCGCAGCACGAGGTGATGAGACCGCCATTCTACGGGCCATTCAATCTCTCAGAGAGGACCTGCTGAAGAAAATTGATGACAACGCCGAGATGCAGTCTAAAGAACTACGACGTGAAATAAGCCAACTGAGGGACGAGCTGAGATCCGCCGTTGACTGCGTCAGCAGCCGCACCAAGTCTTTGGAGGACCGGGTCGAGAGCCTGGATACTGCCGCTAATGATCACTCGGACCTCATTACAACTCTCGAACGAGACGTGCAGCAGCTAAAAAAGGACATGAAAATCTTCTCTGACAGGAGTGAGGACCTGGAGGCGCGTGCAACCTCCGCATCACCGGGATACAAGAAAAACGGGAGCCAGGGAAGAACCCAACTGACTTAGCTAAACTACTCCAGGAAACGCTGGGCTTAGAAAAAGAGCCACTACTAGACATATGCCATCGCACCCTACGGGAACGGCCCCAGGAGGACCAGCCATCCCGCGCCTTTGTGGTGAGATTTCACTATTACCGGGAGAAGGAAGCGACCCTCCGCAAGGCAGCCACGGCCACAGATCCGACAACGTCAGACGGAGACAGGATCAGAGTATTCCCCGACTATACCCAAGCAGTCGCGAAGCAGAGAGCCGCCTTCAGGGATGTGAAAGGCATGCTAAGAGGCTGTGATGGTGTCAAGTACGGACTGTGGTATCCCTCGGTTTTGCGGATCACAACGGCCGATGGAAAGCGACACAGTTTCACAGACACGGGGGAGGCGAAGGACTTTGTTTTGAGAAACGTGGCTAAACAGAGCGGCTAAGATGCTAGATAAGCTGACTGACGGACTAATGCAGCGCTGGATAGAGGCGTTGAATTTTCCACATGTACGTGTATGGGGCTGTGGGCTAGGGCTTGCTACGAATGTTTGTGGTTTTTCTTATTATTGTGTAATTTAAGCCAGCTCGCGCTGCTCATACTAGCCCACATTTTATAACAGTCAGTTGGCTTACAGCCCACTAGTTCAAGCAACTGCTCTCCTATACTCCTGGGGAGGTTCACGTTTTTCTGGCTCTACTTTTCATTCAACAATCAATACTGGATGTTTGCATATGTTGTCATAACTGGTTAATAAGTATGTTACTTTTACTGAGACCATGTTATGAATGTTCAACTTAGAGGTTTGTCTATATCTATTAGCACAAGGTTTATCTAAAGCTATTGATGGTTCTGGCGGGGCTCGATCTCGCCAGGTAAGCTGTCCACGTTGAAGTGCGAGTGTTATCGGGGGCGGGTAGCAGTCCCTCAGTTGGGGAGGGACCAGCTCTTTATTGTGAATGTTGTTTCAATCACTTAAATTACATATGGACCTTCTATTTTAGGTTCTCAATGGTGTTTATGTTCTTATTGCTCAAATCACACGCTCGCAGACTTTTCCGGTGTTTCTAAATTAGATAACAATGTATATGTGTCGTTTAAGAGGAAAAGATGCCTGGTTTTTGTTGTTGTTATTACTGTCAGGAAATGTACAACCTAACCCTGGTCCGCCCAGTAGTAGTAGTCAGATCGCTACTCCGGCTGATTTTAAAGCTAGGTCTGGGTTGGGTTTCATCCACTTGAATGTGCGCAGTCTGTTAGGTAAACTAGATTTTGTCCATATCTGGGCGAGCTCAACTGACGCTGACGTCATTGTTTTATCAGAAACATGGCTAAACAAATCTATTTTGGCCTCTGACATTGCCTTAAATGGTTTTAAGGCTGTGTGTTTTTTTTCTGTTTTTTTAAGGTGACCCATCCCCCCTTTCCCTCCCTTCCTCTCCCTCACCCTTCTGACAGGGGGCTAGATTACTGTCTAAGGTCCCACAATGACCCAGGCAAACAGGGCACCGAGTGTGGGTAAGGCGGCAACTACTTTGGTTAGCTGGAATGTTAGAGGTCTCAATCATCCAGTAAAGCGCAGCCAAGTGTTTTCCCACCTCCAGAAGCTAAAGGCAGACATAGTTTATCTCCAGGAAACTCATTTACGTACTTCTGATCACTCTAGACTCAAGCGGGGTGGTTTCTCTCACATGTTCCACTCCAAATTCAACACCAAATATAGGGGTGCAGCGATCCTGATACGTAGGCATGTGCAGTTTGTGGAATCTAAAGTAATTGCAGATACAAATGGCCGCTATATCATAGTGCAAGGTCAATTGTGTTAGGGAAATATTTTAATCATGTCTGTCTCCTTATGGAATT